>JBBCBC010000009.1:28606277-28954751 GCA_037126765.1 Stenogyne calaminthoides | reverse complement strand
AATTTCTACACTTTGTCATTACAAAAACTATTTAAAGTGTAAAATATCAATTCCGCTTAAAAATATTTAGGTATCTTATTCTCCTAAACTTTTAAAATGTAAGCTACGACTACCTTGGTTATATTAAAATACAAATGATATTATTCCTTAGTTCGTGATAAAAAGTTGGACCAAAGATCAATATCACAATGATAAGAAAGATGACATATTCTAAAAAATTTTCTTTCCTTAAAATTTAAATTTTAACTTTGTTGCAGATGAATTTAATAAAAGATTATATGATTTTGATTAAGATCCCAAAACCCCGAGTATTTATACATGTCTGCATGATCTTGATAATTGAGTCGATTCAGCTTTAGAGTATATTCAGATGTTATCTCGCAAATGTATAGTCGCTAGATATAAGGCTCAGATAGTTCAAGATTGAAGAACTCAAGATAAGTTTCAAGAAATCAAGTTTTCAAAGAGGAAATCAAGTCTTCAAGACTAAAGATGAAACCGACCCAAAGACTATGGAGAAACCGAGACTCAAGACTCATGAAAATCGAGATATCAAGACTCAAGAGGAAATCATCGAGAATCAAGATTCGCATTAAGACTCATTATATCAAGATAAATCAAGACTCGTACACTTCAAGACGCAGAAGACTTCAAGACGCAAGATCAAGACCTGAAATCAAGATCAAGAATATCGTTAATTATCAAGACTCGCGAATATACCGAAGACTCAAGATGAATGTTCCGAGGCATCAATATATCTATCCTAAGGATGGAAGTAATAGAGAAACGATTTATGCCTTAGAAAATTAGATATTTGCCAAGACATTCAAATGCAGCATAAAAGCGAACTAAGTCGGGTTGTTATGCGTTATATCAAACTCGTATTTGTAACCAAAAAGAGCCAAGAAGGTGTCTACCTTAATCAAGACAAAAGTCAAAAAGAGGAAGACTTATTGACTGCATACATCGATCGATAAAGGATAAAGTCAAATAAAAAGATGTCGATGTAATGAAAAGTTCCAGATCGCAAAAATAAGACCGGCTACATGAAAGTGCTATTGCCTAAAAACATGTTAGGAGTTTCAAAACCCTAAATATAGCCAAATTTTCACACAATACAAGAGGGAACTCACGGCTATCTCTCCAATCTGATAGTTTTCAAAAAGGACTTTGGTGTATGCCTATAAATACCGGGTGACCTCTACATCAGAAGGTTATGGGAAATTTATAATGAACTCAAGAGCTCAAACTTATTTCAGAAAAGTTAAAGCACTCAAAAACTTAGAATTTCCCAAGTGCGTTTCTATATTGAAGAGAGCCCACTTTACTAAGCCTAGATTGATAAGATTTATCCAAAGCTAGTCAAGATATCCCAACCCTTTGATTGTATTTCATTGTAATGGATATCTCATCCTAGTTGGAAACTAACTCGAGAAACCCCAAACCCTCGAGAAGGTAGCGCTGAGGTGTTTTGTTGAGCAGAGTTGTAAAGAGTTAGTAAACTACGCTTAGTAGTCTGTAAAATCCCTAGAGGAGAAGCTAGTAAACATGTTGGAAAATCGAATTGTGTGTGATCGAGTAAGAAACCAATTTTTGAGGTAGCTCTAAAACTCAAGGTCGGGTTGAGTAAGTAAACCACGTGAGTAGTCGAAAACTCTTTTAGTTGAGTATAAAGTAAGTAGTGAATTTCTCTTGAAGATTTTCAAGAGTCGCAGGAGCGGAGGAGAGCCAGGTCTTCAACCACTATAACTCAGTTGCTTATTTATCGTTTTCCTTATTCCAGGTTAACTCCGGTATTGACTTGATTTTGAAAAGCATATTTTTCATCGATATTCGCTGGAAATCAATCCAACAAGTTTGTATAAGTGAATCACAGCCCAATCACTATTTTAAAGGGAAGGTTTTTCGCAACAGTTAAAACGAAAGTATAATCTAAGGGCAACTATTCAAGACGATCGAGCAGCAGAACAAGATAGTTATCAAACTCCAACTTCTTCGAGGATTTAGTTAGTTATCTCGATCCAAGCAACTCAGATCTCCTACACTCGTGATTCGGCCAGATTATTCGACCAAAGCGATTTGTGCTTCTCAACCTAATCTTCGTGATTATCCACCTGTGCCGACCTCAAGAAGAAAAAAAAGTTTTAAATCATCGAACACGCAGTATTCCCCCATACACGTAAGACTCAGTTTACACCGACCAACAAGTGGTATCGTGAGCAAAGGGTTCAACTTCGACCACTCATTGTCAATTCAAAGTTTTATTTTTAAAAATACTTGTGGTCTATCTCGAATCGATCTTTTATTTGTCAAATTTTTTCTTTTTTCAAAGATCGTAAAAATGTCTTCTAAAATCCCCCATGTTCTCAGTAGAGAACTAAGCGATCTATGGAGATCGAGAATGCAGCTCATCTGTGATTCCAAACATGAGCCAGGCCGAGGAGAGTGGTTTCAAGACCATTCAAATTTATCAGTGGTGAATCCTGGACTACGTAAGAGGAGAGAATTGATCCTAGAGCAGACTTCCTAAGTCCGATGACCAACCAACTCCCCGAGGAGAGAAAAAGTTAGTCAATCTAGATTACATTGCAAAAAGACAAAATTACAATACAATTGATGACGGTGTGGATGAATGATCTTCAATGTAATATCGCAAAGAGATATGGGATACATTATGTGCCAAGGCACGCATCATATAAAAGAAAACAAACTTTCAGCTACAATCGAAAGTTTGATAGTTTTTGAATGGACGATGGCGAATCAATCGAAGAATCAGTCGATTCACTAAAGATCATGAATGATCTAAACACACTGGAAAGAAATATCCACAAAAGAGAAATCGCATTGAAAATTTTAAGGCCCTAAGAAATGATATTCATGCAATGGGTGATTGAAAACACCAAGAACATTAGTTCAATGCCATACAAACAAGTCTTCTTCGTTCTCAAAAGGCCTATGAATTTGTAATTGATAAGAAATCCAAAAAAAAATCGACAACAAAGATGATTCATCATCGAAAAGAATGCGGCTTTAAAAAGTTCAAAAGATAAAAACCCAGAAATCTAGAGAGTCTCGAGAACCCCTGCCAAAATCAGATGAGCTTGAGGAAAGCTAGCACTGATGGCAAGGAGGTTGACAGATTTAATAAGATATTTGGAAAATACAAAAGCTATACAGAAAACCACAAATCAGAAGAAACCCGAGACGTATCAACTGAGAAGAAGTTAAAAGACCTCGAAATGGGAAGGATCTTCATCGAGAAAAGAAGGACTCCAAGTCCAAAATAGAAGAAAATGATCGACGATGATGACAACAAAGATGCTATAATCACAGAAGAAAAGGCCATTTCCCAGATGATCGTCCATATTCGAAAAGTGAGAGAAAGAGAAAGACAAGCTAAAAGAGACAAAGGTTTTCAAAGAAAAGGCCATGGTTGCGTAAAGAACACCCGGCGGGTGATCTAGCTTTCGACAAGAGATATTCTCGCAAGGGAAAGTGATGACATTCTGCTGACGGCATAAGAGGTAAACTCTTCTGCCTCTGTTGCTCCTACACTAGCACAAGAAGTTTTCGTTCCACCAAAATATATTTTGACCGATGGACTTTTGAGAACTGGCGAAGACTATACGGTTTTGTAAAGGATCAAGCAAATAAAACTCAAGAGCGTATCATTGCGAATCAAAGTCAAAAAATCTAAAATGGAAAGACTTCTAGAAAATCAGATCAATTTCAATTAATCGAAGCTACCATGAACTCGATGTTCTAAAAGTACAACCTCGTGAGAAAAAGAAGTGTTTTTGATAATGCCCCTCAATCAAAAAGTTAGAGAAATTAATCAAGAGATTCAAATTAATCAACCGAAGTTCAACGACTTCTCTCGAGAAGCATAAAACTCTACATGAATCGCGGAGGATAGTGCAAACAAGGTTAACTCTATTATGAATAAAAGATCTAATGGATAGATGAAATTCGTAATTACCGTAGATCCGCCACTATAAAAACGATTGGGATACATTCCAGGGGAACCTCACAAGGTCATCTCAACGCCCATCATGTAAAGTGAAGAAGACTATCTTTTGTAAAAACCTGCACCTACACTTCAAGTCAAGTAATGCCAAGGTTGCGTATAAGTAAAAGGACCTATGGTTTTAAGAAAACGAAGGATCGTTAGAAAAGCTCAAAACCTCGTGAAGGCTAGAAAACGAGCAACACTGGAAAGTTTCAGTAAGTACTTCAAAAGCCTCAAAGTTAAGAATGCAAAATCAAAGGCCCAATATCAACCATCGAGAATCTCGATGAGAAACATCAAATAGACATTCTCAACTCAAGAGACCAAGTCCTCGGTGACACCGAAGACTGTATTTTTGACAAACAACCCTGAACCTCCTCACTTAAAGAAGATCCAACCCCATTCAACAAAGATTAGACCCCATGCACAAAAGCCCAAGCATCTCGAATTAAAAGGCCCGAACCAAAGAAGAATTCAAAAGCACATGTTCATGCTAAAGCCAGCACAATATACACGTAAAAATCGCTAAGGCACCTGCAGTAGTAGATGTATGTTGGATGCTTATGGAAGACAAATTAGCCACTCTAAAGGATTAGAGTTGTCAGCAGATTGATTCGGAAGGTATACATCTAACCTTGTAGGACCTTACAAAATTGGGTACCTAAGAATTGGATCTGTTTTTCTGGAGGAAAACTATGCACTAAACAACTAATGATCACAATGGGCAATTTTGGGAGATGAAAAAGTTCTGACATTCGTATCTCGACAAAAAGGGACGCTCAAGATATATGGGAGATACTAAGAAGACACTCAAAGGATATGTTGAACAAAGAGGCCCATGCATCACTTTTTGAGACAATTCCAAGTGGATGGAAGGAGGCATGAAACTTTGGAAATCGTATATCCACGGATTGAAGCACATTGAAGCATAATTTGCCAATTACCCAATTCTGTGATAAGGGTTTCAATGTTGAGTTCTCTAAAACTTATGTTTTAAAAAAAATGATACATCACGGAAAAGTTTTACCGACCTGCATAAAGAAACAGTGAATGTGTAGATTCACGATTGAGTTCTCCTTAAAGATACATGTTTAGTTGCTAAAAGTTCCACGTATACCACTGGTTATGGCATAAAAAAGAATGAATCACCTAAAATTTCAAAAACCCCAACAAGCTTTAAAGATTAGGGTATTTTGTGAGAGGGTTTCAACGGGCGTTTAGAAGGAACATATTTGTGGATGCGTATTTTGAAAGGAAAAAATGTATAAAGAGCATCATTTAAAAAGTAAGTCGAGGTTTCTAATGTAAAGAATACTACATTACATATGGATCTTTTTGGTCCTATAACACCCCGTAAAGACTAATGGCAGAAATATACATTGGTAGTAGTTGATGACTACTCGAGATATATACTTTGGTCATATTCTTTACTCAAGAAGAAAAGAGACTCAGAAGCCGCCAGAGTTAATGAAAATGCTCAAGATTGAGAAAAATCAGCAGGGTCAAAATCGATCCTCGACAAAGAATTGAATTGGTAAATACATCATATCCGACATTGTGCAGAATGGAATTTCACATGAAACATCACCGCAAGGACCCCCAACAGTAATGGTGTTGTCAAAGGAGGAACATGACTCGAAGAAGTTCAGTAAGACTATGATAATGGTTCGACATTCCTAAAAGATTTTGGTACTGAAGTCGCCAACACCGCACGCTACCTCGTATCGCATCCATGTTTTACCAAGAGTCAAGGCAAAAACACCCCTATGAGCTTTTGGAATGAAAGGAAGCCTCTTGTTTTTTTTCGGGTGTTTGGTTGCAAATGTTTCATACACAATAATGGTAAAGATCAGTTGAAAAAACTTTTGATAGTAAAGCCGATGAAGGAATATTCTAGATATTCTCAAGTCGAAGCCTTCAGAGTTTACAACCAGAGGACTTTATTGTGAAGCGAAACACCTCATGTTGTTTTTGATGAATCTATTTGTGTTCGTAAGAAACAGAACACGACGCATTTAACTGACTAAGAGGATCACCAGATGTTCGCCCGAAAATGTAAAAGATAAATCATCCAATTAACCCGGTAAAGAAGAAGTCAATACATTCTATGATTGAGTGATCAGACTGATAAGGAAGTTCGTAATGAACTCAGATGGTGAGCCTCTGTGAAAACCAACACTAAAGGCGACTAATCCGAACAGACACCCGCCTGCACTCGTGCATGCGATGCCAACGAAGATCTCGTCACAAAATTTATAAAGAAATTTCCGAATCTATCAACTAAAGGGGAAACGTCTCGACAATGTTTAATAGAATTTCTCGAGGAAGATGATTCTTTCTCCTTTCTCGCTGTTCCCGAGTTTGTCGGATTTAATCAACCTAACATCTAAATGTCGAGGATATTAATAAATGGGGAACATCAAGAAGGAAATGGTTGATAATATCCCACAAGTCGATTGTGGGTGATCTAACTCAAGGTGTTAAGACAAGAAGGTTCCATGGTGAGAGTGCACTATTCTCGCCGCTTTCCTTTCAGAGAAAGTTAGAACCCGCCGAGATTGGTGAAGCTTCTACAAGATTCTTATCGATTATCAAGTAGGCAAGATGAGCCGAATCAATTCTCATGAAATACATGAGTAAGATGTAGACCTGAGCGTAATAATGTCATCGAACCAAGTGTGGTTTTCAAGAATAAAAGAGATGAAAACAAATAACATTGTAAGAAATAAGGCAAGGCTAGTCGCACAAGGTTATTCCCAAAGAAGAAGGCTTGGATTATGATGAAAACCTTTGCACCTGCTGCAAAGACTAGTGTCATTAGATTTTTCGTATACGTCACACATGAAGTCTCGCTACCATCAAATGGATGTGAAAAGTGCATTTAAATTTGGTGTGCTAAAGAAGAGGTTTATGTGGAACAAACCTCCGGATTCAAACAACGACCAAGTTTAGTGCTCCGCAAAAGCTTTTGACGGTCTCAAACAAGACCTGAGTACGGTATTTATACTTTTCTCTGCCATCGACTATGGTTTTGTCAAAGGGATCAAGTGATAGAACTCGCTCAGATAGAGGATGGGGAAGAGATCTTACTAGTTCGGGAGAGTATAAGGATGACATCATTTGGATTCCGAAACCATCACCGCAGTGAAAGTTTTCAACACCGATGGTAAAGTTTGAGATGTCAACGATGGGAGAGATGAATTTCTTTTCAGGTCTTCATGAAAAAATCAAATAAAGGAATATTCATCAACCGTGCAAAATACACCAGTAGATCCGATCACAAAAATATGGTGTACAAACAGAATGCGCTAGATTCCCATGAATACTAACTACAAGATGGATCCCCGATTCAAAAGGCAAATCAAGGAATCATACCGATTATAGAGGAATCATCGATCATTGCTCATCTCAAACAAGTAGGCCGATATAAATTTGATGTTGGATATGTGCAAGATACCAAGCTAATCCTAAGACTAGGTCACACGGAGGCCGCCAAAAAGATACTAAGATATCTTATGCACACAAAGGAATGGGGAGGATTACAGATCCACCGACATAAACTCAATTAACCGGTTACTCGTGATGCCGACCACAGAGGTTGTAGAATTGACAGAAGTCCACAACAGAGAACTTGTCAATTTATAGAAGCAATCGATATCTTGGTTTTCAAAGAATGCATCCTCGAGGTTAAACAAAGATTAACGGTTTAACATATGGTCGCTAAGTCATTGTGTTATTTTTCGCCTGCATACCACCAGGGATTGTAAAGTTGAAGCTAATGAAGTACCAACATTTTTGTGACAAATAATAGTGCCATTGTTATTTCACAAAAAATCCCAGATCGCGACACCGATGCAAAAGCATGTGGATATCGACATCACTTCATCGTAGATCATGTCGAGAAAAAGTGACATAGCGATGGAGAAAATTCATAATCGATAGTAAAAGAAATGATATCTTGACTAAAACCTCGGGTCAACTTCAAGATTTCAGAACTTTCGCTTGAATTATTAGGGATGTTAGAACCGTGTATAGAGTAACCGAAAATTGAAGATTTTCGGGATGCATGAAGCTTTCTCGCACTTATCGAGAAACCTTTGATAAAATCGAAATAATCGAATCGAGTCTCAGAAACCCCGATTTCATCAAGGTCAAGATTTCAAGAGTACGCCGAACCCATTCAAGATCTAAGATATAACGACATTTTATCAAGGATGCGATTTCAAGAAGACCGATAGAGGGAAATTAGGTCCTAAGAAGTAAAACTCAATACGCGATCCATTTATTGTTCAAGTAAAAACTCAAGAATCATTCGCAATAAAATGTAAAAACACCGAGAATGTTTTTTGAGCGGATCATTTTAAATTCCAAGAATAATAATACCATTTAATGCTCGCCACATTATTGACTAATGAGGATATTTGGCGGTTATTTTTTAGAGAGAGATCGCTTGCTCAGATAATTCATTAATCGAGATTAATCTCAACCGCTGTTTTTCACCTAACCAACACGATTCTCCACGATCTCGGTTATATATACCCCTTTAAGCCATTCAAGCCAAAATTTATCAAACCCTTCGCTTTCCAAATCCTCTCGAATTAAAAATCCTTTGCCCGTAAATCTCCAAACCCTAAATCTTCAAATTTAAATCAATTCTAAAATGGCCCCAACCTTGTTCGAGAAATTAGCCATAACCAATAAGCCATGGTACGAAGTTCGCTGGTCTCAATTTGAAAGCACAACCAACTCAAAGCCGTAAGAGGGTGCCTCGATATGATTCGATCAAGTTAAAATCACTCCATCTAGTCGCAGTTTCTAATTGCACTGTGAGTTCGCAGTTAAGAATCGAATTCATCTGCATTTGAGAACAGATGAAGAAGATGGTATGCATTCTTCATTACCACATCACATTTAGAGCATTCGCCAAAATACGCTGATTTTGAGAGGGGATTTGTGCATAACCCGGCAATCGGTCGATGTCTTTGAGCTCATGATAGAGGAGAGGATCCCCTGCTGGCGTATACGCTTGCAGGTTAGAGTACCTAGATACCATTGCGAGAATCCTCAAGTAAATTTGGAGGCTACATTGCATAAGAGGTGACGATCCAAAGCCACAATATCGCAGGCCGATGGATATTAGGAGTAGTGCATCATGAGTCTTATGGGAGTTTTGAGCAAGATTAAGCTCCCCAAAGCCTCAGATGGATATGGGACGATCGAGATTCCCTACCATCGACTTCAACCGGGTGAAATTTAATTCGACAGTGACTCGAGTGTGCCAAAGTCATAAAAAGGGTCAATGGGACAATCACGATGAAAGGCAAGATCTCCACCATGCCACCAAAATTGCTTTATATTTTGAGATGGCAAAGAGAGGCGAGGGATATCTTCGCCAATTCAACCCCATTCCCTAAAACTGTACCCTTCTTCAAGCCCATCACGGAAGAAGAGGCCATTCGGAGGAAAAAAGAGAAAGAAGGTAGAATCACCTTCCGGGTCGGGCTGAAAGAGACCCAACAAACCAGGGGGAAGGTTCTGTTGAGGCAAAAAAATGGAGCAAGAGCAAAAAAACCGCTGAAGGAAGGATTTGCCCAAAGCCGTTAAAAGATTGGTGGTTCTCACCGGATTTGCGTAGCAGCATCTTCAAGAGATACAACCCGAGGGGGCAAAATAATCAAAGTTCGCCATTACAAGTGTTGGCTCAAATTATCTCTAGGAGACACGGATCGATCGAGGAGCGTCTCTCCGAGGTGCTCGAGACATCACTTCAGCCAGATAAAATTTCTCAAGAAATTTAAAGCGAGCTCGTGACTCGTGAGATGCCTACCCTCTGTATGTGCAGTTTTGCTGAAGAGCTAACTCAAAGTCGATCTCAAGATGCAGCTCAGATCGACGAGCCAACTCAGACTAAACTCGAGGATATGCCAAACAGCCTCGTAACCCACTCGTATGCAAATCGAGGACCCTAATGCACAAATTCGTGACACTACCGAGGCCTGTGAGCAAAATATTTGATGAGCTCCAGAGTGATCTACCGCTGATCCTTTAGCGGCTTCTAATCGAACCAGAGAGCCCGAGATGGAAGAAGGGCGGAGGTAAGAAGTAGTGAGGAGCAAAGAAGGAACTGTTCATCCTTGACTGCTACCCCCGAAGCTCAAATTTCATACCCCTCGATTCCAGATGTTTTTCGATATGATCGACAAATATATCTCAATCGCACTTTCCCGAGATGCTTTGATATTGCCGCATTCGTGAGGGGGAAGATCGGGTGGAATGAGGAGACCGACTTCTCAGGTCTGTATGACAAATCTCGTGATGAAATTTGATTTGATGAGCCGTTCATGGGTTAAATGAGAAGAAATAACTCAAGTTGGTGCCTCTAAGCAATGAGACAAATCCAAAGATGGAGATGGGATCAATATGAGATGTCAGGATCATTTCCAAATGGAAAGAGACTTCGTCGATCAACTCAGAGATCGGGTTAAGATCTTTCGCGACTCTTTACTCACAATAATTGCGCCAAAGTTAACAGTACTATCTTTAATTCAATTGGTTCCGACAAAATGTGACCGAGGCTCAAAGCCCGAGATCTGAGCTCAGACGAAGTCGGGTTAGACGACCAAACAAATACGTATATGCAGAAGGTTCCGAGATTGATCTCACCGTAATGGAGAAACGCGGAGGAAGATTGGAGAGCCAATGTACATCAAAATTGCTCGGGATGGAAGAAACGCTATTAAATCAAGCCAGACAATGGAAGGACTTAGCCATTCTTCGAATCGGTGCAGAGCATAAAACACTGACCATAATTCGATGACCTCCATGGTTAGGTGTCAATGAAAAGCCTTTATGAGTCAACGCAGAAAGGCGCTGAAATGAACAAAGACTAGAATCGATCAATTTCTAGAGGTGAAACTAGCGAGAGAAAAAACGAGATAATCGATCAAACCACGTTGATGAAAAATGAGCTCAAAGGTTTCATGACTAAGATGACAAGATGCTTAAAGATGCACCTCCGCCGGGCTTGCCCACTTATCTCAAGAACTTTCATACAAGAACTACATCGTGAGAAATTTCAAGATGAGCAAGATCAGTGAGGAGATCCGCTAAAGCAGCAAAGAGCAAAGATCACACGGACACAGCCTTCCGTGCATTCTTCCAAATTACGGAAAAGAAGGGAAAAAGGGCGGTCCCTTCGAAGTTCATGACACATACTTTGGAGGTATGCTCGAAAAGAGGTCAAATGTACAATCTAGCCAAAGCCTTAAAAGTTAGTTGAACCGATAAATTGGAATTGGCCAAGTGGAGAAGTTTTATCTACACTCGAAAGCCCGCAAAACCATGCTTTGAGGTTGCAAGAGAGAACCGAAAGGTGTAATAAGGTCGAAATAAATGTGTGCCGGTGCCGAATCGCCATGAAGAGGAAAAGCTGGGGCGTTGTTCAACCCAGAAGTTAAAACAGGCAAGGCTACTGCCAATCCAGAAAAGCCGATTCTCGATGATGAAGATGCGAAGAATCGAAGTCTCAACCTCGTAAGAAAGTTTTCAACATCGTAGATGCTCAAGTTACACCAAAAAGAATAAAGCTAAGAAACTCGCCGCGTCTCGTGAGCGCCCAGGATCGTAAAGAAGATAGAAGAGCGGGTTTAAGGAGTGACTTCGTGAAGTTTATGAAAGGCATAAGGAACATCGAAAGCCAGCCGGAAAGGGTTCAATGCTTGGATAAAATGATGCCCATTAAACCCAACAATGACAGAAGAAGTGGAAGAGAACCTTTCTCGTTCAATTACGGCGTTCTCGCAGGAACGGAGAGGAAGGCTCAAGATCGTAACGTAAGCCATTGAATATCTTCTAATCTTCTATCCAAAGTATCTCCAAGGTCGATTAACCTTTATGATGAAGGGAGTATGAGATAAGCCCGGTCCATATTCCTATTCTCGCCGAAGACTTGGTAATGGCTTGGTAAATGAAAAGGCCATTACGCAAGAAATTGCTCGATATCTTTGATGGAGTTGGGATTAACAGGAACATCCCCAAGATCATCAAGAAGAGGAATGAAATAAGAAAAGATTTTTGGAATGTTCCTTTGGAGGTGCAGTGATGAAGTCGAAAATGAAGCAAATCAAGAGCCGAATCGAAGAAGAAGATTGAAGAACTCGGAAGATTCAGTAATCTTTTAAATTTTGTCTTTTTGATTTTGTTGATAAAAATCTCATTATGTCTGTAATGGTATACTTATCATCAATGAAGATTTTTCATTATGCTCAAAAGATAATACCTTATTATCTTATTTACATGTCTTTTATTTTGATATCTTTGATTGAATGTCTACGAACTAATTAGAATGATGATATGGGAAAATTGTTTAAAGCATTTTATAATGAACTATTTAAAGAGATTCATTCTTGAAGAAATAAATCGAATGTCTTATGTTGGAAAAACTATTTATTTAAAGAGATTCCTCTCTAAAGAAATGTTAAGATTTCTCTGACTAAAATCTTGTGATAGGATAAACTAAAACTTTAGTATATAGGTTATTTTGTAACAAAGATAGGTTTTGGCATCATCAAAAAGGAAAATTTGGAGATGAATTTAATAAAGATTATATGATTTTTGATTAAGATCCTAAAACCCTCGAATGATATGTTCGGAATGATCTTGATAATTGAGGGGATCTGGCTTTAAGTATTCAGGATGTTATCTCGCAAAATGTATAGTCGTAGACATAGTTCAAAGATAGGTTACAAGACTCAAGAACTCAATGTGTTCTCAAGAAACCGAGTTTCAAGATGAAACTGAAGTCTCAAGACCAAGATGAAATCGAGAATCCAAAGACTCGAGGAAAAACTCAAGATCAAGACAAGATAAATGAAACCGTAGATATGAAGACTCAAGAGATGAAAGATAAAACTCAAGATGAAGATGAAGACTCAGATATCACCAAGATAAATCAAGACTCAAGACCCTCAAGACTCAAGACCCTCAAGACGCAGAAGATCAAGACGGGATCAAGATCAAGATCGAGAAAATCAAGATCAAGAATATCGAAGCACGGGTGATTATCAAGACTCAAGAATATATCAATACTCAAGATTTAACCTCAATGTTCCGAGGCACCGTAATATATCTATCTCGCCGATGCACATCAGAGAAACGCTATGCCTAGAAAGTTAGATAATGCCAAGACATTCAAATGCGCATAAAAGGAACTAAGTCAAGTACAGCATGGTTATATCAAACTCAGAGTTTGTAAATCAAAAAGAAGTCATGGAAGGTTCACTTTAACTGAAGACAAAATAAAAAGAGCAAAGACGATAACTCAGACTACATCGACATCGACAGCGACAGTCACGAAAAAGATGTCGATGTAATGAAGTTCCAGATCGCAAAAGTGAAGACCGCTACATGAAAGGTTATTGCAAAAACATGTTAGGAGTTTCAAACCCTAAATATAGCCCGTTTCTCACACACCATAGAGGGAACTCACGGGTTCTCTCCAATCGGATAGTTTTCAAAGAGTGACCTTGGTGTATGCCTATAAATATTTGGTGACCCTCTACTTTGTAAGGTTACGAAATTATACGTTAACTCAAGAGTCAAACTTATTCTTGCAAAAGTTAAAAAAAGACTCGAAATACCTTATGAATTTCCCAAATTAGCCCATATTATCAAGAAGAGCTCTCACTACTAAGCCTAGCTTGATGAATTTCCTCCAAAAGCAGTAAAGGATATCCTAACCCTTTGCATTGTCTTCATTGTAAGATATCTCATCTAGTTAAACCAACCCGAAAAAACCCCAAACCCTCGGTAAGAGTAGTTGGAGTGTGGTTTGTTGGTGAGTAGAGTTGTAAAGAGTTAGTAAACCACGCTGAGTAGTCGTAAAAATCCAGGGAAGTTAGAAAAAGAAGCTGGGTACCGAAGCTTGTGTGTGAGTAAAAGAAACTACTTATGAGTTTAAAACTCAAGGTCAAGGAGTAAGTAAACCACGGGAGAAGTCGAAAAACGTGTACGAAAGGAGTAAGAAACTACGAGATAGTAGCTCGAAGCCGATAATTGAATTTCTCGAAGAAGAGTCGAAAGCGGATGTAGGAGCCGAGTCTCTAAAACCACTATAATCGCTGTTTTTTTATCGCTTTCTATCTCGTGGCTTAATCAAGTGCATTGACTTGATTTTGAAAAGATACTTTTCAATCGATATTCATTGGAATCAATCATTTGAAGTTGCATAAAGTGAATCACAAACCCAATCACTATTTCATAAAGGAAGGTTTTATTAAAAACGAAAGATAATCTGAAGTGGCCAACTATTCTATGATGGCCGACGGAGAGGTTAGAACAAGCCTATCAAACTCTCTTACGAGGATTCAAGAAACTAGTTATCCATCCAAAGAATTTCGTGATCTCCTCGTCGAGGATTATTAGGATTATAAAAGTGTCAGCAATTTCCCGAGAATCACTATCTCGATGAGACTTTGACTCAGAGCGATACAGGTTCTCGAACCTAATCTTCGAGGATTATCGACCTGGCACCGGATGAAAAAAAGTTTTTAAATCATGAACAAGTGTTTAAAATACATCAACAGAATTCGTTCTTAAGGGAAAACATAACTTATCTTAATTTTTGTTACTTGAGTTTTAAAAGTTGATTTCTCAAATTATAAAAAAAGATACAAGTATCTACTTAAGCCAAACTCTTGTTTAGCTAGAAAACTTTCTAAAATTAGCATGTTTAAGTTTAATCAAATTCATTTAACATACATTATATTTTGGTCAAAATATCATGAAAGTTGAAAAAGGCATGAATTCACATCAATTGATTACATGGATAAAACTCAACTAATCTAAAAGTAAACTGAGTCCATAAATAATTAGATTATTAATCAATTAAAACATCTTTAAATAATTTTACCAGATTTTCGCTGTATCAAAACAAAAAACATTATCCAATTAATTATAAATGTAGACAAATATAAATATTTTTATAAGTAATAAAAAAAAATTTACAAAAAAGGAAAAAAGAAAAGGTAGAATAAATGGAAATTTTCTGAAGCTGTCTGAATGCCCCCTTATGTCAAAGTATGTGCTTACTGTCCTTTGTCTTTTCTTTCTTAAAACACACACTGTATTTTTACCTTCAAAAAATAACAACAATTTTCAGGTAATTCAAATTCTAAGTTTTTTTTTTTTAATAATTACAAGATGAAATAATGGTAAGAACAACAATATTAACAACAACAATAATAATAATAATACAATCTACCGAATATTGCAAGATTAGAAAAATTGAAATTAGTCAAGAAAAAGGTCACACTTTTATTTCATGATTCTTCAACAAACAAAACATTCATCAATTCCCAAGACAATCTCTATCTTGTATCTCCATTTTATCTCACTCTCACTCTTTCTTCACTTTCCTTCATTTAGGGTTTGGGTTTTCTCCATTCTTCTCTCTTCTAGGGTTTGCACCAACAAGACTGGATTTTTTTTTATCTCATTTTTGGTTTCCAACGATAAAGTGTAGTATTACTAAAAAGGAAAAAAAAGCCCACATTTGCGTTTCAAGAGAAAGAGTAAACTAAAATTAAAAACCCATTTGAGGGAATTTCTTTTTCTGCTTTTCTGGTGATGGGTTTGGCTGGATCAGTGGAATTCTGAGATCCTGTTTCTGATGGCTTGAGCTTAATTAAAGTGGCGAAGATCGTGTTTAAGTTTAATCAATCAGTCGATGGAATCCAGTTTTGTTTTAGTGAAGTAAAAGAGGAAAAAAAGGCGGAAATTGGGGTTGGAGACATGCATTTTGCTAAGCTTGATGATTCTCCTATGTTTCGGAAACAGGTTGGTGTGTGTGTGTGTGTGTGTGTTTTTTTTTTGTCTTTCAGCCATTTGTTGCATATGACCTAACTTTAGTTGTGTTTGGTGCTGGAATTAAGTATATTTTTGGGCTGATGGTGATTTGATTACTTGTTCTTTAGCCTCAATTTTGAATTGCTCCAATGGACTAGTGTGATTTTGATTGTTTGGAATTGCCCTTTTTCAGTTTTGAATGAATAATCCAAGGTTTGAAATCTTTGATCCTCATAATTTTCTGTAAAAATAAAATTGAGTTATGTTTACTTCTAAATATTGAAGAAATGTTGGCTTTTGTGTATCTGGGACAGTTATCAACCTTCTCAATAATTGAGCTTGTCAATTGGGCAGTAGTGTACTTTTTCTTGTCCAATTTCTTTTAGTTTTCAGGAAAAATAAGGAAAAATCTTGATGTTATTATCCTTTAATGTTGCCATTATCATTCATGGTACCCAAAATGATCCATGTTCAAAAATATATTTTATGATGATGCCTAAAGTTGTTACACATTTTTGCATATCATTCAACAGCTGATCTGTTGCTTCAGCAAATTTGAACTCATTCTGTTGGAATTTTATGATTTGATTGTAGAAAAGTGATATACAAAGTGCACTTTGATTTCATTTCATGATTTCTATCTATATGCTTCTTGGTGCATAGTATACCTTTGATTTCCGTCTGGCTATTTGTTTTTTAAAAAAGGCTTCTCTCTATGTGAATAACAGATACAGACCTTGGAGGAAGGTTCTGACTCCTTGGGGGAAAGATGTCTGAAGTTTTACAAAGGATGTCGGAAATACACGTGAGAACGATATTGTTATGTTTCAATTTTTTGTGGTCATATTTTTACATTTATATTTTCAAGGGTATTTAGTGTTGGTGCTGTCAGTTCTACTCAAAATAAAATAATCAGTGTTCAATGCTGTTGATTTTTAATACAAACGGTAAGTACAAACGAAATACTTCTTTGATTCTTTGCCTAATTTACTCAGTGTTCAATGCTGTCGATTCTTAGATGTATCTTGAAGTTAATCGAATCTAGGATAATTCTTTTGCTGACTTGTGGTAATATCAAATTACCAATTAATGCAAGTGCTGTAATTCATGTTACAATTGAAAGTGATGTAATTCAAACCATATAATTGATTTAAATAAACAACAATACCGTAGAAAATATATGCTCAATGCTGATAGTTACTGTTATAGGAGGTTTACTTTATGCTACTAAGCTATGACCTGTTCTTCGATAAGATTCAGCATCATTTTCCGAAAAAAAATTGTGGCATTTGTAGAAGATTAGGAAGCAAGATGTCAGCAGGAGGCACTTATTCTCTCTGTGCAAAAAGAAGGAACTACTCTTAATGTCCATAGTAGATCTTCATATTTAAGGTTTTGACATAGTCTTGTATGCACCATGTGCACCATGCAATTTAAGTGCATTTTTAAATGGTATAGTTGTTTTACTAAAAGGTATAATTTGGTCATTATTAGTTGTGTAAAGTTGCACCGTACAACTGGTGGACAAGGGACTTACTCTTACGTTTTAGGTTAACTTTATAAATATGGTGCAAGATGCTACATATTTCTAAGAAGCCGTGCAGATCGAATATATTTCAGTTACTGGAAAACTAGAGTTGATCTGTTTATCTACATCCTTCTTATTTGATCTTGTATTATCTGAAAGTTTTAGACTTTCAATTCTCTTGTTTGACTTGCAGTGAAGGACTCGGTGAAGGATATGATGGAGACATAGCTTTTGCTAGTGCACTTGAAACTTTTGGTGGGGGCCACAATGACCCTATCAGTGTTGCATTTGGAGGTATTGTTTCCATTTAACGCTTATTCCATCAAAACTTTTAGTGGGACTCCAACTGTTGCAATATTTGGATTGTGAATGATTGAAATCAAGAGTTTTTTCTAAGCAATCATATTGATGAATTCTTTTAATTTAATTTTTTTCTTGGTTTTGAGCTTATCCGTACTTCGATTAAAAAATGATGGTGATTAATTTCAAATCTGATGCTTGGTAGGTCCTGTTATGACAAAATTCACTATTGCATTAAGGGAAATTGGGACATACAAAGAAGTTCTTCGGTCTCAGGTATAAACTCATCATTATTTCTTTAATAATCAATACTATTTGTTCCAAAGAAAAGGCATGGAAGAAAGAGTTCTCCAACAGCTTAAATGGGTGATTAAAATTTTGTGGTGACAACCTATTTACATTAAAAGTAGCCTTTCCCAGCATAAGTTATCTGTTTAATAGCCACATAATATTTAAGTGTATGAGCAGCTATATTCTTTTTTGTGCATCATTAGTTTAGGATCTGCCATCCCTACTGCTAGATGTATTACTTGAGTTATTGTAATAAATGCATAAAATAAATGTGAACACATAGGGAAATGTATCGGTATCACATGTATTTAACTGTTTATATTTTGCATGTACAGGTTGAGCATCTGCTAAATGATCGATTGCTGCAGTTTGTGAATTTGGATTTGCATGATGTCAAGGTACCATATACTGATATACTATTAACTCCTTTTGATTTGAAATTTTGGTTGACAAAGTAAGCAATATAAATGATAAGATGTTCACTATATTATATATAATTAAATTTGGATGTGTTATATTTTCATCAAATTATAATATATCAATAGTAATTATTAAATATTCCAAAAGTATGTACTCAATATAGCTTTTGATCATTTCACTAATGGGTAATAGTATGCAGGAAGCACGCAAACGCTTTGATAAAGCCAGTCTTATCTATGACCAGGTGTTGTTTTGGCTGCTCGATTCTTTGTTTTTGCAATTACTACATAATATAAATATCTGTCTACACATCTTGTTGGGTTGAAGATTGGGATTGGGTAGGTCAAATATTTGCATTTCTGAATAGCTTGATTTAATATCAAGTCCAGACCTTCCTTATTAACTTCAGCTGGGCAGATCTTCCTCTAAAAACTTAATATGTATGAAATATTGTCTCCTTTCAAACATGCCAGATAGAGTCACTGTTATGGGGTGAAACAGTGAAATTAAATCAGTCTCTTAAACACCATAATACACTGTTAAGGATGATTCTCCATTTTAAATGCTAATTTCAAGTAGCAATTTGTCTTCCCATGAATGTGAAATATTTTATTTTTTCCCCCTTTATTATGAATTCTATTTTTTCTAGCCAACCTGGTGATGGTAGATACTCTGATTAATTTATAAGTGGGTTTATTTGACAGTTGACTTCTCTAACTTGGGCTAACCATTAGCAAGTAATGATGGTGTAAAGTGTTGCTACCTGCGCCAATGAGTAGCACATGGGTGCACCAGTTGCACGGTGCAACTGGTGTACAAATAATACTATTCAATGAAAATAACTAACATTGTTCAGTGAAAACAACTAATACTGACCTAAACAATACCTTTTAGTTAAACAACCAATACCATTTAAAAATGCATGTACGTTTATGTTATAGTTCTAATTTGTAGTGTGTTGTGACAGGCACGTGAGAAGTTTTTGGCATTGCGAAAAGGCACAAGAAGTAATGTAGCAACTGTTCTGGAGGAGGTAAAAATTAAAATACGAAACTTGTTTCCATAAAGCTTAATCATGTAATGCCCATTGTACCCCCTTCTTCATATTCTAATACTGCCTGAAATGAGTTCAGGAGCTCCATCATGCTAGGTCAACTTTTGAGCAGGCACGATTTAACCTGGTTGGTGGTTTTGCCCACTTTTTGATGATCTTTAGATTGTTCTGAAGGCATTGTGACTGATTCCTTATAATCACATATGTAGCACATGCTTAAATTGAATATTGATCCTTCAGGTGACTGCCCTTTCCAACGTTGAAGCAAAGAAAAGGTTTGAGTTCTTGGAAGCAGTTAGTGAAACAATGGCTTCTCACCTTCGCTATTTCAAACAGGTAAAGCTAAATTATAAAAATTAATATTGCTTTCTTTTTCAACTCCTCTAATTCTTTAGTTTCATGTAGGGTTATGAGCTGTTGCATCAGATGGAACCGTATATTAACCAGGTTTGTGTTAGCTTTTAATTTCCTTTGGTTTCGGAAGTATTTAAATCTCGAAGCTTATGCTGTATCTTTCTTAATCAACTTTCTCTTCATAAATATTCAAAGATGCAACATTTCATTTGCAGGTCTCAACTTATGCTAAGCAATCAAAAGATAGATCCAACTATGAGCAGGCAGCTCTTAATGAAAGGATGCAAGAATATAAAAGACAGATCGATAGAGAAAGTCGGTGGTCTTCAAATGGTTCGAATGGATCTCCTAATGGGGATGGAATACAAGCCATTGGGAGGAGTTCACATAAGATGATAGAGGCTGTCATGCAATCTGCGGCAAGAGGAAAGGTCAAAGAGTATTAACATTAAGAAAACCTCTGGATTATTATGATTATGTCCTTCCTCTCCCCGTTTCCTTTTTCCATTCCATTTTCTTGTTAGCATACCTACCTGAATCCTAGATGATCTTTCAGGTTCAAACAATCAGGCAAGGTTATCTTTCGAAACGTTCCTCAAACCTAAGGGGTGATTGGAAAAGAAGGTTCTTCGTTCTCGATAGCCGAGGAATGCTTTACTATTACCGGAAAAGAAGCAGCAAACCTTCTGTGAGTTGATATTCAAATTGTAATAATTAAAAATAGACCTGTTTTTCTCTGGATATCTTGTCCTTTAACCCCATGAAATATCAGGGCTCTGGGACTCAACTTTCTAACCAAAGGAATAGTTCTGAACTGGGTTCTGGATTGCTAAGTCGTTGGTTGTCTTCTCATTACCATGGTGGGGTCCATGATGAGAAATCTGTTGCTCATCATACTGTGAATCTCTTGACTTCAACGATTAAGTCGATGCTGACCAGTCAGATTTGCGGTTCTGCTTTCGAATAATATCCCCAACAAAGAACTATACATTGCAGGTCTGCTTTTGTACTCGTTATCTTCACAATACTTCTTCACTTCTCAATTGTGTACACCAGTTGCTCGGTGCGACTGTACACAGCTAATACTTTTTAGTGGAAACAACTAATATCTTTTAGTTAAACAACTAATACTATTTAAAAATGCACTTGAGTTGCATGGTGCATCTGGTGCATACAAGACTTTGTTTTTTGTTAAATAAACATTTGATAGTTTCTCTTGATGAGTTGGTAATGTTATAGGTAAAAGTTCTTTTCTTTTGCTTGTCAGTGCAGGCAGAGAGTGCCTTGGATCAAATGGACTGGATTGAGAAAATAACAGGGGTAATAGCGTCATTATTGAGTTCTCAGACTCCTGAAAGGGTAATTTTTCTGTGAGTTATTTAATTATCACTCCTTTCAGATATTTTGATGATTAAAATTTTTGTTATCAATTATTCAGTGTTTAACCTCTAGCCCAATGGGTAGTGGTCATCATCGATCCACCAGTGAGAGTAGTTCATTTGAAAGTGCCGACTTTGATCATGGAGCACTTGAAGAGTACACGTCTGAGAGATTTACCTCGTTGAATATAGATCGTCCTCTTAGGAGCTCACAACAGCAACGAACTGGTTTGAAAACTGAGAAGCCAATTGATGTATTAAAGAAAGTATGTGGTAATGAGAGATGTGCTGATTGTGGGGCCCCTGAACCAGATTGGACATCCTTGAATCTCGGCGTTCTTGTATGCATTGAATGCTCTGGGGTCCACCGTAATCTTGGTGTGCACATATCTAAGGTATCTGCTATACGTGTCTTGCCATTGACCTTTATTTGGTCTTTTGAGCATCACCAGTTTCCCATACACATAAAATATGTTGAACGAAGAACTTGCTGAATATACATGGAACAATGGTTCAAGAGATATTTTTTAAGATGAAGAGTTGCACTTTTTTAAATAGGCATAATGCATCAAATGATCCCTAAACTATTTGCTTATATTTCACTAAAAGTCTCTAAACTATTTTTTGTTTTAAAAGACCTTCAAGTATTGAAATTTTATTTCAAGAGCTCCCTCGAGACTAAAATTGTCAGAATTTTTTGATTCACATTAATAGTCCCGTTAAATATAATTTTAATTAAATACAGAAGTATTATCAGAAGCCATTTTAGGTACTCTTATCACTTGCAGTACTCGGGTTAAAACTGCTTGCACAAAAGACATCTGGATATTAATAAAATTATACGTATATATTATTTAACGGGACCATTAAGATAAATGAAATTCCCTCAGTTTCCATCTCGAGGGAGCTTGTTAAATAAAATTTCAATACTTGAAGGACTTTTTAAAGACCTATGGAAACAAATGTTGATACTTTTAGGTACATTTTGATTCATTATACCTTTTAAATATTAACATGTATCAATATTTCTTGAGCATAATACATGAAATATAGTTGCACCTGTCATGACTTAGCTTTGTGCTTTTTAATCTTGCACCCCATAGTTTATAGAGCTCTTCGAACCTATGACTTAATATCTTTCGAGGGCAGAATGGTAAATTACTCGCTATTTTTTTAGGTTATGCATTCAACACAAGTTTTTTGAAAAAAAAAAAACCCAATAATCTAACTGGTTTCAATTGTTGATCGTCCATGCAGGTAAGATCTCTGACTCTCGATGTCAAGATATGGGAGCCATCTGTTCTAAGTCTGTTTCAGTCTCTGGGGAATACCTTTGCAAATTCAGTCTGGGAAGAATTGCTGCAGTCAAAGGGCGTCTTCCAAGTTGATCTTGGTCCCACGGGGTAAAGCTCCTTGGTTTTTTTTAATACTTTAATATTTATGTTTATTGAGTTGGTTTGGATGCAAATTTTCTGCATGCCACTTATCTATTCCTTTCATGTGAAGCTCGTACCGGAGTAATAAACAGCAAATAATTTACTTCAGCAAGCCCAATCCTTCTGATTCGATTTCTACAAAGGAGAAATATATTCATGCAAAGGTATCTTTTGTAGCCTTTTCTTAATTTTGCCATTGCGTTGTTGCTTCATTTACATTTTCTTTGACTGTAACTATCGCCAACTTTGGGACATTCATCTTACATATATTTATAAGCAAAAAAAAAAAAAAAACGAAACCAATTTCTTGGTGACTACCTACATGGGGACATGAAATTTATAGATGGTTGAAGAACATGACCACTCTTTCAAGGCAAAAACTTGTACTGCACCAGTTGCACTGGGGAACTGGTGAAATTTTGACTAAAGTTTGACTTGTTCACCAAAAAAAAAAAAATTGAAATGTATTATGAAGTGTTAGTTCGAATGATGAACAGTGTTAGTGCATATGAAGAAAAGTATTTGTTTGTAGTCTGAACAGAACCAGTACCTTTTCAATAACAACTAATACTTTTCATCGCATGTATGAAGAAAAGTATTTGTTTGTAGTCTGAACAGTACCAGTACCTTTTCAATAACAACTAATACTTTTCATCATATGAACTAATACTATTCAACCATTTTTTTATTCGAAAGAATAAAAGAACTGTTTGGTTGAAATCTTTTTGGTCAAAATTGGGTAAAAGTTGCACGGTGCAACTGGTGCACTGAAGTGTTACTCTGTCAATATCTCGATTAGGAAACATGGGCTTAAATCATCAATATCATTTTTAGTTTAACTACATCTCATGTAAGCCTTTTAAAATTGAACATATTTTTTCTGACTTAGCAATGTGTATGTGCTCTTTCTATTACAGTATGCAGACAAGCTCTTTGTTCGTAAACCCAAGGACAACCAATCTGCAGCACAACAGATGTGGGATGCTGTTCGTGCGAATGACAAGAAGGCTGCGTATTGGCTCATAGTTAACTCAGAAGTAGATGTGAATGCTATTTATGAACAAGGGACAAGTAACTCCTCTCTCACCCTTGCTAAAGTAATGCTGTTGCAAGAGCAAACTGCTCCTGATAATCCCTACTTGGAAGCTGAGGTGTTGCATAACACATTTTCGAACCCGACTAGTACCAGTGAAGATAATAATGTTACCGATGATCTTGATGGGTGCTCCTTGATTCACCTTGCCTGTGAAACTGGGGATATTGGGATGATCGAGCTTCTTTTGCAATACAGTGCAAATGTAAATGCTACTGATTCGAGATCGCACACCCCGCTTCATCGGTGTATTGTTAAGGGCAAACCGGTACTTGCAAAGCTTCTACTGACGAGGTAAATGGTTGCAGTTTGTGAGGCTTTATATATATGATTTTTTCTAGGCTTGCATATAAATGTCCCATGTATTTGAATCTTTTAATCCCCAGTAACACTTGGGGTGCACCAGTTGCACCGTGCAACTTGTGCACAACTAATATTGTTCAATGAAAACAACTAATACTGTTTAGTAAAAGCAAATAATACTGAACAACTAATACCTTTTAGTAAATCAACTAATACCATTTAAAAATGCACTTGAGTTGCACGGGGTAACTGGTGCATGGCAATGTATTCCCTTAGAAATAACTGGAAAAAATTGTTCTGCCAAATTTATAGGTGGAAAATGTCGCCTCTTGGATCAGTTATGAGAGCATCTTTAGTTCTGTTTCATTAATGTCATAATTCATTCTCGTTACTGAGTTGTGTATTAACTTCAGGGGAGCTGATCCACGGGCAGTTGATGACCAAGGAAAAACCCCATTTCTCCTTGCTTTGGAATCAAATTTCGAAGACGGTGAGGTCCTCGCGTTACTCTCGGACTCACATGGATGATGAATTCAGTCAAGCGAAGATATGTATGTATATCTAGGTATTGAAGCAGGTGATGGGGGGTAAGCCTACTGTAATTATGTATCTTAGCTTGCTGTTCAACGAAGAATGCCCAATCACTAAATATCGGGTGGTTTGGGAAATGAAATGCTGTAAATTCGTGTTTGGTTTAAGGTTATGGTGAGTGGAGCAGTTAGGTCTCTAATGTAAGTGTGTAATGTGATGAATGTCGATTCAGTTATATTATTTGGTCACCCGAATTTCGTCCGGTGATGGTGAGGGGTTTTTGTGTGTTGTATATTTAATTTAGTTAGGATGGGTGAGGTGTTGATGAAACATGACATTTTGTGTATACTTGGGCAGGAATTTGAACAACAATAGTTTTGCCTTTTATTTCTCTCCCATTTCTTTAATTATTGTATCCTATTTTCATGACCTCTCTCCCTCTTGTTATTTTGAGCTTCATTTTCTTGTTAAAGAAAACAAAATAATTGGTAGGTTAGCCTAAGACGTTATGGGGCCACTAGGCAAAGTTTGTATTTTTTGAGCTAAATAAATTGTAATTATTTTACTCCGCTCCACGTTTGTTGGATTTTGCAAATGATTTATTATAATTTTATTAGAAAAAATATAATGTGTTTCATGCAGTGGTAAGAAAATATCATACCATTTTGAAAAGTAATACTTTTAATCTTTAAGGATATTTTATGAAAAATGATATACCTATTAAATAGTTGCTGTACGTGGCATATTCCGAAAAACCATATTCCTTCCGAATATATCTTTTCCCGTTTGAGTGGCGAATGAGGTTAACCATTTTTTTTTAATTGACAAAAACTATATGAGACGGTTTTATAGATGGAGTGTTAAAACGTCAATAATAAAATTATCTTCCGTCTTTATCGAAGATGATCGCAAATGCAGGTGTCTTAAATAATAATCAGGTCTCATTCATTAATTTAGTAATTATATTTAGTACGTTTTGATTTGACTACTAAAACAAACGATAACACCTCAAATAAATAAAACATGAGGATTTTTTTTAAAAAAAATCCCCCAAAATGTGTATTTAGTTTGGATAGAAAAAAGAAGACAACGAAGAAAGTGTAAGGAAAAAAAAAAGGAGAAAAATATTAATAATCGCAAATAAAGTAGATTTAATTTTTAAGAACCACCCATGCGTAACTTTTATTCTGAAAATAGAACGGGATATTAATATTAAAAAGGTTTAGAACCCAAAGACAAACATTATGATTGACATCGTACAAACAACTTCAGAAAAAAAGATAAATAAGAAAAGCAAATTATTATTCGACCAATTCTTTTTCAATTTATAATCAGATAAAGTCATTTCTGCATAAATTCGCGTGTACACAAATCCAACGGCTGACGATGATTGAGCAGGAAATGGAGGGTGAGGATGGAGGTGTCCTTCCTTAGAGCACAAGCTTCGGTGCTTCGCTTTCGGCTTCAGACAGGGACACCAGCTAAGCTCTTTGCCTACGTGTTTGTGGGACCCCCGCCCGCGCGGGAAACTAATTCCCATTTCATACATAGGAATCGAATTATTGGAATTTATTTTGATAAGTTAAAGGAGGAGAAAATATCATTTCTATAATTTTGCAAATTTGATAGATATGAATAACCCTTTTATGTTAATCTTATGTTTTAAGAAGCGGGCATGAATGTAGACCTGAACAATATTAGCACTTTTGGTTGAACTGGTTCGATCAGGTCTGATTGTTATTCAAGTATTGAAGAGAGAAAACGTCATAATTATTTAATAAATATTATATATATATATATATAATCATCTACTCTATCAGCCCCAAAATAATCCTTAATTATATATTTTTTTGCAAAATAATCATCTACTCTACCCATCCCAAAATAACCCTCTGCATGGCTACTTCAATTGATCAGCGCGTCGTACCCTTTTTCACGCTTTTGAACCCTTAATGAGCTGCTAAAAAATCAAGTGATCTAACGTTTTGAATCGACTCAATGTTCTTGCTGAGTAGCGATCAAATCGGTCTGACCAACTAGCTCAACCGTTTTTTTTAAAACATAGCTTTTTTGCAAGTAATATTAATTTTTCTTTTACTTAAAATCGAGTCATGATATATTATCACTTGTTTTTTTTATTATAATATTACATTAAATGTAATTCTTATAAGCACATAGTATTCACACGAATAAACACGGAAGTGAATTGCAAATATTATCTTCTTGAATCAAAATGGATGTTACAGTACAATCTCTAGTGATTCCTTTGCGGATTGACATGACTTGGTTGTCCAGAGTTAAATTTGTTGTTGGAGATTATCTTAAATGACATTGATCTAAGGGTTAAGCACCTTGATCTCGAATCAGACGTTATAGTTGATGAAGATCTCAGAGAGTTTTGCGGAGATTTGGAAAACTTTTGTGGAGAAATGGCGATTTGAATGGTGGAACATCTTGATCTCAGACCAAACGTAGTTTACAACTTCTGCAGAGGCTTGGAGAACTTTCGTTGAGAAACGCCAATGTGGGACTCATGCGGAGGGTTAAACAACTTTTGTAGAGAAATTCCATGTGAGGGTGGAGCACCTTGATCTAGAATCATGTCGTTTTTTACTCCAACGACTTTTGCAAGAACTTTGATCATTAGTCTCTCGAAATAAAATATATATAATATTTTTCGTGCGTCCCAATAAATGAAATGAAACCCTATTTATAGGTTGAAAATGTAGTTTGTCTTTTGTGGGTCTGGTTTGATGAACCTTTAGGGAATGTTTGTTTTGGGTTTATAACGGGAGAAATCCCGAATTTTTTGAAATTTAGGATTATAAAATCTAATGAATAGTAAAATTGTATGTTTGTTTTGAGCTTTTTATAGGGTAGGATTATATAGAATTATAAAAAGTTGATTGATTTTTATTATTATATTATTATAGTAATGATTGAATGATTGAGTATTGTGTTGGAAATTATGTAAAAGTGATAATATTATTATTAATAGGAATATATGCGGATGTAGGGTTTAGGTTATGTTTTAAATTAAATTTTGAAATCTTGATTTTAGTATTGTATTAAATGAGTATGTGGAATTGTAAAGTCCAAAGTCCGGTCAGAATAGTTTCAAAACAAACATACCTTAGGGTATGTTTGTTTTGGGAACTATAAAGACGCGGAAATCTGGACTTTGAAATCTAGGATTTTAAAATCTAATGAATAGTAAAATTGTATGTTTGTTTTGAGATTTTATAGGTAAAATTATATAGGATTGTAAAAAGTTGATTGATTTATATTATTATATTATTATAGTAATGATTGAATGATTGAGTATTATGTTGGAAATTGTGTAAAAAGTAATAATATTATTATTAATGAGAATATGTGCTTGATGTATGGTTTAGGTTAAGTTTTAAATTGGATTTTGAAATCTTGATTTTAGTATTGTATTAAATGGGTAAGTGGAATTCAAGATGTCCGAAGTTCATCCTGGTAGTTTAAAACAAACATATACCCTTAAAGATTTGATTTTAGATTTGTATCCAAAAAGATTTGTTTGGGCTTGATTTGACTTGCTGGACCTTAGATGTTTGTTTTGATTTGTTAGACATTAAAGACCCAATTTAATTTGTTGGGTTAAAATCATAAAAACATGCGAACAACGATATTTTCTTAATAGAAGCGTGCAATACATAACCTACGGCCAAAAAATGTTAAAAAACATAAAAAATAATAATGAAGAAACAACAATGAGGATTCGACGGCATCACACATGTATACTTTTAGAAGACAAACCGCGACATCATATTGAAGAGAAACAAGAAGAAAACAACCAAAAAAAAACACAAAATATGGATGATTAAGAAATTAACAAATAGTCACAAGATCATTTATACCATAAAAACCTTCGAATATTACGAATTTAAACATATATTACCATATGAACCTACATGTGTTACTACAGAGTTATATTAAAAATTATCCATACCATACTTAACACACAATAAAAAATAAAAGTAATACATAGATGTTCATAAAAGTATCACGTGTGTTTGCACAAATTACTGTATAGACATTCATATAATGTTAAGTATTACTAAAAACTGTGTTACTACATGAACATAAAAATATTACGTGTGAAAAAAATGTGTTACCATATAATTTTTTTTTAATACAAAACACAAAAAAGAACACCTATAGAAGAAATGTAGCACAATAAAGCTAACATGAAAAACCATCATATCAAGAAAAAAGGAAGAGATGAAGAACCTTTTTAAATCGCGAGACAGAAAAAAATGGAAGAATGTAGATAGAATTGAAGAAGGAAAACAAAGAAGATAACAGAAAACATAAGTGAAAACCGTTGTGTGTGACCTAATAAAATGCGAGGAATAAAAAATCTTGGGATGGAGACGCACATATTTGAATATTAGAAAATGTGTAATGCCAAAAATGCTCACGGTTCCGGAATTGCCGATTTTGGTTACAACCGGCGGTTCCAATTCTTTTTTGAAGGAACCGAATCAAACCGGATCTCGACGCGATTTCGGTTCGGTTCCCGAATCGCCAGATTCGTTCGAAACCCACCCGAGTCGGCCAGGTTTCCTCTTTATTTTTTTTCTTGATTTTCTTGATCTAAAATTTGGAGGAATTACAAATTACTGTTGTAGAATTTTAAATTGAAGATTACAATAGTTAAAAATTACAAAATTGAACTTTTCCAAATTAGTAATTACAGTTTACAAGCTTACAACTTAAAATTTCCAATGTACAAATATATTAAAAATTAATTGAACTATTACAAATTTACAAATTGAACTTTAAAAACTTAAAATTTAAATTTTACAAATTAAATAAAGCGAGAGGGGATAAAGAAATTGAACTTGAGCTTATTTAAGAAATAAATTTAGAAATTCTAAGTTTAAAACTTAAAATTAAGTTGTCAATATTTTCAATTAAGAATCAAAGCCCACGTAGTTCTCTTACCTCAAACTTACCTCGTTAACTTGGATCGATTCGATTCTTCAATCTTCAACTTCATGCATCACTTCAGGTGGTAGTTTCTTCTTCGTTTTCTTGATCATCATTATCAATTAGATCTTGAGCTCTTTTTTCGGCTCTTACCCAATCATCAAGCAAATATTGGTTTTCTTAGTTTTCAACGGTCATATTTGATTTCGTTGCATCCAAAGTATAACCCCCCAAACTAAAAACTTGTTTAACGACAGGGGTTGAGGTGGGAGACGCAAGAGTTTCCCTTGCTAGGATTGATACTATCAGATAAGGACTTGTCCTTCTCGACCACCAGTATGTCAAGATTATCTCCATGCTCACCCGTTACATACTCAAAAGAAGTAGTTAGATAAAAATCAAGTTTGTGATAAGGGTTAGTCGTAATCCTGTTTTTCAAAATTGGGGCCACTATATTTTCTAAATAAATTTATTAAAATAGTTTTAATCTTAGAAGCAATCTCTTCCAGTTCAGGATATGCATCTCCATCATCCTAAAGTCTATTAGAAAATAAAATATTATAATAAAAATTTAAAAATATTATTAACCAATTCAATTTTACTTTAGAATCAAGTACTTTAGCAACTAAGAATAGATTGGAAATATGCGAAAAATATTAGTTCCATTTTTGCATATGAATAAAGTAGTATCACTTAAAAAAGATTTGTAATATTTTCATATAAAACATGAACAACTTTAACATAATAATTAAACGCTGAATTGCAAGTAGGAACTTTTATCATATTATTAAACATCTCTAAAATTGTATACAAAGAAGTGCATGAATCCCAGGTATATATAGGAGTTTTTGTTTATTTAGGAGTTTTTGTCTATTTAAAACTCATGTAAAATTGAGATATTCAACTTAGGTAATATTTTAGAAAAATTGTTAAAATAATTGGATTCAGCTCCCACTTAGATACTACTCCGGCATTGCTTATTATGGTTGTAGGGGTTATACTAGAAAATATACTTGTACTTTGTATAATTAAATTGAATTTTTTATTTATTTATTGAAATAAATTATTTATCATTGTTGCATTAAATATGATTGAATGTTATATATATTTACTGCATATATGTTCAAATAAATAGTACGTGTTACATTGTAGTTAATTTAGTGATACCAGATCACAGAAGATCAAATTAACAATTCCTTGTAACTAAGTACAAATTCACAAGCTAGATGGAAATGAACAATCCATCGTGAAAGGTTGAAGTGTAAGACTCAGATTGACTTGTCTTGACCAAGAGATTACACTAGTGCATAATGATGTCTTTGAATAGGACCTCTGTAAGGATAAATTCTTGATGATGAATATAGAAGAATTAGATCTCTCGAGAATTCATTATTTAATCTCTACTGCTTCCTTAAATAGGATAGTGTGAAATTAATAATTATTACTTTTGACTTATGTTGGGTAGAGAATCAATGAGATTCAATACTTTTTATCTTTGGAATTTAGAGGCATGTAAACCGTAATACATGCAATCTAGCGAAATAAACAGTTCACCAACAACGAACAATTAATGCATAATTAAATATGAGTAAACGTAAACAAAATTCTTACAATAATTCGTACACAGATTCCTCAACTATGGTATTCACGTAACAATCGTTTACTAACTCGCACAGATCTGCCAGCGTTGAATCCCCGAGATGAATTTGCTAGGAAAATTCTAACTTAGAGATTTTTATGGAGAAAATATGAAGTCTCAGATTATGAATTCCCAAGAGCTCATATATATAGGGGAAACCCAACTTAAATCTTAAGCTAATTGATTAGGAAATAAGATCCCTAATCTTGTAAATTAAATCCCATAGATTTAATTCCCATATACATAAATCTCTACGGATTTGATTTCCATGTATATCGAATCTCTACGGATTTGATTCCATATATATCAAATCCCATAATAATATTCCATATATTATTATGTTGTATACTAAAATTTTATGGAACAGATTTATGATGTGGCTACGTGATTTGGTACTACAAATAAGTATTTATGAGAGTGAGATCAATCAATGAAGAACAAAGTGAATGTTCTCATTGAATGTTAATGATGAGAGTTCAAAATTTGGAAATAAATGCGAGAAAGAAATCTTGGAGGATTTGGGCGAAGGCCTCTTTTTGTTGGTGATAAAAGCGTTGTATTGAATGTGAAATTTCGTGACCCCTTAATGAGTCTTAATTTCTCCTAATTATAGTATCATGCAAAATGGCCATCTAGTTGGCCTCGCTACAACTCTCGATGGAATTTATTGAGCATTAATTGTAACCGACTACTTTGGACTCTACAAAGATCTCTAAACCTTAGTCTCACATAACAAAACATACTGCCATGACTCTGTATTGGCGGTTCTTGGTGTGGAGATTTAAGCCTAGGATTTCCCTCTTGGGTCATGATGAACGGCCAAATATCCTCGAGTTTTTCTATAAACCCGTTTTGGGTAAGATTCGATGTGTTGGTTGTTTGCGTGCTAGGTTATCAAAATCGGGTCTCGGTAAGAGGAAAAACTTTGACTTTTAAATCTCTTTATCCTGCTTTACCTCGATCACAAACTCCATAAAATTAATTAAGTATATATAGGCGATTTCTTGGCGGATTGTTAGGTGGGGGCGTGCTTCTTATTGTATTGCGACCATAGCTATGGGCGACCAAGGCATGCGGCGTCGTGATGGCGGAGTAACTTTCGCCCGCCTTGTGGCGAAGCCGTAAGGTATGGCGACCATCTCGTGACGTCGGCGGGCATGGCGACCATCACCATGGCACGGCGACCATTGTGCATCTTGTGACGACCATCTTCGCGAGCATATGGCGATCATCGGCGAGCATGGCGACCATCTCGCGAGCATGGCGACCATCTGCCCGGGCATGGCGACCATCGGCGAGCATGGCGACCATCTCATCATGATGGCGACCACTGGCCCGGGTGTAAGCGACCATTGTGCGGGTATGGCGACCATCTCGCGGGCATGACGACCATTGTGCTGGCATGGCGACCATCTTGCGGGCATGGCGACCATCGGCGGGCATGGCGACCATATCGCGGGCATGGCGACCATTTCACGAGCATGGCGACCATTGTGCGGGCATGGCGACCATCTTGCGGGCATGGCAACCATTGGCGGGCATGGTGACCATCTCGTGGACATGGCGACCATTGTGCGGGCATGGCGACCATTGCGGGCATGGCGACCATCGGCGGGCATGGCGACCATATCGCGGGCATGGCGACCATTTCACGGGCATGGCGACCATTGTGCGGGCATGGTGACCATCTTGCGGGCATGGCGACCATCGCGCGGGCATGGCGACCACCTTGCAAGCAGGCGACCACCTTGCGAGCATGGCGACCATTGTGCGGGCATGGCGACCATCTTGCGTGTAGTTTGCTCGGCCAGGCGAGTTAGCGATAGCTTGCCCCATCCTTGGACTTGGCGGGCGAGCTGCCCGCCGGCTTCGGGGCGACTAAGCCCGTATATCATTTTTTAATAGAGGTTAAATGGGCTCTCCATTTGTAACAATGACATAAGGAACCCAAATAATTAGCCGGATCATTTGCACACAACAATTGCCCCTCGAGGTTACTATTTACCTCAAGTGGGAAGCGGTGACTACGAATCTTAAATGAAACATAACTTGGCGACTTGGGTGTTTTGTCTATGTTTGGCGAGATCCCGCCCAATGACCAATTTGAGTGTTGGGCGAGTATCTTGAGCTAGGCGACTTACAATTTACTCGTTCAACAAGCATCTCTCTCCCCCATGGGAGAGTTGATTGAGATTAAATTGTTACTACGGGTGACTCTTCAGGAGACTTGTCTTTCTAAATTGGGTGAAATTTGTATTTAGGATACTTACCCTTTGCCTCATGAATAGCGATGTCTTACCCTTAAGGTGAGTTAGTTGAATTAAAAGGCGACTTGCTACGTGGAGAGCTTCTTGAATATCGTAGCGTCTACCCTTGGTGAAACTATTTGAATTCGAGGCGATTCTTTGGAAGTAAGCGATGTCGGGCGTGTTCTTTTTCTTTGGATGGCTACTTGAGTTAGACGACTTGCGTTTAGAATCTAAGGACACTACACCTTGTGGTGGATTACTTAGTGTTGGTGACTTCTACGTCTGGGTTAACAAAGAAGGTGAGCATTAAACTAAGTAGCCTCTCGATTGGGAAGGCATAACGATTCTTTCTTGGGCCGTTTATGAGTGGCCTTTGGAGGCGAAAATATAACCACGACACATCTTTTGCAACCATTTCAAGAAATGGAAAATGGCCTCTTTTTAAAATTGAAATGATGTGGATCGAAGCGATGACAGTGTTTACTCCGCATTTCTTGTACGGGAGATTGGTCGGCAAGCTCTCGGCCTTGTCTTCGAGCAACACAGTAAGTCTCGGCGCAATCCCATTAACCGGCTTGCGTGAGCCCAGCGACGTGAGATACAAGGAATTAGTGCCGCTTAGAGTCGTGGTAGAGCCTGGTGGAGCAAAGACGGATGAGTTGGCGCCCGGCGAAGCCTGAATTGCCCATCAGAAGCCAGTGGCGGTGAAATATTGGATCTCGCCCAGGGCGAGTTACCGCGACCGCGCGGAAGACTTACTTTCTTGATGGGCAAGTTGGCGATATGAGGCTGAGCCACACGGGAGATGGGCGAGCTCCCCGGGCGAGATGGGCGAGTTCCGGCGAGATGGGCTTACTCCCTGAGAGATGGGCGAAGTTCCATCGAGCATCAATTTTGTTTCGGGTCCATAACTCGAGTTCCCGACCGATTGAGTTGATTTTTTTGTTGTTGCGACCGTATTTTAGAGGAGCTTATAATGGTTATGAGCGAGATGTTTTTACACATAGATCTTATCTTGGCGAGTTGTTTAGATTCGGGCGAGTATGGTATCGCGGCGAGTAGGCGAGTTGGGCGAGCTCCAATGAGCATAAGTTTTGTTTTTTTTCCATAACTTTCGAGTTCCGAACCTCCGATTGAGTTGATTCTTCTTTTTGTTACGACCCTCATATAAAGGATATTCACTTGGTTTATTTATATTCTCAATTATCCTTCTATATAAAAGCAGTTGTTTAAGCCCCACTTCTAGCTTTGTTTCCACCAACGGATTTTGGAAAAATTTGGCAGATTGAGCCAAGTGGGGCGGCTAATCCTCCCATGAGGCCATGAACCTGCTAGAATCACATTCGAGACTCTAATGAGGTGAAATAAATCAGATGGCAAGCTGCTCCGAGGCGAGATGGGTCGAACGGTGAGATGGGCAAGATGGGGCGAGCAACTAGCTGGGTCCAATTCCCATATCTATTATGTTGAATCGCCTCAAGGGAAGGAAGTGGGGTGATCATTGTCCCGGTGAGGTCAGTCGTTAATGAAGTTTTGGTGGAGGTTGCTCCTACTCAAAAGAGAATCTGCTACTTAGTACTTTTTGTTATAGTCGTATGTCGACTTTTATCATGTTCGATTGTCTTATGTGCTTGCAATCTATGTTTGGCTTGTCGTCTTAATTTTACGTGACTTAGTTGTCTTATTGTGTTGCAACTTTGGATGCCTGTTACGAAAATTTTATGTTTGTGGACTATCTCTGGGAGGTCGATCTCTTTAGAGATCGACGACGACTTCAAATGTCGATCTCCTTGAGGTCGATAATCTGCCCTTGTCCATGGCATAAAATATTATGATCTTCTTATTTGGAGTGCGATCCTAGTGCTTGACACTTATTTGGTCGCCTTATTTGGATCGACTTATTACCTTGACACTTGTATGGTGCGCCTTATTTGGATCTCGACTTATTACCTTGGCAACTTGTATGGTAGTCTTATTTGGATCGACTTAGTGCCTTAGCACTTGTATGGTCATCTTATTTGGATGCGACTTATTACCTTGGCACTTTGTGTTTAGAACATATACTATAATAACTGATCTCGTTAGAGGTCAGTAGACCTGCCCCCAATTTCTAATCACTAAAATCTAAGTGCATGACAAATTTGACTGAACCGAACTTTGAAAAAAAAATCAACTTCCATTTCTAAATTTGAGGCGAACTATTTCATAAAATTTAGACTACCAAACTACTGGTAATATTTCTCCAAATACATTGCATTCCAAGGTGTTGAGTTGGGACTCGCCTGGGATTGGTCCCGAGAAGCTTTTGGGTCACATAATCAGCTACCGAGGTACGACTTTTCTGGCTTGGTAGCTAGCTTCTTTGCGTTGCTGGTTCCCTGCTCTTCCATCCGTTGAGCAAGCAACTCGGCGCTACTGATCAATTTTCCAGCTCGGTGCCTGAAATTGGCGTAGGATGCTGGATAGTCTATATTCATTGTCTTCTATAACTTTGTGTTCATCCGGAGTCCTCCGACAACTCCCATAACTTTAACTTCGTCTTCGAGTGGCTCCCCGTCCATGATCAATTTATCAACCCTTTCGATATATGCGCGGTCGGTCTCATATTTGAACTGGCAGACACATGACAACCTCTGCTTGGTCCCCACCTTATGAGTCATAGTGGTGAAGTGGTCGAGGAAGAGCTGCGCCATTTGGCTAAAAGATTCCACCGAGTATGGTGGCAAGGTGTTGTACCATCTGTAGTCTTGGTCGCCCAATGTGAGAGGAAACAACCGACATTGAGTCACATCGGTTGCTCCCATTGAGCTCATGTAGGCCGTGAACTTGCTGACGTGATGTATGGGGTCTGTGTCGCCGAGATACTGAGTGATGGAAGTCGTCGTGACTTTTGGTTGGACGGGAGCTGTTTTTCCCGGTGAAAAACCCATGAGATGCGGAAAAATCATGAAATGCATATAAAACAGGGTTGAAGGAATGGTGATTCCAATTTTTTGTGTTTTTAAGTCCATGTGTTGTGTTTTGCTTATAATCGATTGCATATGACAAGAATAAACATAAAGCAATAACGAACACAACAAAAAGATAAAGGTTCGAGACTCAAACTCCTACATCCACTCTCCCCTTCCTAGGAAAATTCCTTCAAACTGGACTTATCACCCTCTCTCTCGCCTCGGGACTTATCACCTCCACGGGATTGCCTACAAGCTTTCAGTGACTCACGCACTTTACTCACTTTTCTACCTTGAGTTTTCTTCAATTTTTCCACTGCGACTTACTAACTCTTTACAACTCCACACAAACTACCTAACAATAGGGTTTGGGTTTGGTTGGTGTCCCCAACTAGGTTGAGATTTTCCCTTACATTTGTTTAGCCTCAATGCTAAGGTTGGAAAAATCTCTCTAAGCTTAGGATATATCGTGGGTTGCTTAGATTGGGTTTAAGAACACTATTGAATATATTTGTATATCTACAAACTTGTGTTCTATGGTGGGAATTCTTGAGTATATCTCTTCTTGGCTCTGTAGCATCTTTTGCCACATTCTCCACACTCTCCACACTTTATAATGATGAAATACCTTGTATTTATAGTGTGGATTTGAATGTTACCGTTGGAGAGAATCACATTCAAATCCATACTATTCTGTAAGTTCTGCAGCTTTTTCAGGCTGGTTGTCTTCATCTCATTGATCCACGTCAGCTGAATCTAATTGCTATATTCTTCAGGATCTTCTGAGTCTTCAGGATTCTCTGAGCCTTCAGGATTCTTCTGAGTCTTCAGGATCTTCTGAGTCTCCGATTTCTTGATATCTCTTGGTGGACCTTGTCCGATCAAAGATACTCGACACCAGTCGATCGAGTTCATTCTTCTTCCTTCGAGACATCCTAACCATCAGTCACTTTTACTCACCGACCCTCGGTCACTTGGCTCAAAGTTATCGATTTCTTCTTGCTTTCGATCCGATCCGGCTCGACCGATCGATCAACACATCTTCAGTCAACATCGGGATAACATCGTCAAGACATCGGGTTAACATATCGGTTTTTGTTGGGATTATACTTGAAAAGTATGCTTTTTTACTTTGTATAATCGAAAACCGAATTTCGGATTTATTTATTGAAATAAATTATTTATCACCGATGCTTTAAATATGATTGAATGTTACATATATTTCTTTGCATAACTGCTTTCAATAATTGACGTGTTACATTGTAGTTAATTTAGTGATACGGATCACGAAGATTAAATTAACAATCCGCTTTTGTAACTAAAAAAGTACGCCATTCACGACCTAGATGGAAATGAACAACCCATCGTGAAAGGTTGAGGTGTAAGGCTCGATTGGTTTGTCTTGACCAAGAGATTACACTAGTGCATGACCGATCGGCTGAATAGGACCCTGAAGAGGATAAATTCTTTAACCCAACAAGGAAGAATTAGACCTCGATCAAGTTCGTTGTTTCTTAACCTTCGTCCCTTAAATAGGATCACGTGGGATTGGTAACTATTGCTTTGGTTTATCATGGGTAGCGAATCGTAGAGAGATTCAATACTTTTTATCTTGGGCAATATTATTGGTCACATGTGATTGCTAAGATTTAATACTGAAGAATCGTGTCTAAGACGCTTGTTTGATTTGCCCTTGGGAGTTCATAAGCTTTATCATACCAAATCTTGCAAGTGGAATTTGTTTCCTTTATGGATAATAATGTTGAACCGTTCCTTGACAAAGGACAAAATATATTAATTAACGGAAAAGCTATTTCAATGGCTTGAATTAATTAATGGGCTAGATAATCTTAAACACTTTGGAAATAATGACCGAGCCATATTGATCGTAATATGGGTTAAGATGGATAGTCAATATTAATTATGTAGTGGGATTAATTAATATTTATGGGCTTGAATTATATTGTGGCTCAATATTAGATATTCAAGATCCATTAGAAGGTCCAATCTTAATTCTCCTAAAGGCCCCCCCGAGTAGCCCAACAAATAGTCAAATAACCAAAAAAGGTGATTAAAATAAAATAAATATTGTTGCTTATTTTTTCCCTCTATTTTTTTCGAAATTTATGGATAAAAAGAGGAGAAAGATTTTCTTTGAATTTTGTTATGGAACGAAGATATGTATTCTTGGAATACAAGATTATCTCATTAAATTCAAGAAATCTCCCACTTGGTTATTCATGAAGGAAATTTCGAATTTTGGAAATATAAATGGGCAAGAAAGATTTTCTTGATTTTCTTGAAAAGATATTATGGAAGATATGTATTTCTTGAAATACAAGAATATCTCATAAATTCAAGAAGATCCAAATCTTGGAATCTTGCACTCTAAAATTTTCAAAATATCCATAATTGAGGAGGTTTTTTTTGGGAATATTTTAATTATGGGAAAAAATATAGGAGATATATTCAAGATTTCTTGGTGACCAAGAAAAGTCTTTTCCCACATTGATTTTTCAATTTGAAAATTTCGACCACCCCTCTCCTATAAATAGGGATGATTAGTTCATTCCCAAGTACAATTCCATGTCTTTGGAAAAATTAGCAAATCCACGAAAGTGGTGCAACAAAGTTTATTTTTTCCTTTTGTTAATTGTTCATAGTATCCTTCCAATTTGGATTGTCGAGCAAAGGGCTAAGGGAATACTTGGGAAGTCCTTTTGTTAGTCCGTCAACCGAATTCACTACCATCCCGAGAATGCACGCTCACGAAATCCAGATTCCGCGTCATGTAGGTTTTACGTGGCTTTTTATATCATGATATGTTGTTGCAATTATTATTTGAATTAATATAGGATTAATTCATGCTAGTAATAATTAAAAATTAAATTTGTATTTAAATATTCACCCCGAATAGATCTGCGGCAACTCAATCCCCAACATCGTATCGAGCCACGGTTTAAGACTCAATTTTTTAAATTGTAATTTAATTCACTTGACATTAAATTTGAAATCGATAGTAGAACTATTAGATCTGCTTTATGTGATCCAATTGTCATGGATTTTAATGTGTTTATTTATGCATGCATATAAACCGTGGTTTTTTAATTCGATTCGCTCGACGAGCTTTTGCCTCGTGGAGAAAATCCACGAGTAGACTAGATTTGTTTGATTTGATCAATGTAATACAATTAGTTCAGATTCAGTTTATTTATTTTTGTAAATAAATTGTAACCGGATCGAACGAAGAGACCAAGAATTAAAGGATTTAAATCCGTAATCCGAATCGTAGCGGCGCTACCGGCACGCATGGGGGCGCAGGCGAGGCCGGGCCGAAAGTGCACGCGAGAACAGGCCGAGGTCGCGGCGAGGCGGAGGTCGCCGCCGAGATCTCGCTGACACGGCCGACACTGGCCGAGATCACCGGCGCGCCGAGGTGCCGAGGTCGCCCTAGGAGGCTGTGGGCTTGGATCTTGCGCATGCATCCTTACCTGAGTTTTCTTGGGCGTGGCGTTTGAGATGAAGTATTTTTTCGAGAGATGAACGAGTGGGAGAAATTCGAGACGTGTTTCTTCAAGATCAAGTCAAAAAAATCAAACCATGACAATTGGATAATTTGTGCCCAATATGTTTATTTTTCTGTTTTTGCTTGATTTATTTGTCTTTATCTTATGCTTTATTTAATTTGTTTAAATGAGTTTGCATGAGGGTTGCCAAATGGAAAAATCTCACCTTCAAAAATTACTAAGTATGTTTAAATAATTAATTGACAATTTTATTCCTGGATAATAAAATTGAATTAATTTTTGACCTCCATGATTTATTTATTTGTGAATTCTTTTGGAGAAATTCCCCCGGATTGGCGAAAAGATAGGTTTCACATGAATGAATTCCAAACGGATGATTGTGGGTTATTACTAGTGGCGGCGATGACCTCCCAACGAGGCTCGATCAAAGCGAAATAATAATCCTGTATTTAATCATGGTTATTACTTAGGTATAAAATTGATATGCATATACTTCTCAAGTCCTGTCGAATTTTATATTGGTCAAGAGCCAACTATTAATCTGGATATTAAAGGTTTATAATCGTTTTGTTTGTAACCTACTTGAATGTGTTAAAATAATGACCCACCCAACGTGGGTTATTTAAAACTATTTTTGAGATGTTGGGCGCATGTTCATATTTTTTTTTTTGATTATTAATATGAAGCATGTGATCGAACCTTGTGATATACTTGTGCTATTACATATAGTTGTTTATTTCAGTTCAGCATGTCGTTACCTTTTAATCCACTGTTATTACACTTAAAGTCAATACAATATGTATGGAAACTATATTGATTGGAAACGAAAAATTATCCTAACTGCACAAAAGCACAAGTGGATTCTTGACACACCAAAAATCAGATGAGCCAACTGACGAGTCAAAAACATGGGACTCGTCGGATCACCTTTCTGAGAGATGTCGTCATTGAAAAAGGTGGAGGGCAAACCCGTAAGGGATTACGTCCTCAAAATAGATGGCCCATCTGAACAAACTTGAGATTCTGAGTGCAGATTATGATCTAGAGACTCAGATGAATTTGGTACTTCACTCTCTACCCAAAAAGTTTTTGAGCATTTTGGCCTCGCTAGCTAATTTGTTGCAAGCTTTTGGTCACTCAAGTTTTGATGGCAAGTGGTCTGTCTTCATCTTCTAGGCCAAAGGAAGGCAAGATAAAGAAGAGGACCAAAAGGCCATAAGCAATAAAACTCAACTGTTGCCAAGGGCAATGGTAAGATGAGGAATGCTTGTTGTGTCAAGGAAAATCCAAAGAGGAAGTGCTTAAGATCGCGTTAAGAGAGGAATGGAGGTTTTGCACTGTTCCAACCCCCAAAAGGACGGAAAGAAAGGTAATTCTCACGCCTTAGTTGTTGAAACTTGTTTAGCGGGCGATACTTCTCATTCGTGGGTGGTTGATACGAGATTCACTAATCATGTTGGCTTTACCGGGTTCTACATGATCCGTGACTTAGTGGGAGTGAGATCCTCATCACAATCGGGGCAACGCAGCGTTTAAAGTAGAAGACATTGCAATGCTACGTAAGTGGCAGATATTGCAGTGCTACGATAGTAACGATTATTGCAATACTACGCAAGTAGCAGACATTGTAATGCTACATGAGTAGCAGTTAAAGCAGTGGGAGAAGTGCACCTATCTTTTGAAGATAAAGTTTTTTGAGATTATCTTTATGTTCCCAGTTTTAGAAAGAATTCACTTCCAGTTTCTAAAATTTGATTAAAGGACACTAAGTTTCTTCTAATAAGAATGACATCATTTTTGAAATGATGAGTGTATCTGTTACGGGACATTGATGGAAAATCTCTATACAATTAACTGTGCACACCACTCATGAAATACATCCTATAACACATCAACTATTTCCGACAAAAGAAAGAGTGAACGAAATATTTTTTTGGCATCTAAGATTAGGTCATATAAATCCAAAGAGGATCCAAAGGTTGGTGAAAGATGGTTCACTGGAGCGTCTCCAAGTTGAACAAATCCCAACTTGCGAATCATGTTTGGAGGGTAATATGACCAAGAGGGGCATTTGGAGCCAAGGAATAGGGCAAAGAAGTGTTAGAGATCGCTCACAAATGTGTATGTGGTCCAATGTCAACCAAATCAAGAGGAGGTTATGAGTAATTTTATTGATGATTACTCAAGGTACATTTTCCTTATGAAGCATGAATATGAGACATTTGAAAATTCTAAGAATTTAAGGCTCAAACAGAGAATCATAAGGAAAAACGTATCAAGTCTCTACGATCTGATCGTGGAGGCGAATACCTCAACAATGAGTTTTTTGAACTACTTATCTGATGAAGGGATTGTATCCTAGCTCACTGCACCCGGAACCCCTCAACAAAACGGGATTGCAGAGCGAAGAAACATAATTCTTTTGGAAATGGTTAGATCAATGATGAGTTATGTGGATCTTCCCGAGTCGTTCTGGGGTCATACCTTGGAAACAACGACTTACATTCTGAACTTGGTGCTATCCAAATCGGTTGCCAAAACTCCCAAAGAATTGTGGACCGGGCAAGCAAGCCTAGTATGAGACACATGAGAATTTGGGGTGTCCGCCCACGTGTTGGACAAAGGAAGCCGGAGAAATTGGATCCTCGATCGAATTAAGGTCAAGTTTGTAGGATACCCCGAGGGAACAAAAGGGTGTATGCTCTATAGTCCCAAAGATCAAAAGGTGGTAATCAGCAACCACTTTAGATTTTTGGAAGAAGACTATATGAACCAAAGAAAACCCAGAAGTGAGATTACCTTAAATGAGCTTAGAGGGCAAACCTCAAGGCCAACCTGTATTAAATGATATACCAAACGATACATTTTTCACAACCGGAGCCTCGTCGTAGTGGGAGGGTTGTTAGACAGCCCGAGAGATTCATGGAAATAGGAGAGTCCTCGGACTTGATTCCCGGACAAGACAAATCAAACCCATGGACATATGACGAGGCACTCCAAGATAAGGATCACGTGTTCTTGGCAAACAAAGAATGAAAAGCCAAGTAGGTTCTACGTTTCATAATAGAATGTGGGAGCTAGTCGAACCACTTAATGGGGTCAAACCCATTAGATGCAAGTGGGTATATAAGAGCAAAAGAGGACCGGACGGGAAGGTTGAAACCTTTAAAAGCAAAAGACTAGTGGCGAAAAGGTTACACTCGTAAAAAAGGGGATCGATTATGAGGAAACTTTTTCGCCCGTAGCCATGCTTAAGTCCATCCGTATTCTCTTATCGATTGCTGCGCATTTCGACTTTGAAATCTGGCAAATGGATGTCAAGACAGCTTTCCTTAACGGAAGTCTTGATGAAGAGATCCATATGCAACAACCCCAAGGCTTCATTGAAACAGGCCAAGAACACCAAGTTTGTAAGCTCAAGAGGTCCATTTACGGACTCAAACAGGCATCCAGAGCTTGGAACCAAAGTTTTGATCATGTAATAAAGTCTTATGGGTTTGATCAAAACAAGTTTGAAAGTTGTGTGTATAAAAAGCGTGTCGGAACTGCATTGGTATTCTTAGTACTATACGTAGATGACATTGTGATCATCGGGAATGATGTGAAGGTGTGATCAGACGTAAGGGCATGGTTTTCAAAACAGTTTGATATGAAAGACTTAGGGAAAGCCGGACACATCCTTGGGATCAAGATAACTCGAGATCCCAAGAAAAGGATGATCGGGTTATCGCAAGTTTCATACATAGACACTGTCTTGAAACGCTTCAGCATGCAAGATTCCAAGAAAGGATTCGTACCTTTCAGATTTGGACATCTATCCAAGAAAATATCCCCTAAGACGCAAAAGGAGATAGATGACATGAAAGGTATTCCTTGTGCTTCGGCTGTCGGAAACCTTATGTATGCAATGCTGTGTACGAGACTGGATATCTGCGTTGCCGTAGGCATGGTAGCAAGATATCAAAGTAACCTAGGGAAAGCGCATTGGACGACAGTTAAAAACATTCTGAAGTGTCTGAAAAGAACTCGGGATAGAATGTTGATTTATCAGTCAGATACTCCAATCCTCATCGGCTACACGGACTCGAATTTCCAATCAGACTTAGATTCCAGAAATTATCTGCCTCAGTTAGTGTGTTTCCATTTGGGAAGTGTAGCCATCAAATGGGCGAAGTGTGAAGCGTAAATGCATCACTGACTCAACCATGGGACTAGGGTAAGTAGCTGATTGTGAAGCAGTGAAAGAACCGATTGGGCTCTAGACCTTCTTAGTGGACTTGGATGGTGTTCTGAATTTGTCTAGCAATATCTGCTAGGGGCAGTTGCAAATTCAAGAGAACCAAGAGTCCACGAGTTAAACAAACACATTAAAGGAAAGACATCTTATTCGAGAAATCGTTAAGAGAGGAGATATAGATGTGGCAAAGATAGCATCTGAGGACAGCCTAGCAGATCCATTCACAAAGCGTCTGCCTCTGAATACATTCGAGAGACATGTGAGTGGAATGGGTGTCAAGACCGTTGCCAATCTGCTTTGAGTATAAGTGGGAGAAATTATTAGGTTCGTGTAGGTGACATTAGATGTCACGGACTACGCGAGACATGTTGTAGTATACTTAAAAGCAGACTTTGAGTATAAGTGGGAGATTGTTGGGATTATACTGAAAAGTATGCTTTTTACTTTGTATAATCGAAACTGAATTTCCAGACTTATTTACTGAAATAAATTATTTATCACTGATGCTTTAAATATGATTGAATGTTACATATATTTACTGCATAACTGTTCAATAATTCGTACGTGTTACATTGTAGTTAATTTAGTGATACCAGATCACAGAAGATTAAATTAACAGTCCCTTGTAACTAAAAGTACGTCATTCACGACCTAGATGGAAATGAACAACCCATCGTGAAAGGTTGAGGTGTAAGGCTCAGATTGGTTTGTCTTGACCAAGAGATTACACTAGTGCATGACCGATCTTACCGAATAGGACCTCTGGGAGGATAAATTCTTGAATCGAACAAGGAAGAATTAGACGTCAGGTTCGTTGTTTCTTAACCTTCGTCCCTTAAATAGGATCACGTGGGATTGGTAACTATTGCTTTGACTTATCATGGGTAGCGAATCAGAGAGATTCAATACTTTTTATCTTGGGCAATATTATTGGTCACATGTGATTGCTAAGATTTAATACGAAGAATCATGTGCAAGCACGCTTGTTTGATTTGCCCCTTGGGAGGTTCATAAGCTTTATCATACCAAATCTTGCAAGTGGAATTTGTTTCCCAGATGGATAATAATGTTGAACCGTTCCTTGACCAAGGACAAAAGATATTAATTAACGAAAGCTATTTCAAAAGGGCTTGAATTAATTAATGGGCTAGATAATCTTAAACACGGGAAATAATGACCGAGAGCTATATTGACTGTAATATGGGTTAAGATGGATAGTGCAATATTAGTTATGTAGTGGGATTAATTAATATTTATTGGCTTGAATTATATTGTGGCTCAATATTAGATATTCAAGATCCATTAGAAGGTCCAATCTTAATTCTCCTAAAGGCCCCCTGAGTAGCCCAACAAATAGTCCAATAACTGAAAAAGGTGATTAAAATAAAATAAATATTGTTGCTTATTTTTCCTCTATTTTTTCGAAATTTATGGATAAAAGAGGGAGAAAGATTTTCTTTGAATTTTGTTATGGAATGAAGATATGTATTCTTGGAATACAAGATTATCTCATTAAATTCAAGAAATCTCCCACTTGGTTATTCATGAAGGAAATTTCGAAATTTTGGAAATATAGTGGGCAAGAAAGATTTTCTTGAAAAGATATTATGGAAGATATGTATTTCTTGAAATACAAGAATATCTCATAAATTCAAGAAGATCCAAATCTTGGAATCTTGCACTCTAAAATTTTCGAAAATATCCATAATTGAGGAGGTGGGATTTTTGTGGAATATTTTAAATATGAGAAAAAGAATATAGGAGATATATTCAAGATTTCTTGGTGACCAAGAAAAGTCTTTTCCCACATTGATTTTTCAACGAAAAATTTCGACCACCCTCTCCCTATAAATAGGAATGATTAGTTCATTCCCAAGTACAATTCCATGTCTTTGAAAAATTAGCAAATCCACGAAAAAGTGGTGCAACAAAGTTTATTTTTCCTTTTGTTAATTGTTCGCGAAAGTATCCTTCCACCGGATTGTCGAGCAAAGGGCTAAGGAATACTTGGGAAGTCCTTTTGGTTAGTCCGGCAAACCGAATTCACCGCCATCTCGAGAGGTAATGCTTCCGAATCCGTGAGATTCCGCGTCACGTAGGTTTTACGTGGCTTTTTATATGCATGATATGTTGTTGCAATTATTATTTGAATTAATATAGATTAATTCATGCTAGTAATAATTAAATAATTAAATTTGTATTTAAATATTCACCCGAAGATAGATCGTGCAACTCATTCCCCAACAAGTTTATCTTATCTCGATCTCGATCACGCTCGATCTTGATCGGTCTCATCTGCTTTCACTCTTCCGATCGCAACCTTCTCTTACGATCCGCAACCTTCTCTTGATCTTACAGTGGGTTTCTTTCGATCACTTGTTTGCTCTTCCGATCACTAGATCGGCTAAATGCATTCTTCCGATCATCCGATCTTTTGGGCGATTTCTTTACGATTAGCTTATGCGCTCTTCCGATCACCGATCATCGGTTCGTCGATTCTTGATCATCCGATCTTCGTCACCGGCAGCTTTTCTTTTCTTACGATTTTATGCTTTTCATCGTTAACTTTCAGAACTCATCTTATCATCGATCTCGTTAGGTCTACGTCTGCGTTTAAATGGACCTCGTCATCTACTTAAATTTCGTGAGTTCCCTCAACTTGTTCTTTCGTTCCCCCCTCAACTTGTTATTTGTAAATTAAATTGAATAACATAAGTTGATAATGTTTTACATAATTCATCAAAACTAAAATATCCCAACAATTTCCTCCTTTTTGATAATGAAGCCAAAACATTAAAATATATGCATCTTTAAAGAAACATGTTTTTGTTTAAAAAGATCGGGTTCAGTGATCACATTAAAAATAGTGAACTTTTTGAACTCCCGCCTCCGATACCACTTATTTGTATCGATCTGAAACGGGTTTTAAAATAGATCGATTCGGTGGTCACTTTGAAAATAGTGAACTTTTGAACTCTCACTCTGATACCACTTGTTTGTATCAGTACATAAACGGGTTTTAAAATAGATCAGTTCAGGTGGTCACTTTGAAAATAGTGAACTTTTGAACTCCCCGCTCGATACCACTTGTTTGTCCCGGTGAAAACCCATGAAATCGCGGAAAAAAACATTGCCGGTGATAATGGCGACAATGGAATCCTAGCTGGAGTTGGGTTTCCATTTTTAGCAGCAACCTGATCTTGAAGATCCTTGAGGGTTTGAACTATTACCGCTAGTTGTTCAACATCAATTTGGTTGGCTCCACCTCGCTGTTGGTGGCGAGGTGAGAGGCTTCTTTCAGCTCTCCCTCACTGATGATGACAAGGTGAGAGGCTTCTCTCTGCCCCACCTAGCTGATGACGAGGTAAAGGGGTTCTCTCCGCATCACCTCGCTGATAATGGCGAGGTGATGGGATCCTTCCCAGACGATCTTTAGCTGATCCTCTTTGTCTTTGTGAGCGGCCAGGCCGAGTCACGGAAAGTGATCCTTCTGGTATTGACCCCGGCCATGGTGACGAGCCTGCCCGACACCGAACTTTGAATCTAAGCGTTGGAAAACTAACTTGGTTCGCTGTGAACCCGCAGAGTCATCATTCATTTCGGCGTAGAATTATCTTTTTCAGATGATCACGGTGGTGCTCTTGAACGAAATAAAGTGTGAGAGTTCTCCACTTGGCTTTCTGCTTGTGTGGGCCTTCGGCTTCTTTTTGCTTGCCCTTGGCCTTAGCTTGTCGGAATTTTTCATCTAAGTTCTGGCGCAGATCGTTGTGACCTGCCCCCAACTCGGCCCTCTTTCGGCGCAAGACCGCCATGGCCTCCCAAATCTCTTGAGAAGTGTTGATTTCTTATAGCTTTTGGAGAATACCAAGTGCGTGCCCCCTAGCTCCCGGGATTCTTACCGGGCGGCTTGACCACCATTCCGGCTACGGACTTCTCTTCGATTCCTAGTTTAGCTTTTGACAAAAAACTTGCTTGAGACATCTTTGGTTGAGTTTCTGGGAAAGTGTTTGAATGTTTGAAGATTCAAAGAAAAATCCCTTGAAGATACGTGGGAATACTCCAATGAGAACACTGAAAAATCAGTCTAGTTCTTAAACAGTACCCTCCTTCTAGCGCCAATTGTTGCATACCAAAATTTTATGGAACGAGATTTATGATGTGGCTACGTGATTTGGTACTACAAACAAGTATTTATGAGAGTGAGATGCAATCAATGAAGAACAAAGTGAATGTTCCTCATTGAATGTTAATGATGAGAGTTCAAAGCTGGAAAATAAATGCGAGGAATTAAATGCTCGAGGATTTGGGCCGAAGGCCTCTTTTGTTGGTTGATAAAGACGTTGTATTGAATGTGAAATTTCGCGGACCCCTTTAATGAGTCTTAATTTCTCTATTATAGTACATGCTCATGGCCATCTAGTTGGCCTCGCTACAACTCTCGGCGGAATTTGACCAAGCATTAATTGTAACCACTACTTTGGACTCTACAAAGATACTCTAAACCTTAGTCTCACATATCTAAACAAAGCACCGCAACTCAATTGGCGGTTTGCGGTAGCACGAGATTTGCGCCTAGATTTCCCTCTTGAAGTCCGCAATGTAGAACCAACAATATCCTCGAGTTTTCTCGGCCATTTGGGGTAAGATTCCCCGATGTTGGTTGTTTGTGTGCTAGGTTATCCAAAAATCGGTCTCCCGTAAGAGGAAAAACTTTGACTTTTTACGCCTCTATCCTTCTTACCTCGACCACAAACCCATAAAATTGGCTAAGTATAGGCGATTTGCGGGCGAGTTGCGGAGTGGGCGTCTTCGCCCGGCTTGTTGGCGTAGCCGGCGACCATAACCATATGGCGACAGCGTCTTGGCGTAGGCATAACGGGTAACTTCGCTTCGCCGCGTATGGCGACTAAGCGGGCATGGCGACCATCTCGCGCGCATCGGCGGGCATGGCGACCATCTCGCGGGCATGACGACCATTGTGCAGGAGTGCGACCATCTTGCGGGCATAGCGACCATCGGCGGGCATGGCGACCATCTCGCGAGCATGGCGACCATCTTGCGGGCATGGCGACCATCGACGGGCATGGCGACCATCTCGCGAGCATGGCGACCATCTTGCGGGCATGACAACCACCTCGCAGGCATGGCGACCATTGTGCTGCCATGGCGACCATCTCGCGGGCATCGCGACCATTGTGCGGGCATGGCGACCATTGTGCGGGCATGGCGACCATCTTGCGGGCATGGCGACCATCGGAGGGCATGGCGACCATCTCGCGAGCATGGCGACCATCTTGCGGGCGAGGTGACCATTGTGCGGGCACGACGACCATCTCGCGGGCATGGCGACCATTGTGCGGGCATGGCGACCATCTTGCGGGCATGGTGACCATCGGCGGGCATGGCGACCATATCGGGGGCATGGAGACCATTTCACGGGCATGGCGACCATTGTGCGGGCATGGCGACCATCTTGCGGGCATGGCGACCATCGGTGGGCATGGTGACCATATCGCGGGCATGGCGACCATTTCACGGGCATGGCGACCATTGTGCGGGCATGGTGACCATCTTGCGGGCACGGCGACCTTCGGCGGGCATGGCGACCATCGCTCGGGCATGGTGACCACCTTGCGAGCATGGTGACCACCTTGCGAGCATGTCGACCACTTTGCGAGCATGGCGACCACCTTATGAGCATGGAGACCATTGTGCGGGCATGGCGACCATCTTGCGTGTAGTTTGCTCGAGCGGCGAGTTAGGCGAGCAGCTTGCCCCATCATTGGACTCGGCCAGGCGAGCTCGCCCTTGGCTCAGGACGACTCGCCCCATATCTCATTTTTAATAGAGGTTAGTGGGATCTCCATTTGTAACTTAATGACATAAGGAACCCAAATAATTAGCCCAAATCATTTGCACACACCATATTATTATTGGGAATCCTATTTAATTAAATCTAATTTAATTAAATAGTAACAACAATTAATTCTAAATATAATTATTATTATATTCTCCATAAATTAAATATTAATATCCAATATAATATTTAATCAACCAACTATAATTAGTAAACAACCGTTACTTGTTGTGTGACCCATAGGCCCTCATATATCGAGCGATTAGTCAAACTAACGGTCTTAATTGAACCCTAGACAATAAATCAGACATTCTCAATATATGAGGTACGTTGCGAGGAAATGTGCAACTACCTGTAACTGAAACATGGGCTATTACGATAACTTCATTTCATTCTCGAATACTCGATTAAATCTTGAACATGATGAAGTGTCTATTCAAATAACTTAATCATTTTATCTCCAATCACTAATTGATCACTTATGTCACACTTGGCCACAAAGTCCAAGTTGACGTGCATCGATCGATGACTTAGATTCAATTATGATGAGAAGATGAGTATTCTCTCTAAATCCACATTGAGGAATGAATCCTATTCTTGGCTGAACTATCACGCACATGCATTTCGTGATGAACCCAATCCAATCCATATCTACTCATGGAAGGGTGCAAGCGTCGGTCATGGTCAAAGTTCATCACTCCATACATGTCGTGCGTATTGTGTTGGGAAATTAGGGGTACCCGGATCTATTCGAGGTGAATTTAAATACATATTTAAATTAATTAATTAATTACTAATATGAATTAATCCTAAATCAATTCAACATAATAATTAACAAGCAAATAAATAACATGCGTACACATAATCCACGTAAATCCTAAGCATGCAGAATCTAGGAGTTACGAGATTATTTACCTCTTGTAGAGACAACCGTTGAGACGATGGATCAACCCAAAGTGCCTTCTCAAATATGTCCCAAGTCCACGAACGTAATCCAGTGGGAGGATTCTCAACGAACGATTTTAATTTAAAGGAAAAAAAATAAAATATTTTTCTACCACCTTTGTGGATTTCTAATTTTTCCAACACATGGAATTGCATTGGGGATGAAGAATTCATCCCCTATATATAGAACAAGGAGGGGGACGAAAATTTGACCTAGTTGGGTCATTGGGAAATTTTCTTGCTTCTTCCTCAAGATACAATCTAGAATATATCCAATATATTCTATTTCCCAAAATATCTCCCAACAAAATCTTCTCCTCCTTCTTGCCTTGCATTATTTTCGAAAATATCACAAAATAGGAAAGAAATAAGATCTTTTTCCTTTCTTGAATTTATGAGATGAACTTGTATCTCAAGAATACTTATTCCATAAAATCTTTCCAAGAAAATCAAGAAAAATCTTTTCTCTCTCCTACTCATATTTTTCGAAAATAATTAGGAAAATAGGCAATAATATTTTCTTCTCATTTTCATTAATTGGACTTTAATTTGGGCTATTTGAGGGGCCTTTAGGAGAATTAAGATTGGACCTCTAATGGGCTCTGAAACTTTAATATTTAGCCAAAATATTATTCAAGCCCATTAATATTAATTTACTCCACTATAAAATTAATATTGAACTATCCAACTTAACCCATATTACGACTTCACAATAATATGGCTCCCGATCATTATTTCCCGCGTTTAAGATTATCTTAGTCCATTAATTAATTAAGTCACTGAACATACTTTATATTAATTAATATCTTTGTCCTTGGAGTAAAGACAACTCAATATTATTATCCATACCGAAAATAAATTTCCACTTGAAAGATTTGGCAGATAAAGATTTCGAGCCCACCAAGGGGACAAATCAAGCAAGACGTGATTTGCATGCGATTCTCCAAAATCTTAGCAATCGTCATGTAATCAATAATATTGTCCAAGATACAAGGTATCAAATCGCATTGATTCTCTTCCCATCATAAGTCAAAGCAATAGTTATTAATTTCACACGATCCTATTTAATTAAGGGACGAAGATTAAGAAATAACGAACCACTGAGGTCTAATTCTTGTATATTCAGTACCGAAGAATTTATCCTCCTGTAGGTCCTATTCAGCGCATTATGATGCACTAATGTAATCTCTTGGTCAAGACAAGCCAATCTGAGCGTTACACTTCAACCTTTCATGATGGATTGTTCATTTCCATCTAGGTTGTGAATTTTTACTTAGTCACGAGGAACTGTTAATTTGATCTTTTGTGATCTGGTATCACCAAATTAACTACAACGTAACATGTACTGACTTATTGAACATGTATGTAGTAAATATATATAACATTCATTCATATTTAATGCAACATGTGATAAATAATTTATGTTAGTAAATAAATAAGAAATTCAGTTTGGTTATACAAAGTAAAAACATACTTTTCAGTATAACCCCAACATATTGACCTCAAGTCAAAGGAGTATTGCATCGCTCCCACTAACCGAGACACTCATAGACACATATTGTAGAATTACATCAAACGGTGTCTCGGATGGGTATACCAATACCCTCTAAGGTATCTGTGCATCCATCATGAGATACCTAGTATCTCGTAGTAAGTGAGGTCTTACTACACTCTCTAAGAGTATGATGCAGATCACACACCAATCTCAATTGCATCATCAATATCCCATTCTTGATGATCCTTGATCGGGGATTATTTGAGAATCATGCTTAAGTCATCTGAGTTCTCACAATCTCAATGACAGCAATGACTCATGGGAACACTTGTATGAATAAATGCAAACAATCAAACATAATATCAAACAAGTGTATTGTCATACATTAATATTAAATGAACTATAATATTAAATCAAATCAATATCATCGAAAGTATTATGTCCTTACAATAGACGCCTCTAGGACACTAACACTAACAATCTCCCACTTGGACTAGAAGTCAATCACTTACATGTCTAACCCCTAGACCATCAAATGTCTAGTGTGTACATGAACACTTTCGATGTTTTGGTGAAAGGATCTCGCCTAATTAAATATGTGGGAATACATTTTAATTCTATTTCTCCTATCGTCATGATCTCTCGGATCAAATGATAAGCCTGGGTACATGCCTCTTCCTGTTAGTTGATCTCGGTTCCTTTGCTTACGCAATGGCACTAACGTTGTCTCAATACAACTTTATTAGACAAGTGGTACTCGAAACTTCCCCAGTTCTCTTATTTAACTATAAAATCCGCATAACCTCTTTGAGGCTTCTCGATACAACAATGTACTTTGGTTGTTGAATCATGGGTCGACTTTGCTTGAACTATTCCAACCCGACCGCCTCATCATTGAGAGTGAAGATATAGCCCCGAATTTGTAATCATCACAATCGGATTGAAAACTTATGTCGAATTAATACTACTAGTTCTAATCGCCCTCCATATACCAAAAGTAATCTTTAAGACGTAAGGTACTTAAGAATGTTCTTGACAGCAATCCAGTGAGGTTCAACCGGATTCTGTTGGTATTCACCATTGATGCAAATAACGTAGGCCACGTTTGTGCAAGTCATTACATACATGATTAACCCAATTGCATATGCATATGAGACATCTTTCATGTGCTTGATATCAACTTCATCAGAAGGATAATCCTTATTTTATAGCTTTATCCCATGATTTGTCGGTAGAGACCCTCTCATAGAGTTCTCTATCGCAAAATGCTTCAACACCTTATCTATGTGGGTGAACTGTGATAGCCCCAACATCTTCTTGGATCTATCCCTATCCCTAAGATGTAGCAGGCTTTACCAAGATCCTTCATCAAGATATTGTTTCCCATAATCAATACGTCATCGACATATACAACTATGAAGACAATATTCTTCCCACTGCGTTTACGATAAACGCATGGATCTTTCGAATTTCTGATGAAGTTAAAAGATTTGACTGCCTTATCAAAACGGATATTCCAACTCCTAGAAGTTTGCTTCAATTCATAAATGGATCGTTTAAGCTTACACACAAGATTAGAGTTTGGCTTAGATATGAAACCTTCCGGTTGAGTCATAAACACTTCCTTGTCAATGTTGCCATTGAGGAAAACTGTTTTGACGTCCATCTTGCCAAATCTCATAATCGAGGTGTGCTGCTACCTCAAGTAAAATTTGAATGGACTTGATCTTAGCAACGGGTGAGAAATTCTTGTCATAGTCAATGCCTTCGCGTTAACTATAACATTTTGCTACCAACCTAGCCTTGTAGGTTTGTACTTTGTCGTTTGCATTAGTCTTACGCTTGAAGACCCATTTGCAACCTATGGGTCTAACCCCTTTTGGCAATTCAACCAAGTCCCAGACTTGATTGGTGTACATCGAGTCCATCTCGGATTTCATGGCTTCATACCACTTCTCTAAATATCTAATGTTGCCTCGATTGTAAGTTTTGGATCGTCTTTTTATCCTGATCTCCACATCATCATGTTCCTCTACGAAAAACCATAATATCTAGTGGGCGGATTACTTAATCCTAGTAGACTTACTTTAGCCGTTGTTAAGATTCGATCGTGAAAAATTTGTAGGGCATCGATTTATTTCATCAATGTCCCGAGAGTCCTCAAGAGCTACACTTTTAGATGCCTCTTGGAGTTTAAACTATGTTGTTCTCTATTCAAATTTACTTTCCAAAAGGCAAAACTCCAATTACGCCTCACTAGAAGGATCACTTAGTGATAAACTTCCACCATGAGAGTTGATGAAGCTCCCAATCGATTCTGGTCCCAAGAAAAAAAAGTTTTACACGTGTATGGGGGAATACACGTGTTCAAATTTTAAAACTTTTTTTTCATCGAGGTCACTTTGGGTCGATTTAGGTTCGAGAAGCCGCATCACTCGAGTCAAAGTCTATTGAGACAAAAGATCCCGAAATTTGCCCTCGATAATCCCAACCGAGTCCCGAAAGTAATTCCCGAAGTTGCTTGATCAGATAACTTTCATTAATCCTCGAAGAGAGTTGGGTAACTATCTCGTTCTACCTTTAAATGGTCGCCCTTAATACTGCTTTTAAGCTATTTAGCCTTCCCCCTAAAATAGTGATTAGGCTGTGATTCACTTTATGCAACTTCAATGGGTTTGATTCCAACCTAATATTATGCTTTAAATCAAGTTAATGCAACAATAAGCACGTATAAAAAGCAATAAAGAACACAAAGAATATGGTTCAGACTCAAACCCTACATCCACTTCCCCGACTCTTCAAAAATTCACTATCAACTTCTCAGCTTTCTCGACTCCTCAGAGTTTTACTTACTCAACTCGCCCGAAGTTTTCTCGATTACGAGTTTACTTATCAACCCGACCTTGAGTTTTCTCACTACCTCCATAGTTTACTAACTCAATCTCACACAAGCTTTCAGACTACCCCCGAGCTTACTAACTTCTCCTCTAGAATTTTTAACTACTCCATTTACTAACTCTTTACAACACTTCTCACCAACAAACACACTCCAACTACCTTCTCAAGGGTTTGGGGTTTCTTGGTTGGTTTCCAACTAGATGAGATATCCTTTACAATGAAGCACAATGCAAAGGGTTAGGATATCTCGATCCTTTGATAAATCTTATCAAGCTAGGCTTAGTAAAGTGAGCTCTCTTCAATATAGAAGCACTTGGGAAATTCAAGGTATTTCGAGTGCTTTAACTTTTGCAAGAATAAGTTTGAGCTCTTGAGTTGCGTATAAATTTCCGTAACCTTACAAAGTAGAGGGTCACCAAAGATTTATAGCATACACCAAGGTCACTCTTGAAACTATCCGTTGGAGAGATAGCTTCGTGAGTTCCCTCTTATGGTGTGTGAGAAACGGCTATATTTAGAGTTTGAAACTCCCTAACACGCTTTAGGCAATAGCCTTTCATGTAGCCGTCTTCACTTTTTGCGCGATGCGAACTTTCGACATCCGACATCTTTTTTCAAGATAAACACGAGATGGTACATTGTCGCTTCCTCTTTTTGACTTTTGTCTTCAAAAGAAAGGTAGACACCTTCAACACAAAAGTTTGATATAACCTTAACAACACTTCTCGACTTAGTTCCTTTTTGTCATTTAAATGTCTTCCAATATCTAACTTTCTAAGGCATCGCGTTTTCTCGATATTGATCCTTCGGATAGATATATTCAAAGGCCTCGGAACATTCACATAATTTAGGTTACATTCGAAGTCTTCGATGAGTTACCGTATTTCGATTTAATGATCTTGAGATACTCGTCTTGAAGTCTTGAGTCTTCTCGAGTCTTGATCTTCCGAGTCTTGAGTCTTACGAGTCTTCGAGGTCTTCGAGTCTTGATTTATTCTGACTGATATACTGAGTCTTCATGCTGAGTCTTCAGTTTCTAGTCTCCATACTGAGTCTTCAGTATCTCAGTTTCATACTGAGTCTTCAGAGACTTCAGTTTCATACTGAAACTTCAGTATCTTCAGAAACATACTGAGTTCTTCAGAGTCTTCAGAACCTATCCTGAACTATATCTGCTGACTATACATTTTGCAGATATCATCCTGAATACTCTAAAACTGAATCCTGACTCATCTATCAAGATCATTCCTGAACATGTCATACTCAGGGGTTTTGGGATCTTAATCAAAATCATATAATCTTTAAATTCATCTCCCAACAATTTCCCCCTTTTTGATGATGCCAAAACCTATCTTGTTACAGACATATAACCTATACTCAGGTTTCAGTTTATCCTATTACAAGATTGGTTATGTCTCTCAACAATTACTTCAGCAATGAATCTCTCAACAATTTCATCACCAAACAATAGTAATCAGGCATATCAAATATAAAGACATGTAAGAATAAGATAATGAGATATTATCTTTTGAGCATAATGATAAATCTTCATTGATGATAAGTGTATCATTACAGATTACAATGAAATTTATCAAACAAAATCAAAAAAACAAAAAATTAAAGAATACAAAATCTTCTAAATCTTCAATTTCTAGTCTTGATTCGATTCTTTGGTCTTACGCTTTCTTTTGCTTTATTTTCGACTTCATCATTGACTTCCCGGATCAAACATTCAAGAATCTCTTTTCTTCACTCATTTCTTTCCCCGATAATGTCCGGATTTGTTTCTAGTTAGGCCCAAATAACAGATCTTGAAATTTCTTGCGAATGGCCTTTTTCATTTACCAAGCCATTACCAAGTCTCGGAGGAGGATAGGAATATGGATTTGGGGGCTACTTATCTCAGACTCCACCTTCATCCGCAATGTTAATCCAACTTTGTAAATACTTTGGATAAAAGGTGAAAGATATTCAATGAAAGCTTAGTTACTCGGGTCCCTTCCCTTCCTCTCCATTCCCCGACATCATAATTGAACCGAAGACTTCTTCCCACATGTCATTTAATGGGCATCCATTTATCAACATATTTCAACGATGTGTTCCTTACAAACTTTTAAACTTTCCTTCGTCTTTCTTCATCTATCTTCTTCTTCGATATCCGAAGCTTGTGCATTCAGTCCTCGCTTTTATCTGAAGCTTGTGCATTCAGTCCTCGGTTTCCATCAGTGGGTTCAGGAGATTTCCTCAAGATAGTCACGAAGTTGGCTCGTCGATCCGAGCTTCGTGTCAGAGGTCTCTACTCCCGAGCTCACCTTAGAAATTTTAAGAGTATGATGCTTCTTTCTACCTGTCCCCTTGATCACACCTAATGGTGAACTCTGAATTAATCATCAATATCCCCATTTTTGCTTGATTCTTTTGCCTCATCGGTTTGCTCCTTCCATTTTTGCCTCCAAATGAACCTTCCCGGGTTTGTTGGGTCTTTTCTCGCCAGGAAGGTGATTCTACCTTCTTTTCTTTTTCCCTCGATGACCCGCTTCTTCAAAGAAAGGGTCTTGAAGAATATTTTGGATTTAGGAATGGGGTTGAGTTGGGAAGATATCCTCCTCCTTCTCGCACATCTCCAAAATATAGGCAATTTTGGTGGCATGGCGGATCTTGCCTTTCATCGTGATTTCCCCATTTGACTTTTTTTATGATCTTGGCTTGTCTCGACACCATCCCGGACTAAGAATTTCAATTGAAGTCGGTGGTGGAGATGCCTCGATCGCCGCCATCAAAGCTTGATACTAATCTGCTCCAAAACTCCCCGCAAGACTCATGACGCTCTTGCTCACAATATCCATCAGCACACGATATTGTGGTTTTAGGTGCTTCTTATTCAAAGTTGCCTCAAACTTCACAGGATTCTCAGCAATCCTATCTAGGTACTCCTGCTCTCTACCCGACATATACATCGCAGGATCCTCTCCTCTATCACATAACTCAAACACATCATTCAGATTTTTCGGGATAATGCACAACTCCCTCTCAAAATCGACGTATTTTGATGAGTGCTCTAGATGAGATACGGTAATCGAAGAGTGCATACAATCTTCTTCATCTATTTTCAAATTGCAGATGAATTCGATTACCTCCTTTTTCAACTCCCGGTCCGGCTCACTAGATGGGTGAGTTTAGCCATCGGATCATATGCGTCAAGTTGGTTGTGCTCTCAAGTGAGACGAAACTCGCACCATGGCTTATTGGTTATGGCTAATATCTCATACCTGTTGAGGCCATTTTAGAATATGATTTGAAGAATGTGAAGCTTTAGGGTTTTGCGATTTCTGGGCAAAGGGGATTTTAGTTACAGAGTATTTGGGAACGAAGGGTTTGATAAAATTTCGGCTTGAATGGCTTAAAGAGGTATAAATAGCTTCGAGATCGTGGGGAATCGTGTTGGTTAGGTGAAAAGCAACGGTTGAGATTAATCTCTGATTAATCGGGTATATGAACCGACGATCTCCGAAAAGTAAGCCGCCAAAATATCCTCATTGGTCAATAATATGGCAGAGTATTAAATGACATTGACCTTCTTCGAATTTAAAACGATCCTTAAAAACATTCCTCGTGTTTTTTGTATTTATTGCGAATGATTCTTGAGTTTTACTTAAGCAATAAATGGGTCACATGAACTTACTTCTTCGACTAATTTCCCTCTATCGGTCTTTATTGAGTCTTCGACCTTGATAAAATGTTAGTATAATCTTGAAATCTTTGAAAGGGTTCAAAGATACTTCTTAGTCTTCGACCTTCAATAAAAAGTTTCCAGAGACTCGATTCAAGATTTCCATTTTATCTTGAGTTTCTCAGTAGAATTCTGAGAAAGCTTCATGCATCTGAAAATCTTCAATTTTCAGATTTACTCTATACACCTGGTTCTAACATCCCTAATTCAACTGAAAGTTCCCGAAATCTTGATTCAACCCGAAAGGTTTAGTCAAGATATCGCCTCTTGCCTATCAAGATGAATTTTTCCATCCTTATGTCCTTTTTCTCGACATGATCTCGGCGAAGTGATGTCCGATATCCACATGTTTGCATCCGGTGTGCAATACCGGATTTTGTGAAATAGCAATTGCACTATTATTGTCACAAAATATTGGTACTTCATTGGCCACAACTTTATAATCCCTTAATTTTTATGCGAGCTAAAGAATCGAAGCCGCAGAACTTCCCCGCAGCCCATGTATTCAAACCAAGAAGATCGGTTGCTCTTTGAGGTTTGTTTCTTTGAAAACCAAGATATCAGTTTGCTTCCTAGAAATTGACAAGTTCCTGTTGTGGACTTTCTCACATTCGCCTCCATAATCGAGATCGAGTAACCGCTTAATTCAAGGTTATCATCACCGATACCATAATCCTCTATTCATCGTGCCTTAAGATATCTAAGTATGTTTTTGGCGGTTCCATGTGACTAGTCTTAGGATTAGCTTGGTATCTTGCACATATCCCAACAACAAATGTTATATCCGCCTACTTGTGGAGATAGAGAAATGATCCAATGATTCCTCTATAATCGGTATGATTCACCGATTTGCCTTTCCGAATCAGATCCATCTTGTAGTTAGTATTCATAGGAATCTAACCCAAATTTTGTACACCATATTTGGCAATCGGATCTCCGTGTACTTTGCCTGGTTGATGAATATTCCTTCCTTTGATTGTTTCACTTGAAGACCTAGAAAGAAATTCATCTCTCCATCATTGACATCTCAAACTTGCCTTTCATCGGTGTTGAAAACTTTTCACACAAATTGATGGTTTGGAGATCCAAAAATGATGTCATCAACATATATCCTAACTAGTAAGATATCTTCCCCATCCTCTATCCCTAATTTCTATAAACAGTTCCTTTCGATTTGGTCAAGAAGAAACCGAGAAAGAGTATCATACCATGCTCGGGTGCTTGCTTGAGACCATACAAGGCTTTTTCCGAGCACATAAACTTGGTCATTCTGTTTAAAAGCCGAGGTTGTTCCACATAAACCTCTTCTTTAAGCACACCGCTCGAAATGCACTTTTCACATCCATTTGATAGATCGAACTTCATGTGGGGCATATATGCAAGAAACAATCGATGGCTTCTAGTCTTGCAAAAAGTGCAAAGGTTTCATCATAATCCAAGCCTTCTTCTTGGGAATAACCTTGTGCAAACTAAAGATTGCCTTTGTTTCTTACAATGTTGTTGTTTTCATCTCTTTTATTCTTGAAAACCCACTTGGTTCCAATGATATTGTGCCTTTCGTGTCTATCTACCAACTCCCATACTTCATTCCTTGAGAATTGATTCAATTTCATCTTGCATAGCAAGAAATCCAATAAGAATCTTGTAGAGCTTCATTAATCTCAAAGGAGTTCTTTCTCCGATAGAAGCAAAAAAGAATAGTGCACTTTCACCATGGAACCTTCTTGTCTTAACTCCTTCGGTTAGATCACCCACAATCGACTTGTAGGATGACTATCTAACCATTTCCTTTTTTGATGTTCCCCTTCAATAGTATCCTCAACATTTAAAATGTTAGGTTAAGTTAAATCAAAAAATCGGGAACAAAAGAAAAGGAGAAAGTGAATCATCTTCCTCGTGGAAATTCTATTCGAACATTGTCGAGACATTTGTTCCCCTTTGGTTGATAGATTCAAAATTTGCCTCATTTGTGACCACATCTTCATTGGCATCACATACGAAAACTAGTGTCTGCTCGGATTGGTCACCTTTGGAGTGTTGGTTTTCACCATCCCGATTTCCATCCCGAACTTCTTTATCCGAAGTCTCGAGTCACTCCGGTCATAGATAGTGATCGAACCTTCTTTTCTTCGTTCAAATAATTTATCTTTTTGTTTCAGCTTAACTGGTGATCCTCTTAGTCACATCTCTGCATCATGTTCTGTTTCTTCCGAACACAAATAGTTTCATCAAAAAACAACATGAGGTGTTTCCTCCACAATAAAGAGTCCTACGATTGTAAACTCGAAAGCTTTTATCGACTTCGAATATCCTAAGAATATTCCTTCATCACTTTTACTATCAAAAGTTTTCAACCCGATCTTTACCATTATTGTGTATGAAACACTTGCAACCAAATACACGAAAAGAAAAGAAAAAACAAGAGGCTTCCTTTCATTCCAAAGCTCATAAGGTGTTTTGCCTTGACTCTTGGTCAAAGATGGATCTATTCTCGAGTAGCATGCGGTGTTGACAACTTCAAATAAAATCTTTTAGGAATATCGACTTCACTTATCATTGTCCTTTGCAACTTTCTTTCGTAGTCCTGCTTCTTCTTTCAAAGAACACCATTTTGTTGAGGGTCCTTGCGGTGATGTTTCATGAGAAATTCCATTTGCTGCACAATAATCAGATATAATATGATTTATAAATTCAGTTCCTTTGTCAGATCTGATTTTGACCACACTCAGATTTTTCTCAATACTGAGCCTTTTTCAAGAATTTATTTATATTCGAGTCTCTTTCTTCTTTGAGTAAGAATATGACCCAAGTATATCTCGAGTAGTCATCAACTACTACCAATGTGTATTTCCTGCCATTAGTGCTCACGGTTGTTATAGGACCAAAAAGATCCATATGAAGTAACTGAAGTATTCTTTCAGTAGAAACCTCAACTTTACTTTTAAATGATGCTCTTATCTGTTTGCCTTTCTGGCATGCATCACAAATATGTTCCTTACTGAACACTTCGTTAGGTAACCCTCTTACAAGAGCTAATCTTGCAAGCTTGTTCAGGGTTTTGAAATTTAGGTGATTCATTCTTTTATGCCATAACCAACCGGGTATCTCGATAACTTTTAGCAATTAAACATGTATCTTTAGGAGTTGAACTCCAATCAGCAAGATACACATTCCCTTTTCTTGTACCAGTCAGTAGTACTTTCTGTGATGTATCATCTTTCACAAAACATAAGTTCTTGGAGAACTCAACATTAAAACCTTTATCACAGAATTGGCTAATTGAAAGCAAGTTATGCTTCAATCCAGATACATATGAAACACCATGGATATGAACTGAGTCGATTTCCAAAGTTCCATATCCTTGATCTATCATCCTTGAGTTATCTCCAAAAGTGATCTCCGGCCTCTTTGTTCAACATAGTCATTGAGTATCTTCTTGTATCTGCCATATGTCTTGAACATCCACCGTCAAGATACCATATATCGAGAGCTTTTTCATCTCTTAAATCGATTGCCATGTGATCTTTAGTCGATTCGAGGCCCTTGTTTTCCTCCCCGAAAAACAATTTAATTCTTAGGTACCCAATTTGTGTAGGGTCCTACAAGGTTAACTGTACTTTTAGGGATCCAAATCTGCCTAACAACTCTAATCACTTTAGAGTGGCTGATTTGTCTTCCATAAACATCTACATACACATTTACTACTCTGGGTGCCTTAGCAGTTTCCTGTGTATGAGTGCTGGCCTTAGCATGAACATGGGCTTTTGAATTCTTCTTTGGTTCAAGCCTTTTGTTCCATTGCTTTGGCTTCTGTCGGTACCGGTCCAAATCTTTGTTGACTTGAGTTCGGGTAACCTTTTACCCTTAGGCAAGTGGGGTTTAGGTTGTCTGTCTTTGATATGGGTCTTCAAGATATCTTGAGGACTTGGTCTCTTCGGGGCTGAGAATATCTCTCCGAGTGTTTCTCTTCCGAAGATTCCTCCGATGGTTCAAGATAGATCCTTTCAAGGTTGCATTCTTAGCCCGAGGCTTTGAAGTACTTACTGAAATTTTCAATCGACCGCTTTCGTTTTTCTAGCCTTCACACCGAGGTTTGGGCTTTCTAACCTCGATCATTCGGTTTCTTGAAACCATAGGTCTTTTTTCCCCTTGTCTACAACCTTGGGCATTACTTGATTGAAGTGTAGGTGCCAATTGATTTAACAAAGATTGTCTTCTTGATACTTGATGCAAGATTCGATGACCTTGTGAGGTTCCCCCGAATGTATCCCAATCCAGTTTTATAGTGGTAGATCTCTGGTAACTCAATTTCATCTATTACTTTAGATGCATTATTCAATAGAGTTAACTTCTTCGTGCACTATCCTCATAGATTAGAGAGTTTTATGCTTCTCGAGAGGTCATTGAACTTAGTTTACGATTAGTTGAATTTCTTCAAAGATTTCTCTAGCTTTTCGTTAGGGTCTCTATCAACTTCTCTTTCTCAGAGTTGTACTTTCGTAACATCCGTTCATCAAGAGCTCCCATAAATTGAGAAGTGATTTCGGTTTTGCTAGAGTCTTTCCATTTTAGATTTTCAAAGATTCGATTCCTTTATTCGCTCTTGAGTTTTATTTAGCGATCCTTGCAAAAAAAAGATAGTCCTTCATCGATTCTCAAAAGAATCCATCAGTCAAAATGACTTTTCGATGGAACTTGAAAACTCTTGTGCTAGTGTAGGAGCAACAACAGAGACGAAGAGTTTACCTCCTCAATGGCCATCGATGAGATGTCATCACTTTCATTGTCCGAAAATATCTCATCCAAGAGCTAGATTCCTCTTGAGTGTTCTTCTTCTATGACCATGACCTTTTTGTTTGAGAACTTCGGTCTCTTTTTAGCTTGTCTTTCTCTTCTCTCCTTAACACTCAATTCTCGACAATCATACCGAAAGTGACCTTTTCTTCCGACAATTATAAAGATCTGTTGGCATCATCATCCCGATCATTTTCTTCTTTGGACTTGGAGTCCTTCTTTTCGGATGAAAATCCTTGACTTTTAGGTCATTCTTCTTCTCGGTTGATCCGTCCTCGTGTTTTCTTCCTGGGTACTGTAGTTCCTGTAAAAAGCTTTTGTATTTTCCAAATCTATTATTAAGTCTGTCAAACCTCCTTGCCATCGATCTAGCTTTTCCTCAAGCTCATCCTGATGTTTGGCATGGGGTTCTCGACTCTTTAGTTTCTGATTTTTATCTTTTCGCTTTTAAAGCCACATTTTTACTTGATGAAGAAACATCTTTCTTTGTCGACCTTTTTGGATTTCTTATCAATTACAAATTCATAGGCTTTTCAAAATTCGAGAGAAGACTTGTTGGTATGGCGTTGAACTAATGTTCTTGGTGTTTTCAATCACCATTGCATGAATATCCCATTTCTTAGAAAGACCTCTAAGAATTTTCAATGCCACTTCTCTTTGTGGATATTTCTTTCCAAGTGCATTTAGATCATTCATGATGCTTTAGTGAATCGACTTCCAATTTGTCTATTGATTCACCATCATCCATTTTCAAAACCTGTCAAAACTTTCCAATTGCCACTTTGAGTTTGTTTTCTTTATATGATCTCAGCCTTGGCACATAACATTAGTGTATCCCATATCTCTTTAGCAAGATTACGGAGAGATCATTCCCATCACACCATCATCAATTGTACTTATATAGTGTGTCTTTTTGCAATGTAGTCTAGATTGACTAACTTTCTCTCCTCAGAGTTAGTTGGTCATCGGACTTAGAAAATTCTCGCTCTATGATCAATTCTCTCATCTTCTCATTCCTCCGGGATTCACCACAAGAATTTGAATGGTCCTTGAGAAACCACTCTCCACATATGCTCATGTTTGGGAATACGATGTGCCCTTCAAGTTCTCGGTCTCCATAGATCATAGTTCTCTCGAGAACATGGGAAGTTTTTAGAAGACATTTTTCGATCTTTTGAAAAGAAAAAAATTTGAAAAATAAGATCGATTCGAGATAGACCACAAGTATTTTTGAAAATAAAACTTTGGTCAACACAAAGTGGGTCAAGTTGAACCACCGCTCCGATACCACTTGTTGGTCCCAGAAAAAAGCAGTCTTACACGTATGGGGGAATACACGTGTTCGATGATTTTAAAACTTTTTTCTTCTTGAGGTCGACTTGGGTCGAATAATCCTCGAAGATTAGGTTACGAGAAGCCACGGATCACTCGAGTCAAAGTCTATTGAGACAGGTGATCCTGAAATGCTTTTCAGATGCCCTCAGATAATCCCAAACCGAGTCCCGAGTGTCAGAGATCCCGAGTTGCTTGGATCGATAACTAACTTATGCTGAATCCTCGAAGAGAGTTCATCTTAGGTAACTATCTGTTTCTAGCTACTATGCGTCTTAATGGTTGGCCCTTAGTTTATACTCGTTTTAAGCTTTCTTTGAAAACCTTCCCTTATGAAATAGTGATTGATTGCCGTGATTCACTTATGCAACTTCAAAGGTTTGATTCTAACTGAATATCGATGAAAAGTATGCTTTAAATCAAGTTAATGCAATAAAGCAATAAGGAAAGCAATAAAGAACACAAAGAAGATTATAGTGGTTCGAGAGACTCAAGCTCCTACATCCACTCTCCCGACTCTTCGAGAGAAATTCACTATCAACTTCCCGAGCTTTTCTCTACCTCGTAGTTTACTTACTCAACTCGTACCTGAGTTTTACGACTACTCCACGTGGTTTACTTACTCAACCCGACCTTGAGTTTTATTTACCTCCGTAGTTTACTAACTCAATCTCACACAAGCTTTCGGACTACCCCAGTAGCTATTAACTTCTCCTCTAGAGTTTTCTCGACTACTCCGCGTGGTTTACTAACTCTTTACAACACTTCTCACCAACAAACACACTCCAACTACCTTCTCAAGGGTTTGGGGTTTCTTGGTTGGTTTCCAACTAGGATGAGATATCCTTTACAATGAAGCACAATGCAAAGGGTTAGGATATCTCGACTAAGCTTTTGATAAATCTTATCAAGCTAGGCTTTTAGTAAAGTGAGCTCTCTTCAATATAGAAGCACTTGGGAAATTCAAGGTATTTTAGTGCTTTAACTTTTTTTAAAAGAATAAGTTTGAGCTCTTGAGTTATGTGATAAATTTCCGTAACCTTACAAAGTAGAGGGTCACCAAGATTTATAGGCATACACCAAGGTCACTCTTGAAACTATCCGTTGGAGAGATAGCCGTGAGTTCCCTCTTATGGTGTGTGAGAAACGGCTATATTTAGAATTTGAAACTCCCTAACACGTTTTTAGGCAATAGCCTTTCATGTAGCCGGTCTTCACTTTTGCGATCTGGAACTTTCGTTACATCGACATCTTTTTTTTATTGACTTTGTCACTATCGTCAAGATATAGTCTGATGTCGTCTTCCTCTTTTGACTTTTGTCTTGACAAGAAAAAGGTAGACACCTTCAACGGCTCTTTTGGTTAAAAACTCGAGTTTGATATAACCATAACAACACTTCCGACTTAGTTCCTTTTATGCGCATTTGAATGTCTTGGCAATATCTAACTTTCTAAGGCATCATCCTTCAGATAGATATATTGATTGCCTCGGAACATTCGGGTTCATCTTGAATTGAAGACATTCTTGAGAGTCTTGATGAATTCTTGTGCTTTCAGTTTTAATGATCTTGAATACTCATCTTGCGTCTTGAGTCTTCGAGTCTTGAGTCTTCCGAGTCTTGAGTCTTCCCCGAGTCTTGATCTTCGAGTCTTGATTTATTGTTCATATCTTGTCTTCATGCAGTCTTGATTTAGTCTCCATCATGAGTCTTGATATCTCGGCGATTTCATCTTTTAGTCTTGAGACTTCCGATTTCATCTTGAAACTTGAGATCTTCGAAAACATCTTGAGTTCTTGAGTCTTGAACCTATCCTTGAACTATATCTGCAACTATACATTTTGCGAGATATCATCCTAATACTCTAAAAGCTTCTGACTCATCTATCAAGATCATTCCTGAACATGTCATACTCAGGGGTTTTGGGATCTTAATCAAAATCATATAATCTTTAAATTCATCTCCCAACAGATTCTTTGTCATGTTTCTTTGACAAATCATCAGTCTTTACGTTAATATGGGGTTCTTGAATTTCTTCAAGTTCTATCATCTTATGACCTTGTTCCTTAAAGACATAGTTTTCTTCGAGGAACCTGGCCTGCCTAGAAATAATCACTATTTGTTTCTCAGGTAGATAGAAGTAATATCCTTTAGTTTCCTTAGGATATCCCACAAAGTAACCCTTTTCACCTTTGGATTCCAACTTGTCGGTAAGCATCCTTTTCACAATCACGGGGCAACCCCATGTTTTGATATGTGTAAAAGTGGCTTCTTGCCACATCATAGTTTATATGGTGTATGCTCAACCGATTTAGATAGAATCCTATTCAGAATGTAGATTGAGATTTGTAATGCGTATCCCTATAAGAATGTCAGAAGAGTGGAAAAGCTCATCATGGACCTCACCATGTCCAATAGGGTTCGGTTTCTCCTCTCGGATACTCCGTTCATTTGCGGTGTTCCGAGAGGAGTCCACTGTGATTGTATTCCATGTAACTTTAGGTAATCAGTGAATTCATGGCTAAAGTTTCACCTCCTTGATCCAATCGAAGAGTCTTGATACTCTTACCAAGTTGCTTCTCTGCTTCAACTTTATACTCTTTGAATTTCTCAAAAGATTCGGATTTGTGTTTCATAAGATACACATACCCGTACCTTGAGAAATCATCAGTAAAACTGATGAAGTAGCCGAAGTGACCCCTAACTAGAGTGGGCAATGGTCCACATACGTCACTGTGGATCAACTCTAGAACTTCTTGGCATGCACCTCTTTCTCATAAAGGGTTTATCGATCATCTTGCCCATGAGACAAGATTCGCAATCTCCATAAGACTCAAAGTCAAATGGGGTTAAGTAGTCTAACTTTCTTAACCTTGCAATTCCTTTCTCGTTTACATGATCAAGTCTACAATGCCATAAGTAAGTTGGGTTTCCATGAATACTAAGTTTGAGTCTTTTACTTTGTATATTAAGAACATCATATCCACAATGCAACAAATATATGTTGCGAGTAATAGAAAGAACTAGATGACAATCATTAAGCTCTAATCTAAAACCAAAGGGTAAGTCTAACACATAAGTCCCCACACTTTCAGAAGCAATTGTTGCTCTGTTTCCTCGTGTAAGACGACTTCACCCGCCCTAACTGCCCTAAGACACATGAGCCCCTTCACATTCTTATAAATGTGTGAGCCACATCCGGTATCTAATACCAAGCAGTTAGCACTATTAGTGGATATGCTTATCTTAATAACAAACATACATATTCTAATGCCAAAAGCACCCGTGTCTTCTTTTTCAAGATCCTTCTTCCTGCTCTTCTCCTACAAGAGACCACACATCCTTGTTTTATTCCTTTCTTTTGAACACCATCTTAGTGATAGTGAACTCAAAAGTCTTGAGCACGTTGTGAAGTTTAGGCATGGTCGCATCCGTCTTATTCATATTGTAGTTCATAATGAAGTTAGAATATGAATCCGGGAGCGACTAGAGGATAACATAAATGAAAACGTTGGTCTTTTAGCTCAATGCCTAAATTACCAAGTTTCTCAATTAGGCCTATCATCATTAGCACATGAGGTGAAATCTTCCCTTCTTTAGCTAACCAGCATTTGAACAGATCTCTCATCACTTTATAAATCTCAGAATGAGATTCAGAATCAAAGAGATCCTTCAAATGCTTGAGCATCTAGAAGGGACCCATTTTCTCACATTATCACATGTATATCGAAGTCATGCCGAAAAATCACATTATTGAGCACAGGAAGCATCCTCTTGATGCTTCTTTCCGAAGTCTTCGTCGCCTCTCGGAATCGGTTCGGGGTAACATGGATTGATGTATCCAACACTTACTCAATCTTTTCTTGCCTTAGCACCAAACACATGTTTCGGTGCGTCCAGAAAATTTGGCCTAGCCAATTTATTTGTTTCCAAAACACATCTCAATAACAGTTATACATTTCAACTAACCAAGAGAAATAAAATAAAATGGGAATTAAACACATAATTTCTATGATCAATATTCAAATGAATCAAAATAAACATACGCTTTTCTTTTTAAATTTATTTTGTCTCCATTATTTTCACATACTTCAGCGACCTTTATCCGGAAGAAATTTAATTTATATAAAATATAAATTGTAATGGAATAGGATCCACATTCTTATTATTACAATATCTGCTTTGGCTGATTATTGTAATAATAAAACTGGTAGGTCTCTAAACCAATTGCAAAAACTGCAATTCCTAGTTGATTAAACCCAGTTTAATCGGATGTCCTTAAACTTTCGTTTCACTTTTGGGGTGAAACAAAGTTAAGTTGGTTTACAACCATCAAACTACGACACCATCGTCCCTATAAAAGTCCCGTTGAATGTAGATCCGGAAAGAAAGACTTTGGTCTTAAATACCCATTGAACGAAATCCCCCTTTTTTTTTTAATTTTGATGGAAGACATCTTATCAAATTAATGAGAAAACCATATTTTTTAGTGAGAACGTTTTTAAAGCGGGTATTAATTGCTTAATCGAGATCCAACATGTTAATCTACATCACATTTGAGCAATTATTGGGCGTAGCCTCCCAAAACGTGATTTCATACGGACTAACACTTATATTTAACCGCCTACCCAAATAATTATTACGGTCAAAAATATTAATTATCGAAAATACTTCTACCCAAAACAGCTTATAATCGCGACTATAAAAATCGTCGAATGAATTTTAAAGCAAATAGGTTGACGAAGTGGGATTAAATAATAAAATCATCGAATTAAATTTCAAAATCTAATTTTAAATCAAATTCAATGAATTTTAACTCATTATTTAAAACAAATAAATTAATCCAACTAATTTAATTAAAAGTCCAACTTTTAATCATATTTTAAAATTAAAATTTATTAATTTAAAACATATTTTAATTTTGTTTTGACCAAGGGCTCAAGTGTAATTTTTAAAATTTGCACGGAGGGGCCTTTTCGAAATCCAATTTGCAAAAAACCTCTCCCTCATCACAGCCCAGAAACCGTCTCATCACCGGGACAACCGAAATCAAAATCCAACCTTAGTTCATCAGAATTAATCCAATTAATCATACGAACAATTAGTTTCAGAAATTGATTTCACAATACAATCCAAATCAGTCCAACTAATCCAGATAATGAAACCGAAATCACAAAATTCGAGCTGCACAGAATCGAAATAGGGAATAGGCAACAAGCAAGGGAAAGCATCGGTGCAAGCAGGCGAGTCGCCGTCGCCGCCGCTGGGCGCGTGCGGGAGACTCGTCGCTGCACACAAAACATTCACGGAACCAACACTCATCGTTTCAATTCAAATCGGAAACGTGAGTTGCAGATCGAACACGAGATGGTGGAGACGACATCGGAGTCGCAAATTGTGGCAAGTCGAATGGACCTGCGAGCGAAATGGCTCGGACTATGCAGCGCTATGGCCTCGAGGTGGCGCGCCATCGCGAGGTTCGTCGGAGTAGGGGCTTCGCCCAATCGATTTGTCAAACGAAATGAGAGTGATGTCGTCTACATCGAGACTCACTGGGCAACGCCGCCGTGCGAGGGGAAGAGCGATTCGGCTCGCACCGTCGCAGATCCAATCTACTTGAAATTGGATCGACGTGACATCGCGAGGCCAGCGCGAGGTACGTGGCTTCGCCGCTGACTCATTCGCGACGACGAATGAACGCGGGGATGGGAAAATAGCGCCGGAACGAGACTGTGGTTGTGGATGGGATTTTCCCAAAAAACCCTAACCGCGTGAGGGAGACGAAGTGGCCAAACAAAAAGGGGGTGGGTTTGGTGATTTAATCAATCAATATATCAACTAATACACGCAATACCCATAAGCAATATCTAATGGTGCGGTTCGGTCAATCGATTGGCCGCACCCAGTTTTATAAAAAAAAATTAATTTATAAAACCAATTTAATTATGCAATCAGTCAAGAGTCTGAGCTCTGATACCACTGTTGGAACTTAGAGGCACGTAAACATGTAATACATGCACAGCGGAAATAAACAGTTCACCAACAACGAACAATTAATGCATAATTAAATACGAGTAAACGTAAACATAATTTACTAGAATTTATACACACTGATTCTCAACTATGGTATCCACGTAATAGTCGTTTATTAACTCGCACATGAGATCTGCCAAATATTGAATCCCGAGATGAATTTGCTTTAGGAAAATTCTAACTTAGAGATTTTATGGAGAAAATATGAAGTCTCAGATTATGAATTCCCAAGAATTATATATATATTTATGCCCAAAACTTAAATCTTAAGTAACCCGATTAGAAATAAAATCCTAATCTTGTAAATTAAATCCCATAGATTTAATTTCCATATACATAAATCTCTACGGATTTGATTTCCATGTATATCGAATCTCTACGGATTTGATTCCCATATATATCAAATCCCATAATAATATTCCATATATTATTATTATTGGGAATCCTATTTAATTAAATCTAATTTAATTAAATAGTAATAATAATTAATTCTAAATATAATTATTATTATATTCTCCAGAAATTAAATATTAATATCCAATATAATATTTAATCAACCAACTATAATTAGTAAACAACCGTTACTTGTTGTGTGACCCATAGACCCTCATATATCGAGCGATTAGTCAAACAAACGGTCTTAATTAATCCCTAGACAATAAATCGATATTTCTCAATATATGAAAGGTATGTTCTGAAAATGTGCAACTACCAGAATCAAAACATGGGCTTGTTAGTGTTAGTGTCCTAGAGACAATCTATTGTAAGGACATAATACTCGATGATATTCAGTTTTATTTAATATTATAGTTCACTTAATATTAATGTATGGCAATACACTTGTTTGAATATTATGTTTGATTGTTTGCATTTATTCATGCAAGTGTTCCCATGAGTCATTCTTTGTCATTGAGGTTGTGAGAACTCGGATGACTTAAGCATGATTCTCAAATAAATTTCATCAAGGATCATCAAGAATGAGATATTGATGATCAATGGAGATTTGTGTGCGATCTGCATCATACTCTTAGAGAGTGTAGTAAGATCTCACTTACTACGAGATACTAGGTATCTCATGACGCACAAATACATTAGAGGGTATTGGTATGCCCATCCGAGAAACCGTTTGATGTATTTCCACTATATGTGTCTCTACGGGTGTCTCGGTTAGTGGGAGCGATCTGATACTCCTTTGACTTGAGGTCAATCCCATACGACATGTGTGGGATGATGAACTTTGACCATGACCAACACTTGCACCCTTCCATGGGTAGATACGGGTTGGATTGGGTTAAATCACGAAGTGCATGACGTGCGTGGTAGTTGAGCGAAGAATATGATTCATTCCTCAAAAGTGGATTTAGAGAAAATACTCATCTTCTCATCATAATTGGATCAAAGTCATTTGATTATGCACGTCAACTTAGACTTTGTGGCTAAGTGTGACATACATGATCAATTAGTGATTAGAGATAATGTGATTAAGTTATTTGAATAGACACTTCATCATGTTCAAGACTTAATCGAGTATTCGCGAATGAAAGGAGAAAATCGTAATAGCCCATGTTTTGATTCTACGGTAGTTGCACGCGTTTCTATAACGTCCTCATATATTGAGAATATCTGATTTATTGTCTAGGGTTCAATTAAGACCGTTAGTTTGACTAATCACTTGATATATGAGGGCCTATGGGTCACACAACAAGTAGTTCCCTTTTACGGATTATAGTTGGTTGATTAAATATTAAATTGGATTTAATATTTAATTTATGGAGAATTAATTAATAATAGATTAATTTGGAATTAACTATTATTAATATTTAATTAAATTGGATTTAATTAAATAAGAATTCCCAATAATTATATTTGGAATATAATTGTAGGATTTAATGTATATGGAAATAAATCGTAGAGATTTTCATATAAGGCATTTAAATCCGTAGAGATTTATATTTAGGGAATTAAATTAAAAGGAATTAATTTAATTCAAGATTAGAGATTTTATTTCCCTAATTGGGTTAGCTTAAGATTTAAGCTGTGCATTTCCTATATATACAAGCTCTTGGGAATTCACAAACAACGTTAATTTATTTTTCTCCATAAAAATCTAGAATAGGAACTTTCCTAGCAAATTCCGTCTCAGATTCAACGCTGGCAAATTTGTGCAAGTTCGTGAACGGGAATTACGTGGATACCATAGTAGAGAAATATGCGTACAATTTACTGTAAGATTTCTCTTTATGTTTACACGTATTTTATTATGCAATCATGTGTTCGTTGTTAGTGAACTGTTTAATTCCGCTGCGCATGTATTACGTGTTTACGTGCCTATAAATACCAACAGGGCTATTACGATAACTTCCTTTCATTCACAAATACTCGATTAAATCTTGAACATGATGAAGTGTCTATTCAAATAACTTAATCATTTTATCTCCAATCACTAATTGATCACTTATGTCACACTTGGCCACAAAGTCCAAGCTGACGTGCATCGACCGGTGACTTATATTCAATTATGATGAGAAGATGAGTATTCTCTCTAAATCCACATTGAGGATTGAATCCTATTCTTGGCTCAACTACCACGCACATGCATTTCGTGATGAACCCATTCCAAGCCATATCTACCCATGGAAGGGTGCAAGCGTCGGTCATGGCCAAAGTTCATTACTCCATACATGTCGTGCGCATTGACCTCAAGTCAATGGAGTATCGCATCGCTCCCACTAACCGAGACACTCGTAGACACATATTGTGAAATTACATCAAACGGTGTCTTGAATGGGTATACCAATACCCTCTAAGGTATCTGTGCATCCATCATGAGATACCTAGTATCTCATAGTAAGTGAGATCTTACTACACTCTCTAAGAGTATGATGCAGATCGCACACCAATCTCAATTGCATTATCAATATCTCATTCTTGATGATCCTTGATCGGGGATTATTTGAGAATCATGCTTAAGCCATCTGAGTTCTCACAATCTCATTGACAGTAATGACTCATGGGAACACTTGCATGAATAAATGCAAACAATCAAACATAATATCAAACAAGTGTATTGCCATACATTAATATTAAATGAACTATAATATTAAATCAAACTGAATATCATCGAGTATTACGTCCTTACAATAGATTGTCTCTAAGACACTAACACTAACAATATCTTGGGCAATATTATTAGTTACATGATGGTTGCTAAGATTTAATACGGAGAATCGTGTGCAAGTACGTCTTACGTGATTTGTCCCCTTGGGAGGCTCAGAAGTTTTATCATACTAAATCATTCAAGTAGAATTAGTTTCCGGTATGAATAATAATGTTAAGCCGTTCTTAATCCAAGGAAAAAGATATTAATTAATATGAAGCCTTTCAGTGGTTTAAATTAATTAATGGACTGGGTAATCTTAAACACGGAAAATAATAACCGGGAGCCATATTACAGTAATATGGGTTAAGATGGATAGTGCAATATTAATTATGTAGTGGGATTAATTAACATTAATGGGCTTGAATAATATTGTGGCTCAATATTGATAATTCAAGGGCCATTGGAAGATCCAATCTTAATTCTCCTAAAGGCCCCTTTAGTAGCCCAAAGATAAAGTCCAATACATGAAAAAGGTGATTAAAATAAAAGAAATATTGTTGTCTAATTATTTCTTATTTTTTTCGAAAATATTAAGGAAGAGAGAGAAAAGATTTTCTTGATTTTCTTGGAAAGATTTTATGGAATAAGTATTCTTGGAATACAAGTTTATCCCATAAATTCAAGAAGAGTCAAAGATCTTATTTCTTCCCTATTAATGCCAAATTTTCGAAAATCATATATATATAGGAGGAAGAGATATTTTGTGATTATTATGGAAATAAAATACATGAGATATATTGAAGATTGTGTTTTGGGAAGATACAAAGAAATTTTCTAACCTTAATAATACAAAAAAAAAACGCCCTCCTTGTTTATATATAGGGGATGAATTTTTCATCCCCATAACAATTTCATGTGTTGAAAAAATTAGAAATCCACAAAGGTGGTGCAACATAATTTTTCTTTTTCCCTTTTGTTAATTGTTCGTGAGCATCCAACCACCGGATTATCGGACAAGGACATGGGAATACTAAAGAAGGACTTTGGGTTTGTTCGTTGAACGAGTACTCATCTTCTCTACGTTGAATCCGCCAAAAGGTACGCCTTACGTAACTCCTAGAAATCCGCATGTGTAGGATTTGTGTGGCTTTTTATATGGATGATATGTTGTTGTGATTTAATTGATTATTTGAATTAATATAGGATTAATTCATGCTAGTAATAATTAAATTAATTTAAATTTATATTTAAATTTTACCTCGAATAGATCCGGGCACCCTATTTCCCAACAATGGTTATTGAAGAGTATTTACTTAAAGGGTTGGTTGTTTCTAATTTTGAGAGAATTTAAAATTATGTAGGGAGGATTCAAAATAAAGGTCAAATATGAGACATAACATAATTTGAGTATTGATATTTTAAATTTTAGAAGAGAATTGAGAATGTTGATTTGTGCTAATTTGTACCACGTTTCATGTATCAGACCATCGAGTATGACTTTTTGTCTTTATAATAAAGTAAAAAATGCATTTAAACTTTGTATATATTTGAGAGTGTGGATTTTGTTGGATTTGATAGGGTAAAATTTTGAAAAAGTAGATAACTTGGATGAATATTATATTATAAAAAATGTAGAAATGATTGAATTATTATGTATTGATTGAAACCATCTTCACCAATTTGCATTATCATGAAGTCAATTTAGCACTACTCTATTATAATATCAACATCATATCTCCAGCATTTTGCACTACTTTTTTCCTCTCACTAAAATGCAATATTCCATAAAGATTTTTCATTAAACAAATTTTTTAATTGTTAATTATTATGCTATAACTACCAATAATTATAATATATTTTTAAGCTTATTTTAATATAATTAGTAAAGTATTAATTTTTATTTTATATTTAAATTTAAAGTTTGACCAAATTTAACAAATATGTAACATTCATAAATATTCATGTAAATTAAAATTGAAAATTTATCATAATATTACAACGAAAATTAAATTATAATTTTCAATGAATATTTAAAATTTCAATAGAAATTTAAACTATAATGAAACTATAAATTATAAAATGATAATCACAAATGATTTTGTATTGAAATATTCCTCGCACAAATACCAGTTTATTCTTTATTAATTGAGTGAAAGAATAATTGGAATTTATAATATTATTTAAAAAATTAAACTGCATAATATTATAAAAATAATGAGAGAATTATACTCATACTGCCTACAAAATTAAATCAAAGAATAAAAAGAAAAAGGAAAAAAAAAACATAGCGTCAAAACTTTTGTTATTGTGTATATATATAGTAGCAATGTTTGTTTTGAGATTATAGTAGACATGGGAAATTCTTGACTTTAAAGTTCTAAAATTTTAAAATCTTGATGAATAGTTAAAATATATGTTTATTTTAAAATTTTATAGGATAAAATGATGAAAAAGTTGATTGATGTGATATTATTGTATTATTTTGAGTGTATTGGGAGAATAAAAAAATTGATGATGTGAGTATATTAAAAAAATAAAAAGTAGAGTAGTAGTAGGTGATGAATAGTTAAGTAGAGTTAAATTTTAAAATTTTGATGAATAGTTAAGATATACTCCCTCCGTCCCAACATTACTTGAACACTTGCCTTATTTGGACGTCCCAACATTACTTGAACATTTTCAAAATGAAAATAAACATAATATTAATACACTCACAACACCCTTATTTTATTCCATTCAAACCCACTAAAATCCAAATTACTTGGTTTGCGTGGGGGTATGTTTGTTTTGGAATTTTATAGGATAGAATGATGAAAAAGTTGATTGATGTGATATTATTGTATTATTTTCAAAGATTTTTATAGTGGTTCAGATAACCAGTCCTACGTCCACTCTTCCCTATCAGTAGGGTCACCAACTTAGGGGTTGTTTGCAATCACTACCACACCATAGAAGTTTTTTTTTTAAAGTTGGTGTGACCCAACTTTAAAAAAAAAAAAAAAACACTTCTAGTGTTATAGTAGTGACTCAAAACACACACCTAACCAACTTGGACTTAGTTTAATGTGTTAGTCCAACACAGTACAACCAACAGATGTTTCAAGAGTTCTCACTCAACCGATCCCAGAAATCAGAAACTAGAAACCCTAGTCTGAAATCTTGTTAAACAAACTTAACCTAACTGTTGGGAGATGAATTTAATAAAAGATTATATGATTTTGATTAAGACCCCAAAACCCCTAAGTATGACATGTTCAGAATGATCTTGATAGTTGAGTCAGGATTCAGTTATTAGAGTATTCAGGATGTTATCTGCAAAATGTATAGTCAGCAGATATAGTTCAGGATAGGTTCTGAAGTCTCTGAAGATTCAAGATGAAATCGAGAACTCAAGACTTCGGCATAAAAAGACTCGATATATCGGTCAAGATAAATCAAGACTCGAAAGACCACGAAGACTCGAAAGACTCAAGACGCAAGATCAAGATCGAGAAATCAAGATCAAGAATATCGAAAGCACAATTTATCAAGACTCAAGAATGTAATCGAAAAGCTCGATATGAACTCAATGATCCGAGGCACCAATATATCTATCCAAGGATGCAATCTTGAGAAAACGCAATGCCTTAGAAAGATAGATATTGCCAAGACATTCAAATCTTGCACAAAAGGAACTAAGTCGAAGTGTTGTTAAGGTTATATCAAACTCGAGTTTGTAACCAAAAGAGCCGCTTGAAGGTGTCTACCTTTAATCAAGACAAAAAGTCAAAAAGAGGAAGACGACATCAGACTATATCTTGACAATCGATGAAGGATGAAGTCATTTGAAAAAGATGTCGATGTCTGAAAAGTTCCAGTATTGCAAAAAAAAGAAGACCGGTACATGAAAGACTATTGCCTAGAAAGTGTTAGGGAGTTTGGACCACCTAAATATAGCCGTTTTACACACATAAGAGGGAACTCACGGGTTATCTCTCCAACGGATAGTTTTCAAGAGTAACCTTGGTGTATGCCTATAAATACCGGTGACCCTCTACATTGTAAGGTTACGGAAATTTATCACATAACTCAAGAGCTCAAACTTATTCTTGCAAAAGTTAAAGCACTCGAAAATACCTTGAATTTCCCAAGTGCTTCTATATTGAAGAGAGCTCACTTTACTAAGCCTAGCTTGATAAGATTTATCCAAAGCTTAGTCGAGATATTCTAAACCTTTGCATTGTGCTTCATTGTAAAGGATATCTCATCCTAGTTGGAAACCAACCAAGAAACCCCAAACCCTTGAGAAGGTAGTTGGAGTGTGTTTGTTGGTGAGTAGAGTTGTAAAGAGTTAGTAAACTACGGCGGAGTAGTCGAAAAACTCTAGAGGAGAAGTTAGTAAGCTCTGTGAGGTAGTCCAAAGCTTGTGTGTGATTGAGTAAGTAAACTACGGAGGTAGTCGAAAAAACTCAAGGTCGGGTTGAGTAAGTAAACTCGTGGAGTAATCGAAAACTTCGGGCGAGTTGAGTAAAGTAAACTACGAGGTAGTCGAAAAAAGCTCGAAGAAGTTGATAGTGAATTTCTCTCAAGAGTCGGAGAGAGTGGACGTAGGGAGCTTGAGTCTCCGAACCACTATAATTGTTGTGTTCTTTATTGCTTTCCTTATCTTTGCTTATCATTGCATTGACCGATTTTGAAAGCATACTTTTCATCGATATTCAGGTTGGAATCAATCCAATCAAGTTGCATAAGTGAATCACAACCTAATCACTATTTCATAAAGGGAAGGTTTTTTTAAGAAAGCTTAAAAACGAGTATAATCTAAGGGCCAACCATTCCGATTTAATCGAGTAGCTAGAACAGATAGTTATCAAACCTGAATTCTCTTCTAAGGATTCATGAAGTTGAATATCGATCCAAGCAACTCGGGATCTCTCGACACTCGAGATTCGGTTGGGATTATCTCGAGGTATCTGAAAGCGACTCGGGATCACTGCCTCGATGAGACTTTGACTCGAGCGATCTGTGCTTCTCGAACCTAATCTTCGTGGATTATCGACCCAAGTGACCTCGAAGAAAAAAAAAGTTTAAAATCACGAACACGTGTATTCCCCCCATACACGTGTAAGACTGAGTTTTTCACCGGACCAACAAGTGGTATCGGAAAGCGGTGGTTCAACTTGACCACTTTGTTGTGTTGACCAAAGTTTTACTTTCAAAAATACTTGTGGTCTATCCTCGACTGATCTTATTTGCTTTGAAATTTTTTCTTTTTTCAAAAGATCGGAAAAATGTCTTCTAAAAACTTCCCATGTTCTCGATGAGAACTATGATCTATGGAGATCGAGAATGCAGCTCATCTCAGATTCCAAACATGAGCGTATGTGGAGAGTGGTTTCTCAAGGACCATTCAAATTTCTTTGTGGTGAATCCTGTGCTACGAAGAAGAGAGAATTGATCCTAGAGCGAAATTTCCTAAGTCGATGACCAACTAACTCTGAGGAGAGAAAGTTAGTCAATCTAGACTACATTGCAAAAAACACACTATATCTGAATACAATTGATGATGGTGTGATGGGAATGATCTCTCACCGTAATAATCTTCTAAGAAATATGGGATACACTAGGCTTGTTATGTGCCAAGGCGCGATCATCATATAAAAGAAAACAAACTTTCAAAGGCAATTGGAAAGTTTGATGGGTTTTAAATGGATGATGGTGAATCAATAGACAAATTGGAAGTCGATTCACTAGCATCATGAATGATCTAAACGCACTTGGAAAGAGATATCCACAAAGAGAAGTGGCATTGAAAATTCTTAGAGGTCTTTCTAAGAAATAGGATATTCATGCAAATGGTGATTGAAAACACCAAGAACATTAGCTCAATGCCATACCAACAAGTCTTCTTCCGAAATGAAAGCCTATGAATTTGTAATTGATAAGAAATCCAAAAAGGTGACAAAAAAGATGATTCTTCATCGAGTAAGAATGTGGCTTTAAAAAGCCAAAGATAAAACACAGAAAAACTAGAGAGTCCGAGAACCCTCATGCCAAACATCGAGGATGAGCTTGAGGATAAGCTAAGACACCGATGGCAAGGAGGTTTGACAGACTTAATAGTAGATTTGGAAAATACAAAAGCTATTATAGAACCACAGTGTACCGGAAGAAACCCGAGGGACGATCAACCGGTAAGAAGAAGGACTGAAAAGTCAAGGATCTTCATCCGAAAAAAAAAAGACTCCAAGTCCAAAGAAGAAAAAATGATCGGGATGATGATGCCAACAGATGCTATAACTGCGCGGAAGAAAGGTCACTTCCAAAGATGATTGTCCGAGTTGAGTGCTAAGGAGAGAAGAGAAAGACAAGCTAAAAGAGACCGAGAAGTTCTCAAGCAAAAAGGCCATGGTTGCGAGAAGAAGAAAACTCGAGGATGGATCTAGCTCTTCAGATGAGATATTCTCGGACGGTGAAAAGTGATGACATCTGTCTCGATGGCCATTGAGGAGGTAAACTCTTCTCGTCTCTATTGTTGCTCCTACACTAGCACAAGAGTTTTCAAGTTCCACCGAAAACAATCATTTTGACTTTGATGGATTCTTTTTGAGAATCGATGAAGGACTATCTTTGTTTTGCAAGGATCGCTAAATAAAACTCAAGAGCGTAATAAGGAATCGAATCTTTGAAAATCTAAAATGGAAAGACTCTAGTAAAACCGAGATCACTTCTCAATTAATGGGAGCTCTTGATGAATGGATGTTACGAAAGTACAACTCTCGAAGAAAGAGAAGTTGATAATGTCCCTAATCGAAAAAGCTAGAGAAATCCATTTGAAGAGATTCACTAATCGAATCGAAGTTCAATGACCTCTCCGAGAAGCATAAAACTCTACAGAATCGTGAGGATAGTGCATGTAAGAAGTTAACTCTATTGAATAAAGCATCTAATGTGATAGATGAAATTGAGTTACCAGAGATCTGCCACTATAAAAACCGGATTGGGATACACTCTGGGGAACCTCACAAGGTCATCCGAATCTTTGCATCATGTAGCAAGAAGACTATCTTTGTAAAACCGATGGCACCTACACTTCAAGTCAAGTAATGCCCAAGGTTGTAGACAAGGAAAAGGACCTATGGGCTTGAAAAAACGAATGATCGGTTAGAAAGCCCAAACCGCAGAAGGCTAGAAAACCCGAAAGCGATCGATTGAAAAGTTTCAAGCCAGTACTTCAAAGCCTCGAAGTTAAGAATGCAAATCTGAAAGGCTCCACATTGAACCATCGGGAGGAATCCTCGATGAGAAACACTTTCAGAGACATTCTCAATCAAGAGACCAAGTCCTCGATAATCGAAAAGACCCAGTTTCAAAGATAGACAACCCGAACCTCACTTGCCTAAAGGTAAAGGTTATCTCAACCCGAGTCAACAAAGATTTAGACCCAAGACAAAAGCCCAAAGATCCGAACAAAAGGCCCGAACCAAAGAAGAATTCAAAAGCCCATGTTCATGCTAAAGCTAAAGACACATACACGTAAAGTTGCTAAGGCACCCCCGTAGTAGTAGATGTGTATGTTGATGTTTATGGAAGACAAATTAGCCACTCTAAAGTGATTAGAGTTGTCAGGAAAATTTGGATTCCGAAAGGTACATCTAACCTTGTAGGACCCTACACAAAATTGGTATCTAAGAATTGATCTGCATTTTTTCGGAGGAAAACAAGGGCACTAAATTGATGAAAGATCACATGGCACCGATGAAAGCAGAGATGAAAAAAAAGCTCATGAAGTATGGTATCTTGACGGTGGATGCTCAAGACATATGACAGATTCAAGAAGATGCTCAATGACTATGTTGAACAAAAGAGGCCCATGATATCACTTTTGGAGATAACTCCAAGGACGCATCAAGGATATGGAACTTTGGAGATCGACTCAGTTCATATCCATGGTGTTTCATATGTATCTGGATTGAAGCATAATTTGCTTTCAATTAGCCAATTATGTGATAAGGGTTTCAATGTTGAGTTCTCCAAGAACTTATGTTTTGTGAAAGATGATACATCACATAAAATATTACTGACTGGTACAAGAAAAGGGAATGTGCATCTTGCTGGTTGGAGTTCAACTCCTAAAGATACATGTTTAGTTGCTAAAAGTTCCACAGATACCAGTTGGTTATGGCATAAAAGAATGAATCACCTAAATTTCAAAACCCTGAACAAGTTGCAAGATTAGCTCTTGTGAGAGGGTTGCCTAATGAAGTGTTCAGTAAGGAACACATTTGTGATGCATGTCAAAAAGGAAAACAAGCTAAAGCATCATTTAAAAGCAAAGTAGAAGTTTCTACTGAGAGAATACTTCAGCTTTTGCATATGGATCTCTTTGGTCCTATAACACCTGTAAGCACTAATGGCAGGAAATACACATTGGTAGTAGTTGATGACTACTCGAGATATATACTTGGGTCATATTCTTACTCAAGAAAAAGAGACTCGAATAAAAGTTGCCATAATTCTTGAAAAGGCTCGATATTGAGAAAAATCGAGTGTGGTCAAAATCGAGATCGACAAAGGAACTGAATTCATAAATCATATCACATATCCGATTATTGTCAGGAGAATGGAATTTCACATAAACATCACCGTAAGGACCCCTCAACGAATGGTGTTCTTTGAAAGGAGGAACAGGACTCGAAAAGAAGTTCGCAAGGACTATGATAGCTAAAGGCGATATTCCTAAAAGATTTTGAAATTTTGTGAATCAATCAACACTTGGATGCTACTCTCGAAAACGCATCCATGTTGACCAAGAGTCAAGGCAAAACACCTTATGAGCTTTGGAATGAAAGGAAGCCTCTTGTTTCTTTCTTTTCGTGTGTTTGGTTGCAAGTGTTTCATACACAATAATGGTAAAGATCGGTTGAAAACTTTTGATAGTAAAAGGCGATGAAGGAATATTCTTAGGATATTCTCAAGTCAATAAAAGCTTCGAGTTTACAAATGGAGGACTTTATTGTGGAGGAAACACCTCATGTTGTTTTTGATGAATCTATTTGTGTTCGGAAAAAACAGAACATGATCGCGGTGAACCGACTAAGAGGATCACCGGTTAAGCCCAAACAGAAAAGATAAATCATCCAATCGAACTGAAAAAAGAAGAAGTCGGTCACATTCTATGATTGGGTGACTCGGACTCGAATAAAGAAGTTGAAATGGAACTTCGGGATGGTGAGCCTCGGAAAAACCAACACTCCAAAGGTGACCAATCTGAGCAGACACCGATTCGGACTCGGTATGTGATGCCAATGAAGATGTGGTCACAAATGAGGCAATTTCTAATCTATCGACCAAAGGGGAACAAATGTCTCTCGACAATGTTCTCAATAGAATTTCCCACGAGGAAGATGATTCTCTTTCCTTTTCTGTTGTTCCCCGAGTTTGTTGATTTAAGCGAACCTAACATTTCAAATGTTGAGGATATTATTGAAGGGGAACATCAAGAAGGAAATGGTTAGATAGTCATCCTACAAATCAGTTGTGGGTGATCTAACCAAGGTGTTAAGACAAGAAGGTTCCATGGTGAGAGTGCACTATTCTCTTTGCTTCCTTTCGGAGAAAAGAACTCTTTGAGATTGGTGAAGCTCTACAAGATTCTTATTGGATTCTTCTTTATCAAGAATGAAATTTGAATCAATTCTCAAGGAATGAAGTATGGGAGCTAGTAGATAGACTAGAAAGGCACAATGTCATTGGAACCAAGTGGGTTTTCAAGAATAAAATAGATGAAAACAACAACATTGTAAGAAACAAGGCAAGGCTAGTTGCACAAGGTTATTCCCAAGAAGAAGGCTTGGATTATGATGAAACCTTTTGCTGTTGCAAGACTAGAAGCCATCGATTGTTTCTTGCATATCTTTTTGCCACATGAAGTTCACACCTATCAAATGGATGTGAAAAGTGCATTTACGAGCGGTGTGCTTAAAGAAGAGGTTTATGTGGAACAACCTCCTGGTTTCAAACAGAATGACCAAGTTCTGAGTGCTCGAAAAAAGCTTTGTATGGTCTTAAGCAAGCACCGCAGCATAGTATGATACTCTTTCTCGTTTTCTTCTTGACCATGGTTTTGTCAAATGGAATGTTGATAGAACTTTGTTCGGGATAGAGGATGGGGAAGATATCTTACTAGTTCGAGATATATGTTGATGACATCATTTTTGGATCTCCAAACCATCACCGTGTGAAAAGTTTTCAACACCGATGAAAAGCAAGTTTGAGATGTCAATGATGGGAGAGATGAATTTCTTTCTAGGACTTCAAGTGAAACAATCAAAGGAAGGAATATTCATCAACGAGGGCAAAAGTACACCGAGATCCGATTGCAAATATGGTGTACAAAATTGCAATGCGATTAGGATTCCTATGAATACTAACTACAAGATGGATCCCGATTCGGAAGGCAAATCGGTGAATCATCTTTTGATTATAGAGGAATCATTGGATCATTGCTCTATCTCACGACAAGTAGGCGGATATAACATTTGTTGTTGGGATATGTGCGAATACCAAGCTAATCCTAAGACTAGTCACATGGAGGCCGCCAAAAGATACCGAGATATCTTAAGGGCACGTTGAATAGAGGATTATGGTATCCAAATGATGATAACCTTGAATTAACTGGTTACTCGATGTCTTTGATTATGGAGGTTGTAGAATTGGATGACGAAGTCCACAACAGAACTTGTCAATTTCTAGGAAGCAAGTGATATCTTGGTTTTCAAAAAAAGCACCTCGATGCAACCAAAGATCTATTGAAAGTTTAATACATGGTCTGCGAGGAAGTTGCGTACCCATGCATTCTTTGCTCGGACAACAATTGAGGGATTATAAAGTTGAAGCCAATGAAGTACCAATATTTTGTGACAAATAATAGTGCCATTGCTATTTCACAAAATCCATTATTGCACACCGATGCAAGCATGTGGATATCGACATCACTTCATCGAGATCATGTCGAGAAAAAGGACATAAGGATGGAGAAAATTCATCTTGATAGGCAAAGAGTGATATCTTGACTAAACCTTTGGTCAATCAAGATTTCGGAACTTTCGGTTGAATTAGGGATGTTAGAACCAGTGTATAGAGTAAAACCGAAAATTTGAAGATTTTTCGGATGCATGAAGGTTTCTCGAAATTCTACTTAAAACTCGGGATAAAATGGAAATCTTTTTGGGCGAGTCTCAAGAAAAACTTCAGTTCTTGAAGGACAATACTTTCGATAGTATCTTTGAACCCATTCAATTACTTCGATATTATCTTGACATTTTATCAAGATTAGTACTCGATAAAGACCGAGAGGGAAATTGGTCCGAAGAAGTAAAGACTCATGCGACTCATTTATTGCTCAAGTAAAACTTCGGTAATCATTCGAATAAATACAAAACACCCGAGGAATGTTTTTTTGGGGATCGTTTCATATTCCAAGAAGGTCATACGATCATTTAATGCTCTCTGCTTAATTAATGACCAATGAGGATGTTTTGGCGGCTTACTTTTTTAGAGATCGTCGGTTCAGATATACCCGATTAATCGGAGATTAATCTCAACCGTTGTTTTCTCACCTAACCCACACGATCCTCCACGATCTCGGCTATATATACCCCTTTAAGCCATTCAAGCCAAAGGTTTATCAAACCCTTCGTTCCCAAATCCTCTGCAATCAAAAAATCCTTTTGCCCGAAAATCTCCAAACCCTAAAGCTTCAAATTCTTAAATCAATCTCTAAAATGGCCCCAACCTTGTTCGAGAAATTAGCCATAACCAACAAGCCGTGGTACGAGTTCATTGTCTCACTCGAAAACACAAACAACTCAAAGCCAGAAGAGGAGGCTCTGCATATGATCCGATCAAGCAAACTCACCCATCTAGTCATGGCCAGACCATCCAGAGTTCGCAAAAAGGTAATCGAATTCATCTATAATTTGAGAATAGATGAAGAAGATGGTATGCATTCTTCGATTACCACATCACATTTAGAGCATTCATCAAAATACGTCGATTTTGAGAGGGATTTGTGCATAATTCCGAAAAATCTGAACGATGTGTTTGAACTCGTGATAGAGGAAAGGATCTGCGATGTATATGTGGGTAGAGAAGCGAGGAGTACCTTGATAGGATTCTTTGAGAATCTGTGAAATTTGAGGCTTACATTGAATAAGAGGCATCTAAAGCCACAATATCGTGTCTTTGATGGATATTGTGAGCAAATGCATCATGAGTCTTGCGGGGAGTTTTGAGCAGATTAGTACCCCGAAGCTCAGATTGATGGCTGCGATCGAGGCATCTCCTACCACTGACTTCAACTGGCTGAACTTCTTAATTCAGATGGTGAAGGGGCAAGCCAAGGTCATAAAAAGGGTCAATGGGACAATCATGATGAAAGGCAAGATCCACCATGCCACCAAAATTGCTTATATTTTGGAGATGTGCCGAGAGGAGGAGGATATCTTTGCCAATTCAACCCCATTCCCTAAAACAAAAATTCTCTTCAAACCCATTTGTTGTGAAGAAAGCGAGCCCATTCGAGGGAAAAGAAAAAAGAAGGTAGAATCACCTTCGCGGCCGCACTGAGAGAAAAGACCCAACAAACCGAGGGGAAGGTTCCATTGGAGGCAAAAATGGAGCAAGGAGCAAAAATGATGAAACGGAAGAATCTTTACTTGCTCCAAAACGCGAAGATTGGTGGTTCTCACCGACGGCGTAGCAAAGGATTCTGAGGAGATACAACACAAGACAAAACCACTCAAAGTTCGCCATTACAAGTGTTGGCTCAAAGTTATCTCCGGAGGCCGGGATCGAGGCCCGGGTGTCTTCTCCGAGGTGCTCGAGACATCACTTCGAGACTGATAAAATTTCTGAGAAATTTTTAAAAAAGCTCATGACCTCAGAGATACCTACCTCGGAAGCAGGCTCGTGGAGAAGAGTCACCGTAGTAGATCCAAGATGTGCGGAGCTCTCCGCACAGACGAGCCAACTCGACTCAAACCGAGGATATGCCACTCAGCCCTCGGAACCCACTCAGATGCAAACCGAGGACTGAATGCACAAACTTCAGACACTATCGAGGCTCAGGAGCAAAATATTCTCGAGGAGCTCCAGAGTGATCTACTTTATTGATCCCTTAGCGTGTTTCTCTTGAACCGAAGAGCCCGAGATGGAAGAAGGGCGAGGTGGAAAGGCGAATGGAGGAGCAAGGGGAACGGTTCATCCTGATCGATACCCCGAGCTCAAATTTCATACCCCCGATCAAGAAGATATTTTTCTTGATTAAGGACGACCGTCTGTATATCCTCAATCAAACTCTTCCCGAGATGCTTGACATTCTTTGCATTCGAGAGGGAAGACTGGTGGAATGAGAGAGATAAATTTCCTAACCGACTTCTCGTGGTTCGAAGAAGACAAAGCTCGTGATGAAAAATTCCGATTTTGATGAGCTGGTTCCGAGAGGAAGCTAGTCGAGAAGAGAACAACCCGAAGTTGGTGCCCCGAGCAGCAGGAGACAAATCCAAAGATGGAGATGGGGACCAACGAGAGATCTTTGAGGATCGGGTCTCAAATGGAAAAAGAGACTTCATTCTTTGATCAACCTCGGATCGGCTAGCACTCTTTCAGTATCTTTTGGCACTATTAACAAATATGCCAAAGTTACTGAAAGTACTATCTTTAATTCTGAATTGTCTGATAAACAGACTGAGGCTCAATTGGAGACCGGAGCTCAGGATGAAGCTGGAACTCAGGATGATCAAACAGCACAGAAGGTGCAGAAGGCTGCTGAGATTGATCTCACTCCCGTAATGGAGAAACTTGAGAAGATTGAGCCAATGGCGATCAAAATTGCTCAGATGGAAGAAACATTGGTCAATCAAGCTCAGACAATGGAAGGTCTTAGCCATTCTTCAGAACTGGTGCAGATACAAAACACTCTGACCAATCAGATGACCTCCATGGAAGAAAAGCTGAATGCAAAGCTGGAGGGAGTCAACGCAGAGTTAAGTGCTGAAATGAAACAGAAGCACCAGGAATCGACTGAATTTCTAGAGGTGAAACTAGCGAGAAAAAATGAGGTCTTGATCAAATCTGCTGTTGAGGAAATGAGCTCAATGCTCATGACCAAGATGACCAGATGCTTAAAGATGCACTCTCCGCCGCTTTGCCCACATATCTCTGAAGAACTATCGTGGCTAAGAACCACATCGGGAGAATGGAAGATGAGCAAGATCGGTTAGCGGGAGAGATCCGGCCATGAGCAAAGAGCAAGATATCACATGGACACAGCTCTCTCTGACTTCTTCCAAATTACGGTGCCAAGAAGGGGGGAAAAAAAGGTGAAGACCTCGGGAAGTTCATGGCACGTACCTTGGAAAAGAAGGCTCAAAAAGATGCTGAAATGTACAATCTAGCCAAAGCCTTAAAAGAAGTCGAAGCTACTGAGAAATTGAAATTTGCTCAAGTGGAGAAGCCCATCTACACTCGAGTTTCTGAGCAAACCATGCTTGAGGTTGCAAGAGAGAAACTAAGTGCTAGAACTAAGGTTGGAACAAGCCAGGCTGGTGCTGAACTGCCTATGAAGAGGAAAGCCTCGGGCGTTGTTCAACCTCAGAAGCAAGCATCACGAAGGCTTCTAAGCCAATCCAGAGAAAGCTGATTCTGGATGATGAAGATGCAGAAGAATCTGAGTCTCAACCTCAGAAGAAAGTCTTCAACACCAGAGATGCTCTGAAGACACTCCAAAAAGAACAAGCTAAGAAAGCTGCTGCTTCGATCTCAGGAGCGTCTGTGATCAGAAAGAAGATAGACGAAGAGCAGAAGCGAAGGAGTGATTTCAGGAGATTTGCGAGCAAGAGGAAGGGAACATCGAAAGCGCTTAAGTGGCCCCACATTGATAAATGGATGCCCATTAAACTCAACGACATGTGGGAAGAAGTGAAGAGAACCTTCTGGTTCAATTACGATGTTCTCAGGGAATGGAGAGGGGAAGGCTCAGATCAGAACGAAGCTTTCATTGAATATCTTTTAACCTTCTATCCAAAGTATCTCCAAGGCTGGATTAACCTTGCGGATGAAGGTGGAGTACAGATAGTAGCCCCTGATCCATATTCCTATCCTCCTCCAAGACTTGGTAATGGCTTGGTAAATGAGAAGGCCATTACGCAAGAAATTGCTCAGTATGCTGGTCAGTTGGGATTAACAGGGAACAACCCGGACATCATCAAAGAGAGGAATGAGCTGAAGAAAAGATTTTTCGGAATGTTCAACCTGGAGGTACCAGCTGATGAAGTGGAAAATGAAGCAAACTGAAGAGCCGAATCTAAAGACTGAAGACAGAAGAACTCAGAAGACTCTGTAATCTTTAAATTTTGTCTTTTTTGATTTTGTTTGATAAATTCATTGTAATCTGTAAAGGTATACTTATCATCAATGAAGATTTATCATTATGCTCAAAAGATAATATCTCATTATCTTATTTACATGTCTTTATTTTGATATGCTGAATGAATGTCTCTAAACTGATTGTATGCTGATAAGAGGGAAATTGTTTAAGTATTTGGTAATGAACTAGTTAAAGAGATTCATTCTTGAAAAAATTTGATATATGATTAAACCTGTTGAGAAACTCAAATTGTTGGGAGATTCTCTCGATCTAAATAGTTGGGAGACAACCAATCTTGTAATAGAATAAACCTGAAACACGAGTATAGGTTATTTTTTTTTTTTTGTAAACAAGATAGGTTTTGGCATCATAAAAAGGGAAATTGTTGGGAGATGAATTTAATAAAAGATTATATGATTTTGATTAAGATCCCAAAACCCCTAAGTATGACATGTTCGAAATGATCTTGATAGTTGAGTCGAGGATTCGGTTATTAGAGTATTGAGGATGTTATCTCGCAAAATGTATAGTCGTGAGATATAGTTCAGGATAGGTTCAAAGTCTCTGAAGATTCAAGATAAATCGAGAACGAAGACTCGGCATAAAAGACTCGATATATCGGTCGAGATAAATCAAAGACTCGGAAGACCACGAAGACTCGGAAGACCACAAGACTCGAAGACTCACAAAGACGCAAGATCAAGATCGAGAAATCAAGATCAAGAATATCGAAGCACAAAATTCTATCAAGACTTCGAATGTAATCGAAGCTTCGATATGAACTCGAATGATCCGAGGCAATCAATATATCTATCCGAAGGATGCAATCATGAGAGAAACGCAATGCCTTAGAAAGATAGATATTGCCAAGACATTCAAATGCGCATAAAAGGAACTAAGTCGAAGTGTTGTTAAGGTTATATCAAACTCGAGTTTGTAACCAAAAGAGTCGTTGAAGGTGTCTACCTTTTAATCAAGACAAAAGTCAAAAAGAGGAAGACGACATTTGTACCATACCGACAATCGACAAAGGATGGGCGGCTGAAAAAAAAGATGTCGGATGTCACGAAAGTTCCAGATCGCAAAAAGTGAAGACCAGCTACATGAAAAAGACTATTGCCTAGAAAGTGTTAGGGAGTTTAGGACCCTAAATATAGCCGTTTCACACACCATAAGAGGAACTCACGGCTATCTCTCAAGAGGATAGTTTTCAAGAGTAACCTTGGTGTATGCCTATAAATCTTTGGTGACCCTCTACATTGTAAGGTTACGGAAATTTATCACGCAACTCAAGAGCTCAAACTTATTCTTGCAAAAGTTAAAGCACTTTCGAAATACCTTGAATTTCCCAAGTGCTTCTATATTGAAGAGAGCTCACTTTACTAAGCCTAGCTTGATAAGATTTATCAAAAGCTTAGTCGAGATATCCTAAACCTTTGCATTGTGCTTCATTGTAAAGGATATCTCATCCTAGTTGAAACCAACCAAGAAACCCCAAACCCTTGAGAAGGTAGTTGGAGTGTGTTTTGTTGGTGAGTAGAGTTGTAAAGAGTTAGTAAACCACGGAGTAGTCGAAAAAACTCTAGAGGAGAAGTTAGTAAGCTCGGAGGTAGTCCGAAAGCTTGTGTGTGATTGAGTAAAATAAACTACGAGGTAGTCGAAAAAACTTAAGGTCGGGTTGAGTAAGTAAACTACGTGGAGTAGTCGAAAAAACTTCGTACGATTTGAGTAAGTAAACTACGAGGTAGTCGAAAGCTCGAAGTTGATAGTGAATTTCTCTCAAGAGTCGGAGAGAGTGGGCGTAGGAGCTTGAGTCTACGAACCACTATAATTGTTGTGTTCTTTATTGCTTTCCTTATCTTTGCTTATATCCGTTGCATTGACGACGATTTTGAAAGCAAACTTTTCAATCGATATTCAGTTGGAATCAATCCACCGAAGTTGCATAAGTGAATCACAAAGATAATCACTATTTCATAAAGGAAGGTTTTTCAAAAAAGCTTAAAAACGAGTATAATCTAAGTACAACCATTCCGCGACGATCGAGTAGCTAGAACAGATAGTTATCAAACCGAATTCTCTTCTAAGATTGAAGAAGTTAGTTATCGATCCAAGCAACTCAGATCTCTCGACACTCGAGATTCGGTTGGGATTATCCGAGGTATCTGAAAGCGACCGGGATCACTGTCTCGATGAACTTTGACTCGGAAGCGATCTGTGCTTCTCGAACCTAATCTTGAGATTATCGACCCAAAAGTGACCTCGAAGAAGAAAAAAAAGTTTTAAAATCACTGAACACGTGTATTCCCCCCCATACACGTGTAAGACTCGTTTTCACCGGGACCAACACTAACTTTGTGGGTTTAGGTATAAGATTTGTTGTGTTCCAACTGAAAATCTATCCTAGTATTTGGGTAGCCTAAAGCTAAAGAATAAGATTTCTATGCTAAGAACAATGAGATGAACACTTAGAAATATTCTTCAAATTTGTGTTCTTCGTGCGGAAATTTGCTTGTGTTTGAGCTTGATGATAATTTCCGTGTCTTCACTACGAAGAGTGATCCCATATTTATAGACCTCGAAATCAAAGAGCCGTTGAAGAGCAATTTGAATTTCAGGTTATATTTGATAGTTTGCAGGCTTGATGTGGCGTGCTTCAGGAACGGCATGGCCGAAAGCATGTATGTTTGTCCTTTCTAGCCGTTTGACTATGCAGCGCCGAATCCCGCATTGTCAGCTCCGTACATACGTGTTTCGTTCTCATTGGTTCACAAGTACACTTACTCAGTGTTTGTTTTATGAACTAAGGTTGACATTCTTCTTGTCTGATTGACAACGTATGATCTGGTGCAACATCAGTTGACACCTGGTGTGAGCTGACCTGATCAGATAAGACTGATCAGTCTACCTGATAGAGTCTTCTGATGCAAGTTGTCTTAGCTCAACTAGCAGACTCGACTGATATATGTCTTCTGGTCTTCTGGTCTTGCTCTTCTAGTAGTTATCTGATCTTCAAGTCTTCTGAGTCTTCGGCTTCATGTCTTCACCCGATCATCTGACTTGTCTTATCTTCTGATCTTCGGACTTGTCTTGTCTTCTGATCTTCTGACTTGTCTTATCTTCTGATCTGACCAATACATATTGAGTTCCCCCTCAATATGTGACCTATCTTTTACATCATCTGTCTATACAACTCAGCTGGTCATCCTATCCTGATTCTAAATCATCAGTCAGCTAACAGGTCTGACTGGTCCTATTACAATCTGTTTTGGAACTTCCATCAAAACTTAATACAACTTTCCCAAAAATTTCCCCCTTTTTGATGGAACCAAAACAAATAATCAGAAAAACAGATAACATGAATGAAAGACAGAAAAAAATAAAGTGCACAGATCAGAAGACAATGAGACGTTGTCTTAGAATCAGAAAATGATAGGATATCTTATTAAAGTAGATGAGTGATTACAGATTACATAAAATACCTATCATCTGATACTAAGATGTCTTCATCACACGTGCTTGAATTTTTGAAGCTCTTTCGGGATGCCAAATAGTCTGTACATCCACTGCATCAACTGTTCTAAATTATCTCTCCCGATGATCCCTCATTTCTTTGCAAATTCGTAATAGGCCTTCTTAAATCGGATAGGATCAAGCTTATTGTCTGGACGCAGAGGTGGAAGAAGTTGTTCGAAGGGAGGTGCTTCAGGAATTAAGGACATAGTCTTTCCTTCCTTCATAACAATCTGGTAGAAATCGGGGTACTTTGTTTCTAACCAGTTTCGAAATTCATCATCATTAGCAACTTGGTCTTGATGAATTGGAATCTTCTCCAAGATGTACACATCACACAGGCACTCTCCCCTTATCTGGTTCCACTCAGGAAGTAGATCTTCCCGAGCATAGAGAATATCTTTAATATTAGCCGAAAAGGCTCTTTTTTCCCACACAATATCCTCTGCTTCAGCTTCCTTCTTTCTCTGCTTTCGAATGTATGCAATATTAAGTCCTTCTGCTTCTGCCATTTTCTGCTTCTTAATAGCTGCATCCATTACCCTCTTTCTGATCTTCTGTTCTTGAATCTGTTCGGGGGTCATCTGGCTTCTGGATCTGGTAGCAGTTAACTGACCCTGTCCCTGAGCTTCTGCAGTTGATTTTACCAGCTTGCCCTTGCCTTTCCTCTTCTTCAATGAATGTTCTGATTCAGCTCGCTCTTCCTCTTCTGCGAATAGTTTCTTAGCAAGCTCAAGGCTTTTTGCCTGATCATCAGTTTCCATTCTTTTCTGCACAGAAGAAGAGAAGTCTTTGATTTTGTCAACCCTGGCAACAACCTCCGACAAGGCTGACTTTTGCTCAGTGATTTCTTTTCCCTGAGCCTCAATCTCCTTGCTGTGTTGCTCCACAGTTTATTTCAGATCTTCAGAAGGAGTGACTTCAGGCATATCAGATGAGGTGGCTTCTGGTAATTTCACATTAGTTACCATTTGCATCTGTTTTTCTTGTTCTTGTCCTTCCCCCTTTTTGGTTGCATCAAAAATGTGTGACAACCTGAGATTCAGAGCCCTAAATTGACTCGTCATCTCCTCCTTAAGTTCTTCCACATCAAGAGGAGTGATCTGAACAGTTGCAGAAGAAGTAGCAGGACCCAGGAGCCTGTTTAACCCAGATTCAATGGCCTTCCTGGTCTGATCAACAGATCTTTCAAATCTTTTCCAGCCAATATCCATACAGGATTCAGTTCTCTCTAAAGATCCCCAGACACTTTCCAAGAGAATCCGCGTCTCTCCAAGCATATCAGTCTGGAGCTTTTGCTTCTCAGCAAGAGGATCAACCCGTTTCATTACAGAGCCGAGGATAGAATCATGCATGTGGGTGATTTTCTCAACCGTGAGCTTCCTCTCCCTGTCTATCAGGTTCCTCTGTTCTTTCTCAAACCGCTTCATCAGATCTGCTGTAAGAGTTGTGAATTGTGCACCAATGGAAACTTTTACCCCATCTTGAATCTTAGATGTCATGAGATCTAGGGTATCGACACTCAACACAGTAGTCTGGTCAGATGTTGATGCCTTGCCAAGCTGGGTCTCATCTGCAGCATCCACTCTTGGTTCATCGGCAGCTTCCTCAGAATCTTCATCAACCTGAAGTTCATCGGCCTCTTCAACCTCTCGTGCAATCCCAAACCGTTCATAAATTAACCATCTGATATTGTCATCAGATGCCAATTCAGTGGCACTATCAATCCCAGCACTCTCCAAGCATCTCATCTCGAAGTCCACAAAATAGTTAGATCCGAGATCTTCCATGAGTATCAGAAATTCCTCGATGCTTTTCAACCGAATATCTCTCCAGAACACAATTTCCTCAAGTTTGTGCTGGATGCCAGGATGATTGATCAAATCAGGGCATAACCCAAGCACATATTCCTTCACCTGCTGCTTCAGAATGTATAGCATGGGGCTGTCTGAATCTGGAGAGTCGAGTAGTGTTTTGGTGTTGAAGGGGTTGTGAGAGATGGAGACATATCTGTCATTGTCCTCTTCTGCTACTGGCTCTACTTGAGAAGATTCATGTTCAGGCTCTTGAGCAGGGGGGGTTGGCTCTGAGAATTCGGGAGTGGGTGAGGAAGTATGTGATTTACTGGCTGAGGGTTCTGGGTGGGGTTCGGGGGCAGATGGGATTAGGGTTGGAGATGATGATTTGACTGGTGTGGGTGAAGGTGATTTTGAAGTAGGGGTGGGTGATCTCTCTTTTCTGAAAACTGTACTAAGAGGCACAAAATCAGATGGCGACTGTTCCCCAGTAGGCTCAATTTCTGGTCCTTCAGCTTCCCCTTCTCCTTCTTCTTCCAGCATCTGCTCCACTCGTTCTAAACTTACAGTCCGTTCAGGACTCACAATGAAATCATCAATTGATTCCAGATGAATCAGTTCCTCCGTCCTCTCCACCGGTTCAGAGACCTTCTCCAGAAAAGTAGAAATCTTCTTCTGGCACTTTTCTGGTTCCTCTGATGTCTTTGGCACATTCTTCCTTTTCAGCCTCTTTACAGGAGCGGCCATTTCGTGCATGTCTGATTGAACAGAAGACGCAACTGCTTTTGAGTCCTTTCCTTTACCTTCCCCGCGTTGTCTAGGCACATAGGGGGCCAGATCATCATCAGATTGGCCCGGCAGGGACTCGTTTTTGCCCAAAATTGTCATCAGATATAGCTTCGCGCCATCCTCATTCCACTCAAAATTGTCAAGCAGCCTGTCTGAAAGGATGATAGAGACTTTATGAATGAAAGAGCACTTTGAGGATAAATACACCTCATTCCTCTCGTTTAGATCAAACTTTACAGTCTCTTTCAGCAGTCTGGTCTTGAACATACCCAACCAATCAACATCAGGTGCCTTCTTGATAATTGCAGTCATGACACCGATCTTGTGAGATGTGAAGGCATCCAGACTATATGTTAGGCACAGGATCACATTCTGTACAATCTCGAAGAGAAGGCGATATTTTCTCTTCAGATATGGGGCTTTGACATTCACCGTCTGATCTTTATTGGCAGGTCTCAACAGCTCGACCTGGAGGAACTCTTTCTCTCCTACATCAGATGTGAAGGATTCCGGAGCAATACTTCCTTGACGAAGACCAAAGATTCTCCGTAAATCATTGTCTGTGACCACGACCTCCATACCTCCGACGGAAGATATCAGCTTCTCATCATCATCCTCGTCTTTCCTTAAGTTGTACAAAAATTCTAGGGCCTCATACGTGTGTACGACGTTCTGATTCCGATAGCAATACTGATCTAATCCACATGCTCGCAGGCAATCTAGAATTTCTAGGGACTCAGGATCTGTTGTAACTGAGAACACAACGAATTTCTCATCAATGATATGTTGGGATTATACTGGAAAGTATGCTTTTACTTAGTATAATCAAAACTGAATTTCGAACTTATTTACTGAAATAAATTGTTTATCGCTGATGCTTTAAATATCATCGAATGTTACATATATTTACTGCATAACTGTTCAATAAATAGTACGTGTTATATTGTAGTTAATTTAGTGATATCAGATCACAGAAGATTAAATTAACAATCCTTTGTAACTAAAAGTACACCATTCACGACCTAGATGGAAATGAACAATCCATCGTGAAAGGTTAAAGTGTAAGGCTCGGATTGACTTGTCTTGACCAAGAGATTACACTAGTTCATGACTGATGCACTGAATAAGACCTACAGGAGGACAAATTCTTCAGAACTGAACAAGGAAGAATTAGACCTCAGTGGTTCGTTATTTCTTAATATTCGTTCCTTAAATAGGATCACGTGTGATTGGTAACTATTGCTTTGACTTATCATGGGTAGAGAATCAACGAGGTTCAATACTTTTTATCTTGGGCAATATTATTGGTCACATGTGATTGCTAAGATTTAATACGGAGAATCGTGTGCAAGTACGCTTGTTCGATTTGCCCCCTTGGGAGGTTCATAAGCTTTATCATACCAAATCTTGCAAGTGGAACTAGTTTCCGGTATGGATAATAATGTTGAACTGTTCCTTGACCAAGGACAAAAGATATTAATTAAAGGAAAGCTATTTCAGTGGCTTGAATTAATTAATGGGCTAGATAATCTTAAACACAGGAAATAATAACCGGGAGTCATATTGACTGTAATATGGGTTAAGATGGATAGTGCAATATTAATTATGTAGTGGGATTAATTAATATTTATGGGCTTGAATAATATTGTGGCTCAATATTGATAATTCAAGATCCATTGGAAGGTCCAATCTTAATTCTCCTAAAGGCCCCCTAAGTAGCCCAACATATAGTCCAATAACTGAAAAATGTGTTTAAAATAAAATAAATATTGTTGCTTATTTTTCCTCATTAATTTCGAAATTTATAAATAAAAGGGGAGAAAGATTTTCTTTGAATTTTGTTATGGAATGACGATATGTATTCTTGGAATACAAGATTATCTCATTAAATTCAAGAAATCTCCCACTTGGTTATCCATAGGGAAATTTCAAAAATTTTGATAATTAAGGGAAAGAAAGATTTTCCTGATATTCTTGAAAATATATTATGGAAGATATGTATTTCTTGAAATACAAGAATATCTCATAAATTCAAGAAGATCCAAATCTTGGAATCTTGCCCTATAATTTTCGAAATATACTTCATAACAAAGAGTAGGTGGGATTTTGTGGAATATTATAATTATGGGAAAAATAATATAGGAGATATATTCAAGATTTCTTGGAGATCAAGAAAAGATTTTCCCACATTATTTTTTTGCCCAAAATTTTCGACCACCTATGCTCTATAAATAGGGGATGACTCTTTCATTCCCAAATACAATTCCATGTGCTGGAAAAATTAGTAAATCCACAAAGGTGGTGCAACATAATTTATTTTCCTTTTGTTAATTGTTCGCAAGTGTCCTACCACCGGATAGTCGAGCAAGGATTAAGGGAATACTTGGGAAGTTCTTTTGGTGAGTCTAATCAGCCAGACCATTGTCATCCCAAGAGGTACGTTCACGTAAACTCGTAGAATTCCGCGTGCATAGGATTTACGTGAATGAATTATATGCATGATTTGTTGTTGGATTATTATTTGAATTAATATAGGATTAATTCATGCTAGTAATAATTATAAGAATTAAATTTGTATTTAAATATTCACCCTGAATAGATCTGTGCAACTTATTCCCCAAGATGATATTCCTCTTCATAGATGCGAAATTGCAGATCTTTTTGCCTTGTCCCTTTCGTGCAACGAGTTGTGCCATTTTCCTGTAACATATGCAAATGTAGGAATAAGTTTGAGTAGAATATTTCAATAATCATAATCAAACCAACAATTCTAATTCGGATTAAGCACGTATGCATAAAGAACAGTTTATTATCATAACAGATATGAATTTTTAGACACATGGAAACACGATTCGTAAACCTAAGAGAAACTATGATTCTATTTAGCAAGGACATTTTCATAAAATTTACCAAGTATTGATTTGTGGAAGTGAAAAGCGTGAAAGTTGAATCAATTGATTGAGAGTAGTAAATTTGTAGAAGAAGAAGGTTTGATCTCAAGAATTTTGGTAAGTATTAGAAGTGTAAAGGGTTTTCGGAAATTGAGTTAGGGTTATATAATGCGAGGGAAAACTTTTAGCACGGTTCCCCATAAATACTCAAGTATCTGTGTTTTGAAATCGAGGGCTGAGATTAAGTGGCCGTAAAGTATTTTAATATAGTGGTTGTGAAAAGTAGTCCGTTCATATTTTGGACTAGAAAAATTGCAATAAATGTTATTAAATACATATTCCCCACGTTCACATTAAATGCTTGCAGTCATGACGTCATAAAGTAATGGGAACAGTAATAGCTAACATAGAATAGGCATAAAGAGAAATCAGAAAACGTATCTGACTGACTGATATTGTAATCAGTCAGTTACCACTTGTTCTGATCTGGTTGCCTGATTACTGTTGACCTTACTGATGATAGCCTAGTCCTTAGTATTTCCCAACAATGTCCCACTTACCTGATCAGATTTCTTCTGGATCAGGTTCCTTCTGATCCAATCTGATCAGTTGAAGTTCCCCCTACAATTGTTATCCCTTTTCTGATCAGTCCCAGACTGATCTTTCTGATCAGTTGAGGTACCATTACTCAACTGATCCTCCTTATCTGGTCAGTCTCTTAACCAACTGGTCCTGGAGACCAGTCCACTAAACATTTCTGGTGCACTTTCTCCTTAGTCCAGAAGTCCTAGCTCATTACATAGTTCTCTGAATCTGACTTCAGCTAGTGGCTTGGTTATGATATCAGCTCTCTGCTTATCAATATGGATCTTTTCAATTCTGACGTTCTTCTTTTCCACGTGATTTCTTATAAAATGATGTCTGACATCCACATGATTGCATCTTGTATGTAAAACTGGATTATGAGTGATTGCAATAACAATATTACTGTCACAGAATATGGGCACATTCGTAGCTACAATGTTATAATCCCTTAGCTGCTGACTAAGCCAGAGCAGTTGGGAACAACAGCTTCCCACAGCCATATATTCTGCTTCAGTAGTAGATGTGGCAACAAATGTCTGTTTCTTTGAAAACCAAGAGATCAGTTTGCTTCCTAAGAACTTAACATGTACCTGAGGTTGATTTTCTGTCTATTCTGCAATCTCCATAATCAGAATTAGAATACCCACTAAGCTCTAGATTATCATCTGATGGGTAGAATAAACCAAGGTTTACTGTCCCCTTCAGATACTTAAGAATTCTCTTAGCTGCTTCTAGGTGGCTTTGCATTGGATTTGCCTGAAATCTAGCACATACACCTACTGCAAAAGTTATATCTGGTCTACTGGCAGTCAGGTATAGTAAAGATCCAATGAGAGCCCTATATTCTTTCTGATTAGTTTTCAGACCATTCTCATCTGGATCCATTTTGAATCCAGTCATCATAGGAATTTTGGCTTCCTTGCTATTCTGAATTCCAAACTTAGCCAACAGATTCCTAGTGTACTTTGTCTGACAGATGAATATCCCTTCTGTACTTTGCTTAACTTGTAGACCCAGAAAGTAATTCATCTGACCCATCATGGACATTTCGAATTTCCCTTGCATCAGTTTGCTGAATCTTTCACATAGGCTCTTGTTGGGAGATTCGAAGATGATGTCGTCCACATAGATATGAACCATCAGAATATCTTCACCATCTTCTATTCTGAATAAGGTCCTATCTATTACTCCTTTAGTGAATCCACTGTCTATCAAGAACTGAGATAGTATATCATACCAAGCTCGAGGAGCTTGTTTCAGGCCATAAAGAACTTTTCTTAAACGGTACACCTGGTTGCCTTTTTCAAAGCCAGGAGGTTGTTCAACATAAACTTCCTCAGCTAGTACCCCATTTAAGAATGCACTCTTTACATCCATTTGATACACAATGAACCTTCTGTGGGCAGCATATGCCAGAAACAGCCGAATGGCTTCCAGGCGAGCTACTGGTGCAAAGGTCTCATCATAATCAATTCCTTCTGATTGTAAATACCCCTTAACAATAAGTCTTGCCTTATTTCTGGTTATGATATTGTTCTCATCTCTCTTGTTCTTGAATACCCACTTGGTATCTATCACATCTTGATGAGTTGGTCTGTCCACCAGTTTCCAAACCTGATTCCTTTCAAACTGCTCTAATTCTTCTTGCATGGCTAGAATCCAGCTGGCATCTTGTAGAACTTCTTCTATGGTGGTTGGTTCCTTCAAAGACAGATAACAACAATACATGACACTTTCACCAACTTGATGTCTAGTTTAGACTCGGGCATTCGGATTGCCAATTATCAGATCAGTCGGATGGTCACTTAACGAAGTCCTTTTTTTTTTATGTATATCAGTTTGGATATTATCATCCTTATCTGATATTGAGTCACTAGTGGTTGGGAGTGGTGCAGTAATATGATACACTTGACATGGATAAGTCTCAGCTGATGTTGGAATCATCATATGCTGATGTCTGTCCATAGGAACATCGTGTTCCCAAACCATGGTTCGATTGATATCTATCTCAAATTGCGAACTTTCTTCATTGACAGTTGTACGTACCTTTGGGTCTGATTGACCTGGTGAATCAGTAAGATCAATTTTTGGAACATATACTGTTACGTGATCTGGTCCCTTATCTTTGATACTTAACTAATCCATTTTTGTGCATCAGGTACCGGTTGATCTGGTACTGCTTGTTCTGAGGAAGATTTCTCCTGTTCAGAAGATGTCTCATAAAAGACCACATGTGGTGTTTCTTCCACAACTAGGGTTCGCCTGTTGAACACCCTGAAAGCCTTGCTCGTTGAGGAATATCCTAAGAATATACCCTCATCTGACTTGGCTTCAAAGGTTTTCAACTGGTTCTTCCCATTGTTGTGTATGAAACACTTGCACCCAAAAACATGGAAGTAAGAAACACGAGGTTTTCTGCCATTCCATAGTTCATAAGGTGTTTTGAAGTGAATCTTAGTCAGAGAACATCTGTTCTGAGTGTGGCATCTTTGTGTTGATAAACTTTCCGAAGCGGTTTGGAGTTGCATGTTCAAATAACATAAGACGGCGTTTGACTTCTTTTGAGTGTTCCGTTTCTCCGTTCTACTACTCCATTCTGTTGTGGTGTTCTTACAGCTGATGTTTCATACTGTATTCCAAACTTAGTGCAAAAGTCAGTAATAAAGGAGTTCAGAAATTTTGTACCTTTATCGGATCTGATTTTCACAATACTGACACCCTTCTCATTTTGTAATTTCTTGAGCAGCTCGGGTATATTTGTTGTTGTCTCATTCTTCTTATATAAGAATACAACCCAGGTAAACTTGGAATAATTATCCACGATTACCAGAGTGTATTTGCGTCCGCTGAGACTAAGTGGGGTAACGGGTCCAAACAAATCCGTATGGAGCAGTTGCAATACTCTGCTGGATGCTGGTCCTGAGATCCCCTTGAATGAGGCTTTAACCTGTTTTCCCTTCTGACATGCGACACATGTCTGATCCTTAGAGAATACCTCATTCGGGAGACCCTCAATCAGGGACATCCTTGCTATCTTGTTAAGAGTTTTAAAGTTCAGATGGCTCATTCTCTTGTGCTAGAGCTAACTGCTGCTTTTGGAACTCTTAACTATCATGCATGCATTTCTTGGACAATTGTTCCAATCTGCATCCTTTTCTTGAACCAGTTAACAAAATCTGTTGAGTAGCTCGATTCTTGATAGTGCATTGATCAGTCGTGAACTCAACACTGAATCCGTTGTCGCAGAATTATGAAACCGATAATAGGTTTTGCTTTAAACCATCGACATACGAGACTCCAGTAACCTATACATCATCATTCTCTAAGGTTTCGAATCCTCTGGTAAAACCAAAGTTATCATCACCAAAGAGTACACGTGGACCTTCTTGTTCTGTGTATGAGCTAAGGAGATGTTTGTTTCCAGTCATGTGCCTTGAGCAACCACTATCGATGTACCAGATAGTTGCTTGTACACCTCCTTTATTGGCCAAACCCACGCGAACCTGCAATCAGATCAGGCTTTAGGTACCCCAGTAGAATCGGGTCCTGGGGGGTTAGAAATACCTTTCGGGATCCAAACAAATCTGGCACCCTTGTTGAAAACAGAGGGCTTGATTTGTCTCCCATAAACATCTACATAATCATACGTCTCTTCATATGAAATCTGGTCAGTATGATCATTAGTGTGAGTCTTGGATGAATCAGAAGGCTTGGGATTTTTTATTGATATTTGTCTTCTTTTAATCCTGTGGGGCTCAGGTGCAGCAGCCCTAGGTTTCTGATTGTAAGGGTAGGTACGACTGCAGCCATTACAAGATTCATATATTTTTGGCATAGATGGTCTTAGCAGTTTACCTTAGCTTGCTTGTTAGGCAGCTTGACCTGATTAGGTTTCAGATTAGATTTTCCCTTGAGAGGTAGTCTTTTCTGATTCCTAATCTGCTGATCAGGTTGATGTCTCTTCAGAAGAACAGGGTTCTTCTGTTTATTCCTCGGCTGATGCTTGATCAATTGGGGTCCATTTATGTTCCCTTTCTGATCAGACACTTGCCTTGCCTGGTCAGCTGATCCTTTTCCCTTATCTGATACAGATTTTGCTTTTCATGTATCTTGATCAGAAACTCGTTTGATTACACTTTTCTGAAGTGAACCAGACTGGGCTTTTGAGGATGTAGAAGGGTTTTCATACCCAATTCCCTTCTTATTAGTTGACGTTCGAAAATAGTTGTTCAGATCTTGAATGGTCTTAGATGATTTCGAGAAAACCTCTATTTTCTTACGCAAACTATCCTCAGTAGTTTTTAGACTCTCATGCAGTTAGAAGAGTTCATCAAACTTAGCTTGGAAGATTTTGAGATCATCAGCTTACTGTTTGTTAATAGCTAGTTGTTCCTTAATCAGTTTATCCTGATCAGAAGAGCTGACTTTCAGAAGCTCCAGTTCTGCAGTCATTTTTTGAACAGTTTCAACTGATTTCAGTTCAGTAGCTTTTCTTGCAGCATTATCTTTAACAAGATGATTGTTCTCTGACCTCAGCTTATCGTTCTCAGCTTCCACTATAACATAAGTGTCTACTGCATTAGAGAGATCGTCAAGCAATTGCTCATTGTAGAGCTGCAGGTCAATCTCTCCAGCAGGTGTGTGTTGGGATAACATATGCTAGGATCTATCGGGATGATCTCATAAACACAAATGTAAATTAACAATTATTACTAGCATGAATTTACCTAAGTGAATTCAAATAATAATTAATCCAACAACAACATGCAAATAATATTTCACGTAAAAGATCCTAGCATGAGGAATTTCTAGGAGTTTACGTAAACGTACCCATTGGAGAGACGATCTGAGACAGAGAGGATCAAGTATCTAGATACCCACCAAAAGTACTTCTCAAGTATTCCCAAGTCCTCGTCCAATAACCCCGGTGGAAGGTTCTCCGATGAACGATTTATAAAACAAGGAAAATAAAATATTGTTGCACCACCTTTGTGGATTTCTAATATTTCCAATGCATGGAACACTAGTTGGAGATGAAAAATTCATCCCCTATTTATAAGTGAGGGGGGTTCAAAAATTTCAAGGCAATTAGGGCTAGGAAAGATCTTTTCTTGATCTCCAAGAAATCTTGAACATATCCAATATATTCTTCCTTCCATGTGTATTTTTCCACAAAAACCTCACACCCTTATTTAGCCTATATTTTCGAAAATTACAAGAAGATTTGCAAGATTGGATCTTTCTTGAATTTATGAGATATTCTTGTATTCCAAGAATACATATCCTTTTCCATAAAATCTTTTCAAGAAAATCTTTCTTCCCTTTTTATTCACTACTATTTTCGAAAATCCCTATTAAAGAAGCAAAGTGGGAGTTTTCTTGAATTTATGGGATAATCTTGTATTCCAAGAATACATTATCTCCTTTCCATAAAATCTTTTCAAGAAAATTCTTCTCCCTCTTTTATTTAATATTTTTGAAAATTTCAAGGAAATATAAGCAATAATAATTTATTTTATTTTAAGCACCTTTTATTTATTGGAATATAATTTGGCTACTTGAGGGGCCTTTAGGAAAATTAAGATGGATCTTCCAATGGGCTTCTGAATTCCAATATTGAGCCACAATATAATTCAGCCCATTAATATTAATTAATGCCACTATATAATTAATATTGCACTATCCAATCTTAACCCATATTACGGTAATATGGCTCCCGATGATTATTTCCCGTGTTTAAGATTATTTAGTCCATTAATTAATTAAGCCGCTGAAAAGCTTTATATTAATTAATATATTTATCCTTGGAGTAAGGACAGCCCAACTTTATTATCCACATCGGAAAATTAATTCCACTTGCAAGATTTAGTATGATAAAGGTTCCAGGCCCACCAAGGGGACCAATCAAGCAAGACATTGCAAGCACACGATTCCCTGTATTAATTTAGCAACTGTCGTTCAATTAATATTATTGCCCAAGATATAGGGTATCGAAGTCGCAATGATTCTTTTCTCATTTATAAGTCAAAGCAATAACTGCTAATTACACACAATCCTTATTAAGTGACAGAGATTAAGAAATCAACAACCACTGAGGTCTAACTCTTCATCCCTTAAGTCAGTGCGAATGAGTTTATCCTCTCTGTAGGTCCGCTTCAGCGCATCGAATGCACTGGTGTAATCTCTTGGTCAAGACAAGTCAATCTGAGCCTTACACATCAACTTCTACCAATAGATTGTTCGGATCTATCTAAGTTGTGAAACACACACTCGTTTACAAGGCACCGTTAACGTGATCTTCTGTGATCTAGTATCACCACGTTAACTACAATATAACGTGTGCTATGAACGGTTTGCAATAAATATATATAACATTCAATCATATTTAAAGCAATAGTGATAAACAATTTATTTCAGTAAATAAGTGTTTAATACATAGGTTATACAAAGTAAAAGTATACTTTCACGTATAACCCCAACAATCTCCCACTGATACTCAAAGTCTGCTTTTAAGTATACCACAACATGTCTGATGTATTATCTGGTGACATCTAATGTCACCTACATCAACCTAGTAACATTTCTCCCACTTATACTCAAAGCAGATTGGCAACGCTCTTGACACCCATTCCTTCCACATGTCTCTCAAATGTTAACTGAGGCAGACCCTTTGTGAATGGATCAGCTAGGTTGTCTTCCGACGCTATCTTTGCCACCTCTATATCTCCTCTCTTAACGATTTCTCGTATAAGATGGTATTTCCTTTCAATGTGTTTGCTGGCCTTGTGGGCTCTCGGTTCCCTTGAATTTGCAACTGCTCCGCCATTATCACAAAAGACCGTGATGGTGCTGGGCAAATTCAGAACAACATCCAAGTCCACTAGGAAGTTCTTGAGCCACACCGCTTCTTTCGCTGCTTCACAAGCAGCTACATATTCGGCTTCCATGGTAGAATCGGCGATGCATTTCTGCTTAACGCTTCTCCATGTTACAACTTCTCCCCTAGACAAAACACACTACCCGAGGTAGATTTTTTGGAATCTAGGTCTGATTGGAAATCTGAGTCTGTGTATCCCACTGGAAATAAACCGTCTGACTGATAAACCAACAATCTATCTCGAGTTCTTTTCAGATACTTCAGAATGTTCTTAACAGCAGTCTAATGTTGATTTCCGGGATTACTTTGATATCTCGCTACCATGCCTACGGCGTAGCAGTTATCCGGTCTCGTACACAACATTGCATACATGAGACTTCCTACTGCCGACGCATAAGGAATGCCTCTCATGTCATCTATCTCCCTTTGTGTCGTAGGACACATGTCTTTCGATAGATGGATTCCATGCCTGAAAGGTACAAAACCCTTCTTGGAATCTTGTATGTTGAAACGCTTCAAAACGGTATCTATGTATGAAGCTTGCGATAAGTTAATCATTCTTTTCTTTCGATCTCGAGTGATCTTGATCCCAAGAATATGATCGGTTTCCCCTAAGTCCTTCATATCAAAATGTTTTGACAGCCATACCCTTACGTCTGACAAAACCTTTACATCATTTCCGATGAGCAGAATATCATCTATGTATAGTACTAGGAATACCAAGGCAGTTCCGTCACACTTTCTATAAACAGAACTCTCGAAATCGTTTTGATCAAACTCATAAGATTTTATTACATGATCAAAACATTGGTTCCAAGCCCGAGATTATTGCTTAAGTCCATAAATGGACTTTCTCAGCTTGAACACAAGGTGTTCTTGGCCTTTTTCGATGAAACCTTCGGGCTGTTGCATATAGATTTCCTCGTCAAGACTCCCGTTAAGGAAAGCTATCTTGACATCCATTTGCCAGATCTCAAAATCTAGATGCGCAGCTATTGCCAAGAGAATACGGATGGACTTAAGCATGGCTACAGGCGAAAAGGTTTCTTCATAATCGATACTCTCTTTCTGAGTGTATCCATTTGCCACAAGCCTAGCTTTAAAGGTTTTCACATTCCCATCCGGTCCTCTTTTCCTCTTGTAGACCCACTTGCATCCAATGGGTTTTACCCCACTGGGTGGTTTAACTAGCTCCCACACCTGATTATGATCCATTGAGCCCATCTCGGCTTCCATCGCAGTTTGCTAGGATTCTGAATCCTTATCTTGGACCGCCTCCTTGTAGGACCAGGGTTCTGATTCACTATCCCCGGGGACCAAATCCGAAGATTCTCCTATCCCCATGAATCTCTCAGGTTGTCGAACAACCCTCCCACTACGACGAGGTTCCGATTGTGTCGGTGTGACGCTTGGTATATCAACCTGTATAATTGGTATAGGAGTTTGCCCTCTTATTTCATTTAAGGTAATCTCACTTTTGGGCTTTCGATTATTCATAAAGTCTTCTTCCAAAAATCTAAAGTGCGTACTTATTACCACCTTTTGATCTTCGGGACCATAGAACATGCACCCTTTTGTTCTCATGGGATATCCTATAAACAACCTTAGCTCCGAACATGCATCCAACTTACCGACTTCCTTATCTAGCACGTATGTTGGACACCCCCAAATCCTGAGGTGTCTCAGACTGGGCTTGCGCCCGGTCCACAACTCTTTAGGGGTTTTGGGAACCGATTTGGCTGGTACCAGATTCAGAACGTAAGCCGCTGTTTCCAAGGCATGACCCCAAAACGACTTGGGTAGATCTGAATAACTCATCATGGATCTGACCATTTCTAAGAGTGTTCTGTTTCTTCCTTCTGTAACCCCGTTTTGTTGAGAGGTTTCGGGTACAGTCAACTGGGAAACAATGCCCTCGTCTGACAGGTAGTTCAAAAACTCATCGCTGAGGTATTCGCCTCCACGGTCAGATCGTAGAAACTTGATACTCTTTTCCTGATGATTCTCCACTTCGGCTTTGAACTCCTTGAATTTATCAAAGGTTTCCGATTTGTGTTTCACGAGGAAAATGTACCCGAACCTTAAGTAATCATCGATGAAAGTCACGAAATACTCATAGCCACCTCTAGCTTTGGTTGACATTGGACCACACACGTCAGTGTGAACGATTTGCAACACTTATGTGGCTCTATTCCCCTTGGCTCCAAATGCCCTCTTGGTCATCTTACCCTCCAAACATGATTCGCAGGTTGGAAGTGGTTCTAACTGCAGGTCCGACAGCAAACCATCTTTCACCAACCTTTAGATCCTATTTAGATTAATATGACCCAGTCTTAGATGCCATAGAAGTGTCTCGTTCATGTTTTCTGAACGTTTTCTCTTATTGCATGAAACAATCGATGTGTTATAAGATGCATTTTGTGAGTGGTGTGCACAGTTAATAGTATAGAGATTGTTCCACAAAATTCCAAGACAGATAAACACATTGTTACGGTAAATAGTAACTTGCTTAGAAAAACGAACAGAATATCCATCATTAATTAGTTTAGAAACTGAAATAAGGTTTTTGCGAAAAACTGGAACGTAAAGAACATCTCTCAAAACTAAAAACTTGTCTTCAAAAGATAGGTGCACGTCTCCCATCATCGCTTCACCGCTACTCTCGTAGAAGATCGCCCGGTTGGTGATGAGGATCTCACTTCCACTAAGTTGCTTGGGTCAACTTGAACCCCTCAGAATGTGAAACACACATGATCAGTGGATCCCGTATCCATTACCCACGAATGGGTAGCATACGCCGCTAAACAAGTTTCAACAACTAGTGCATGAGAATTACCTTTCTTTCCATTCCGCTTTGGTTTGGAACAGACTGACCTCCAATGTCCCTTTTCACCGCAGTTGAAGCACTTCCCCTTTGGATCTTTCTTGACACCCCCAGTATCCCTCATTGTTGGTCCCGGTGAGAACGAGTCTTACACGTGTATGGGGGGGGAATACACGCGTTCGTGATTTTTAAAACTTTTTTTCATCGAGGTCACTTTGGGTCGAAAAATCAAGATTAGGTTCGGAGAAGCACAGATCGCTCGAGTCAAAGTCTCGAGATGTGATCCTCGAAGCCGCTTTGAATACCTCGAGATAATCCCAACCGAGTCCTGAGTGTCAGAGATCCCGAGTTGCTTGGATCGATAACTAACTTATCAAATCCTCGATGAGAGTTCAGTTTGGTAACTATCTGTTCTAGCTACTCACCGTCTTGGAATGGTTGGCCCTTAGATTATACTCGCTTTTAAGCTTTGGTTAAAACCTTCCCTTATGAAATAGTGATTAGGCTGTGAATCACTTATGCAACTTTCGAAAGGATTGATTCCAACCAATATCGATGAAAAGTATGCTTTCAAAATCAAGTTGATGCAACAATTAAGCACGATAAGGAAAGCAATAAAGAACACAAAGCGATTATAGTGGTTCGAGAGACTCAAGCTCCTACATCCACTCTCCCGACTCTTGAGAGAAATTCACTATCAAACCGAGCTTTACGACTACCTCGTAGTTTACTTACTCAACTTCGTACTGAGTTTTTTACGACTACTCCACGTAGTTTACTTACTCAACCCGACCTTGAGTTTTCTACGACTACCTCCGTGGTTTACTTACTCAATCACACACAAGCTTTCGGACTACCCCCGTAGCTTACTAACTTCTCTAGAGTTTTACGACTACTCCGCGTAGTTTACTAACTCTTTTAACTCTACTCACCAACAAACACACTCCAACTACCTTCTCAAGGGTTTGGGGTTTCTTGGTTGGTTTCAAACTAGGATGAGATATCCTTTACAATAAAGCACAATGCAAAGGGTTAGGATATCTCGACTAAGCTTTGATAAATCTTATCAAGCTAGGCTTAGTAAAGTGAGCTCTCTTTTCAATATAAAAGCACTTGGGAAATTCAAGGTATTTCGAAAGTGCTTTAACTTTTGCAAGAATAAGTTTGAGCTCTTGTTATGATAAATTTCCCCGTAACCTTACTATGTAGAGGGTCACCAAGATTTATAGGCATACACCAAGGTCACTCTTGAAAACTATCCGTTGGAGATAGCTTCCCGTGAGTTCCCTCTTATGGTGTGTGAGAAACGCTATATTTAGAGTTTGAAACTCCCTAACACGTTTTAGGCAATATCCTTTCATGTAGCCGGTCTTCACTTTTTACACCGAACTTTCGTACATCCGACATCTTTTTTCAAATTATCCTTTGTCACCGCTATTGTCAAGATGGTATGCAGTCATCATCTTCCTCTTTTTTGACTTTTGTCTTCGATTAAGGGTAGACACCTTTAACGGCTCTTTTTGATTACAAACTCGAGTTTGGTATAACCTTAACAATACTTGACTTAGTTCCTTTTATCCGCATTTGAATGTCTCGGCAATATCTAACTTTCTAAGGCATCACGCTTTCTCTCAAGATTGCATCCTTCTCGATAGATATATTCAAATTGCCTCGGAACATTCAGTTCATATTTAGCATTCAAAGATATTCTTCGAGTCTTCGAATTATCGTGCTTTTAGTATTCTTGATCTTCGGATACTCGGTCTTGATCTTGTGTCTTGAGTCTTCGAGTCTTGATTTATCTTGACCGCTTATCTTCGAGTCTTCATCTTTGAAGTCTTGATCTCTCTCGGTTTCATCTTGAGTCTTCGTGAGACTATTCAAAACTATATCTGGCGACTTATACATTTTGCGATAACATCCTCAATACTCTAAAACCTAATCCTCGACTCAACTATCAAGATCATTCTTGAACATGTCATACTTTCGGGGTTTTGGGATCTTAATCAAAATCATATAATCTTTTATTAAATTCATCTCCCAACAATTTCCCCCTTTTTGATGATGCCAAAACCTATCTTGTTACAAGTATATAACCTATTCTCAGGTTTCAGTTTTATCTATTACAAGATTGGTTATGTCCCAACAGTTTCCTGAATCGGAGAATCTCCCAAAAAAAATTTCAGAGAGTCTCCCAAGAATTTCATCACCAAACAATCAGTAATCAGGCATATCAAAAGACATGTAAAATAAGATAATGAGGTATTATCTTTTGAGCATAGTGATAAATCTTCATTGATGATAAGTGTAGCTTTACAGATTACAATGAATTTATAAAAAACAAAATAAAAAAGACAAACATTTGAAGAAACACAAAATCTTCTGAGTCTTCAGTTTTTAGTCTTCAGATTTGGCTCTTCAGTCTTCTGCTCTGTTTGCTTCATTTTCGATTTCATCAGTGGGTACTTCCAGATCAAACATTCCGAAGTATCTCTTCTTCAGCTCATTTCTTTCCCTGATGATGTCCGGATCGCTTTCGATTAGTCCCATCTCGACCCAGATTGAAAGCAATTTCTTGCGTAATGGCCTTTTCATTTACCAAGCCATTACCAAGTTTCGAGGAGGATAGGAATATGGACCTGGGGATACTATCAGACTCCACCTTCATCCGCAAGGTTAATCCAAATTTTGTAGATACTTTGGATAAAAAGGTGAGAAGATGTTCAATGAAAGCTTCGCTTACGATCGAGCCTTCCTTCTCCATTCCCCGAGAACATCAAAATTGAACCGTAAGGTTCTTTCACTTCTTCCCACATGTCGCCGAGTTTAATGGGCATCCATTTATCAACATGGGGCCCCTTCCTTTTCGATGTTCCTTCCTCTTGCTTTAAACTTTCAAGTCACTCCTTCATTTCGCTTTTAATATCTCTTTTCTCGATCCGCGAAGTTCCCGAGACCGAAGCAAGAGCTTTCTTAGCTTGTTCTTTTTTGAGTGTCATCGAGCCTCTCTCGAGTTGAAGACTTTCTTCCGAGGTTGAGACTCAGTCTTCTTCGCATTTTCCGTAATCCGGTTTTTCTCTGGGTTGGCTTAAAGCTTTCGCCGACGCTTGCTTACAGTTGAACAACGCCAAGGCTTTCCTCTTCATAGGCGATTCAAGACCGGCTGGCTTGTTCCAACCTTAGTTCTAACACTCGCCTCTCTTGCAACCTCAAGCTTGGTTTGCTCAGAACTTCGAATGTAAAACAAAGGTTGAGCAAATTTTAACTTCTCAAGAGCATCGACTTCTTTAAAGGCTTGGGCTAAATTGTACATTTCAAAGATCTTTCTCGAGCCTTCTTTTCCAAAATACGTGCCATGAACTTCCCCGAGGTCTGCACCTTTCCCTTTCCCCTTCTTGCACCAGTAGTTTGGAAGAAGTCCGGAGAGCTCGTGTCCATATGATCTCGTTTTGCTTTCTCACACAAATGATCTCTTCGCTAGTTGATCTTGCTCATCTTCCATTCTTCTAATGTAGTTCTTAGCCCGACAGGTTCTTCGAAATGTGGGCAAAGCCGCCGGAGAGTGCATCTTTAAGCATCTTCTCATCTTGGTCATGAGCACTGAGCTCATTTCCTCAACAACAGATTTGATCCGCACCTCATATTTCTCTGTCAGTTTCACCTCTAGCAATTCAGTCGACTCCTGGTGCTTTTGTTTCATTTCATCACTTATCTCTGCATTGACTCCCTCCAGCTTTTCTTTTAGCTTTTCTTCCATGGAGGTCATCTGAGTGGTCAGAGTGTTTTTGATTCGCACGATTCAAGAATGGCTAAGTCCTTCCATTGTCTTCGAGCTTGATTGGCCAATGTTTCTTCCATCTGAGCAATTTTGATTGCCATTGGCTCAATCTTCTCAAGTTTCTCCATTACGGGAGTGAGATCAATCTCAGCAGCCTTCTGCACCTTCTGTGCTGTTTGATCATCCTGAGCTTCTGCTTCATCCTGAGCTCCAGCCTCCAATTGAGCCTCGATGCCATTTATCGACGTTTGAAAATTAAAGATAGTACTTTCAAGAACTCCGCATCATTATCAATAGTGCCAAAAGGTACCTGAAGAGTGCTAGCTTCAGTCTGAGGTTGATCAGCAACAGAAGTCTCTATTTCTGTTTGAGACTGATCCTCAGCTTCTCCCTGTTGGTCCCCATCTCCATCTTTGGATTTGTCTCACGGCGCTCGGGCACTCAACCTCATTTGCTTTCTTCTCGGCTAGCTTTTCTCTTAACCAACATTTCATCAAAATCGAATTTTTCAATCTGAAGCCATTCCTTCGAACCCCGAGAAGTCGGTCGGGAAGGCATCTCCTCATTCCACCTTCCCCTCGAATGTAGCAATATCAAGCATCTCGGGAAGAGTCTGATTGAGGATATACACTGTCGTTCTTAATCTGAAGAATATATCTTGCAGATCAGGGTATGAGCTGAGCTCAGGGTATCGGTCAAGGATGAACCGTTCCCCCTTGCTCCTCCATTCGCCTTCTTCAGCCTCGCCTTTCTTCCATCTCGGGCTCTCGTTCAGTAGAGGCTTCGCTAAGGATCAAGCGATAGGTAACTCGAGAGCTCATCGAGTACATTTTTGCCCCGAGCCCGCAGTATCTGGCTTGTGCATTCAGTCCTCGGTTTGCATCCGGAGCGGGTTACGAGACCTAAAGTGGCATTTCCTCGATATGAGTCCGAGTTGTCTTGATGGTCCGAGCTGCACATCTTGGATCGACTCGAGCCGGCTCTTGATCCCGAGCCTTGTTCATCCGAGGTAGGCATTTCGAGGTCTGAGCTCGGCTTTAAAAATTTCTGAGGAATTTTATCCGAACCGAAGTGATGTCTCCAAAGACCTCGAAAGACCCGCTTCCTCGGTCGATCTGTGTCCTTGAGATAACTTTGCCAAAGACTTGTAATGGTGAACTTTGAGCGCTTTGGCCCTCAAGTTGTCTCTCCTCGGAATCATCTGCTACCATCGTCGGTGAGAACCACCAATCTTCAAGGCTTTGGAGCGAGGTTCTTCTCGCCTCAATAGTTTTGCTCCTTGCTCTATTTTTTTGCCTCCAACAGAACCTTCCCCCCCGGTTTGTTGAGTCTCTTTCTCGAAATTACCAAGGTGATTCTACCTTTTTTCTCTTTTCCCTCGAATAGCCCGGCTTCTTCACAAAGATGGGTTTGAAGAGAATTTTGGATTTAGGGAATGGGGTTGAGTTGGCGAAGATATCCTCTTCCTCTCTGCACATCTCCAAAATATAGGCAATTTTGGTGGCATGGTGGATCTTGCCTTTCATTGTGATTTCCCCATTGACTCTTTTTTATGATCTTGGCTTGTTCCGACACCATCCGAACTAAGAATTTCAGCCCGGTTGAAGTCGGTGGTGGGAGATGCCTTGATCGCCGCCATCGATCGAGCTTTCGGGGTACTTATCTCCGCTCAAAACTCCCCTTGAGACTCATGACGCTCTTGCTCACAATATCCATCGGCCTTACGATATTGTGGCTTTAGGTGCTTCTTGTTCAAAGTTGCCTCAAACTTCACAGATTCTCATCAATCCTATCTAGGTACTCGCTTCTCTTTCCCGACATATACATCGCAGATCCTCTCCTCTATCACATAGCTCAAACACATCATTCAGATTTTTCGAATAATGCACAACTCCTCTCTCAAAATCGACGTATTTTGATGAAAGTGATCTAGATGAGATACTGATGAATCGAAGAGTGCATACAATCTTCTTCATCTGTTTTCAAATTGCGGATGAATTCGATTACCTCCTTTTTATGAACTCCTGTGCAGGGTCGACTTGCGACTAGATGGGTGAGTTTGGCCATCGGATCATATTTCGAGCCTCCTCTTACCGGCTTTGAGTTGGTTGAGCTCTCAAGTGGAACAATGAACTCGCACGTACTTATTTATTGGTTATGACCAATCTCTCGTAAACAGGTTGGAGCCATTTTAGAATGTGATTGAAGAATTTGAAGCTTTAGGGTTTTACGATTTCTCGGGCAAAAGGGATTTTAGTTCTGAGTATTTGGGAACGAAGGGTTTGATAAAATTTTGGCTTGAATGGCTTGAAGAGGTATAGATAGCTTTGAGATCGTGGGGAATCGTGTAGGTTAGGTGAAAAGTAATTGGTTGAGATTAATCTCCCATTAATCGGGTATATGAACCGACGATCTCCGAAAAGTAAGCCGCCAAAATATCCTCCTCGTGGTCAATAATGTGGCGAAGCAAAGAAATGAATATCCTTCTTCGAATTTAAAACGATCCCGCCCAAAACATTCCTCAGGTGTTTTGTATTTATTGCAAATGATTACTGAGTTTTATTTAAGCAATAAATGGCTCACATGAGTCATTACTTCTTCGACTAATTTCCTTCTATCGGTTTTCTTGAGTCTCGACCTTGATAAAATGTCGATTATAATCTTCGAAATCTTGAAAAGGGTTCAACATGTTCTTGAAAGTACGCCTATCGAGAATCTGAGTTTCTTGAGACTCGATTCAAGATTTCATTTTATCCCGAGTTTCAAGAGAGAATTCGAGAAAGCTTCATGTATCCGAAAACCTTCAATTTTCGATTTACTCTATACACCGGTTCTAACATCCCTAATTCAACCGAAAGTTCACGAAATCTTGATTCACCAAAGGTTTAGTCAAGATATCGCCTCTTTGCCTATCGGTATGAATTTTCTCCATCCTTATGTCCTTTTTCTCGACATGATCTCCGATGAAGTGATGTCCGATATCCACATGCTTGCATCCGGTGTGTAATAACGGATTTTGTGAAATAGCAATGGCACTATTATTGTCACAAAATATTGGTACTTCATTGGCCACAACTTTATAATCCCTTAATTGTTGTCCGAGCCAAAGAATCGAGCACGCAGCCGACTTCCTCGCAGCCCATGTATTCAAACTTCCCATAATCTTGGTTTGCTCTTCGAGGTCCATTTTTTTGAAAACAAGATATCGGTTTGCTTCCTAGAAATTGACAAGTTCCTGTTGTGGACTTCATCAATTCAAGAACCTCCATAGTCGAAGATCCGAGTAACCCGCTAATTCAAGGTTATCATCACCGGATACCATAATCCTCTCATTCACTCGCGTGCCCTTAATATATCTCAAGATCTTTTTAGCGACCTCCATGTGACTAGTCTTAGGATTAGCTTGGTATCTTGCACATATCCCAACAAAGAAAATGTTATATCCGCCTACTTGTCGTGGAGATAGAGCAATGATCCAATGATTCCTCTATAATCGATATGATTTACATCGATTTGCCTTCCGAATCGATCCATCTTGTAGTTAGTATTCATAGGAATCCTAATCGCATTGCAATTTTGTACACCATATTTGGCAATCGATCTCGGGTGTACTTTGCCTCGGTTGATGAATATTCTTTCCTTTGATTGTTTCACTTGAAGACCTAGAAAAGAAATTCATCTCTCCCATCATTGACATCTCAAACTTTCCTTTCATCGCTGTTGAAAAACTTTTCACACAAATTGATGGTTTGAGATCCAAAAAAATGATGTCATCAACATATATCCGAACCAAGAAGATATCTTTCCCATCCTCTATCCCAACAGAGTTCTATCAACAGCCTTTTCGACAAAACCATGGTCAAGAAGAAACCCAGAAAGAGTATCATACCATGCTCGGGTGCTTGCTTGAGACCATACAAGGCTTTTCCGAGCCCAGAAACTTGGTCATTCTGCTTTGAACCCGTGGAGGTTGTTCCACATAAACCTCTTCTTTAAGCACACCGCTCGGGGAAATGCACTTTTCACATCCATTTGATAGATCAGAACTTCATGTGGGCAAAGATATGCAAGAAACAATCTGATGGCTTTAGTCTTGCAACCGGTGCAAAGGTTTCATCATAATCCAAGCCTTCTTCTTGGGAATAACCTTGTGCAACTAGCCTTGCCTTGTTTCTTACAATGTTGTTGTTTTCATCTCTTTTATTTTTGAAAACCCACTTGGTTCCAATGACATTGTGCCTTTCGTGTCTATCTACCAACTCCCATACTTCATTCCTTGAGAATTGATTCAAATTTCATCTTGCATAGCAAGAATCCAATACTTAATCTTGTAGAGCTTCACCAATCTCTGCAGTTCTTTCTCCGATAGGAAGCAAGCAGAATAGTGCACTTTCACCATGGAACCTTCTTGTCTTAACATCTTCAGCTAGATCACCCACAACTGACTTGTAGGATGACTATCTAACCATTTCCTTCTTGATGTTCCCTTCAATAGTATCCTCAACATTTGAAATGTTAGGTTCGGTTATATCGAAGAAACTCGGGGAACAATGTAGAAAGGAGAAAGTGAATCATCTTCCTCGGGAAATTTATTCGCAACATTGTCGAGACATTTGTTCCCTTTGGTTGATAGATTCGGAATTTGCCTCACCGTGACCACATCTTCATTGGCATCACATACCGAGTCCGAATCGTGTCTGCTCAGATTGGTTTACCTTTGAGTCTTTGGTTTTCCCGAGTCTCACCATCCTCGATTTCCATTCTCAACTTCTTTATCTCGAGTCTCGAGTCACTCCAATCATAGATTGTGACCGACTTTCGCTTTTCGTGTTCAAGAGAGATGATTTTTCTTTTTGTTTCAGCTTAATCTGGTGATCCTCTTAGTCGGTTCATCAAGATCATGTTCCTGTTTCTTCTGAACACAAATAGTTTCATCAAAAACAACATGAGGTGTTTCCTCCACAATAAGAGTCCTACAGTTGTAAACTCCTGAAAGCTTTTTCGACTTTAGAATATCCTAAGAATATTCCTTCATCGCCTTTTACTATCAAAAAGTTTTCAACCGATCTTTACCATTATTGTGTATGAAACACTTGCAACCAAACACACGAAAGAAAGAAACAAGAGGCTTCCTTTCATTCCAAAGCTCATAAGGTGTTTTGCCTTGACTCTTAGTCAAAGATGGATCTATTCTCGTGAGTAGCATGCGGTGTTGATGACTTGACCCAAAATCTTTTAGGAATATCGACTTGTATCATTGTCCTTGCAGCCTTCTTTTTCGAGTCCTGTTCCTTCTTTCAAAGAACACCATTTTGTTGAGGGGTCCTTGCAAAATGATGTTTCATGAGAAATTCCATTTATGCACAATAATCGATATATAATATGATTTATAAATTCAGTTCCTTTGTCAAATCAGATTTTGACCACACTCAGATTCTTCTCAATACTGAGCCTTTTCAGTAGCTCTGGCAGTTTTATCTGAGTCTCTTTCTTACTAAGTAAGAATATGACCCAAGTATATCTCGAGTAGTCATCAACTACTACCAATGTGTATTTCCTGCCATTTGTGCTCACAGGTGTTATAGGACCAAAAAGATCCATATGAAGTAACTGAAGTATTCTTTCAGTAGAAACCTCAACTTTACTTTTAAATGATGCTTTTATCTGCTTGCCTTTTCCGCACGCATCACAAATATGTTCCTTACTGAACACTTTGTTAGGTAACCCTCTCACAAGAGCTAATCTTGCAAGCTTGTTCAGGGTTTTGAAATTTAGGTGATTCATTCTTTTATGCCATAACCAACTGGTATCTTTGGAACTTTTAGCAACTAAACATGTATCTTTAGGAGTTGAACTCCAATCAGCAAGATACACATTCCCTTTTTGTACCAACAAGAATACTTTTCGTGATGTATCATCTTTCACAAAACATAAGTTCTTAGAGAACTCAACATTAAAACCTTTATCACGCAATTGGCTAATTGAAAGCGTGTTATGCTTCAATCCAGATACATATGAAACACCATGGATATGAACTGAGTCGATTTCCAAAGTTCCATATCCTTCAGTCTGTCCCTTGGAGTTATCTCCAAAAGTGATATGTGGGCCTCTATGTTCAACATAGTCACTGAGTAACTTCTTGTATCCTGTCATATGTCTTGAACATCCACTGTCAAGATACCATATATCGAGTTTTTTTTCATCTCTGCTCATCGATGCCATGTGATCTTTAGTCGGTTTAGTGCCCTTTGTTTTCCTCCTAAAAACAAATTAATTCTTAGGTACCCAATTTGTGTAGGGTCCTACAAGGTTAGATGTACCTTTTCGAATCCAAATCACCGACAACTCTCATTACTTTAGAGTGGCTGATCTGTCTTCAGAACATCAACATATACATTCACTACTCACGGGTGCCTTAGCGGTTTTATATATGTGTGCTAGCTTTTAGCTTGAACATGTGCCTTTTGAATTCTTCTTTGGTTCAGGCCTTCTGTTCAGATGCTTAGGCTTTTGTGCAGCCGGTCTAAATCTTTGTTGATTCGGGTTCAGATAACCTTTACCTTTAGGCAAGTAAGGTTTAGGTTATGTCATCTTTGAAATCTGGTCTTTCAAACAGTATTGAGGACTTGGTCTCTTCATTGAGAATATCTCTGCTGAGTGTTTCTCTTCTGAAGATTCCTCTGATGGTTCAGTGTAGATCCTTTCAAGTTTGCATTCTTAGCCTGAGGCTTTGAAGTACTTGCTCGAATTTTTCTAATCCCAGTCGCTTTCGGGTTTTCTAGCCTTCACACCGAGGTTTGGGCTTTCTAACCCGATCATTCGGTTTCTTTGAAACCATAGGTCCTTTTCCTTATCTACAACCTTGGGCATTACTTGATTTGAAGTGTAGGTGCCATCGGGTTTTACAAAGATTGTCTTCTTGCTACATGATGCAAAGATTCAGATGACCTTGTGAGGTTCCTCCTGGAATAAATCCCAATCCAGATTTTATAGTGGCAGATCTCTGGTAACTCTGAATTTCATCTATTACTTTAGATGCATTATTCAATAGAGTTAACTTCTTCTGTGCACTATCCTCACAGTTCTGTAGAGTTTCATGCTTCTTAGAGAGGTCATTGAACTTATTTACGATTAATGAGTTTCTTCAAATGGATTTCTCTAAATTTTTCGCTTAGGGTCTCTATCAACTTCTCTTTCCCTCGAGAGTTGTACTTTCGTAACATCTAGTTCATCAAGAGCTCCCATAAATTGAGAAGTGATTTCGGTTTTGCTAGAGTCTTTCCATTTTAGATTTTCAAAGATTCATTCCTTATTCTCTCTCTTGAGTTTTATTTTTGCGATCCTTGCAAAACAAAGATAGTCCTTCATTAGATTCTCAAAAGAATCCATCGAGTCAAAATGATGACTTTTTTCGATGGAACTTGAAAACTCTTGTGCTAATGTAGGAGCAATAATAGAGACGAAAGAGTTTACCTCCTCAATGGCCATCGACGAGATGTCATCACTATCACCGTCTGAGAATATCTCATCCAAGAGCTAGATTCCTCCTCGGAATGTTCTTTTTTCGCAACCATGGCCTTTGAGAACTTCCGGTCTCTTTTAGCTTGTCTTTCTCTTCTCTCCTTAGCACTCAACTCGACAATCATACTTTGAAGTGACCTTTCTTCCGACAATTATAGCATCTGTTGGCATCATCATCCCGATCATTTTCTTCTTTGGACTTGGAGTCCTTCTTTCTCGATGAAGATCCTTCAAATTTTCAGTCCTTCTTCTTCTCGGTTTGATCCGTCCTCGTGTTTCTTCCGTACTGTTGTTCCCGTAAAAGCTTCAGATTTTCCAAATCTACTATTAAGTCTGGCAAACCTCCTTGCCATCGATCTTAGCTTTTCCTCAAGCTCATCCCGATGTTTGGCATACGGGGTTCTCGACTTTTTAGTTTTACTGTGTTTTATCTTTTGCTTTTAAAACCACATTTTTACTTGATGAAGAATCATCTTTGTCTTTGTCGGCCTTTTTGGATTTCTTATCAATTACAAATTCATAGGCTTTTCGATTCGAGAAGACTTGTTGGTATGGCATTGAGCTAATGTTCTTGGTGTTTTCAATCACCACCGCAAAGAATATCCCATTTCTTAGAAAGACCTCTAAGAATTTTTAATGCCACTTCTCTTTGTGGATATTTCTTTCCAAGTGCATTTAGATCATTCATGATGCTAGTGAATCGACTTCCAATTTGTCTATTGATTCACCATCATCCATTTCAAAACCTGTCAACTTTCCAATTGCTTGAAAGTTTGTTTTCTTTTTATATGATCTGTGCCTTGGCACATAACAAAATGAAGTGTATCTCATATCTCTTTAGCAAGATTATTACGGTGAGAGATCATTCCCATCACACCATCATCAATTGTACTATATAGTGTGTCTTTTTTGCCATGTAGTCTAGATTGACTAACTTCCTCTCCTCAGAGTTAGTTGGTCATCGACTTAGGAAATTCTTCTCTAGGGTCAATTCTCTCCTCTTCTCAGAATTCGATTCACCACAAAGAAATTTGAATGGTCCTTGAGAAACCACTCTCCACACACGCCATGTTTGGAATACGATATGTCTGCATTCTCGGTCTCCATAGATCATAGTTCTCATCGAGAACATGGGAAGTTTTTAGAAGACATTTTTATGATCTTTTGAAAAGAAACGAATTTCAAAGAAATAAGATCGATTCGGATAGACCACAAGTAATTTTTGAAAATAAAACTTTGGTCAACACAAAGAGGGTCAAGTTGAACCACCGCTCGATACCACTTGTTGGTCCCGTGAGAATCGAGTCTTACACGTGTATGGGGGAATACACGTGTTCGAAGGATTTTTAAAACTTTTTCTTCGAGGTCACTTTGGGTCGGAAAATCCTCAAGATTAGGTTACGGAGAAGACAGATCGCTCGAGTCAAAGTCTCATCGAGACAGTGATCCCGAGGTAACTTTCGGATACCTCGGATAATCCCAACCGAGTCCTGAAAATGAGATCCCGAGTTGCTTGGATCGATAACTAACTTATCAATCCTCGGATGAGAGTTCAGGTTTGGTAACTATCTGTTCTAGCTACTCGACCGTCTTGAATGGTTGGCCCTTAGATTATACTCGCTTTTAAGCTTTTATTTAAAACCTTCCCCCTATGAAATAGTGATTAGGTCGTGAATCACTTATGCAACTTTTCAAAGGATTGATTCCAACCCGAATATCAATGAAAAGTATGCTTTCAAAATCAAGTTGATGCAAATAATTAAGCCTGATAAGGAAAGTAATAAAGAACACGTTAGATTATAGTGGTTCGAGACTCAAGCTCCTACATCCACTCTCCCCGACTCTTGAGAGAAATTCACTATCAAACGAAACTTTTACGACTACCTCGTAGTTTACTTACTCAACTCGCCCTGAAGTTTTCTCGACTACTCCACGTGGTTTACTTACTCAACCCGACCTTGAGTTTTTTCGACTACCTCCGTAGTTTACTTACTCAATCACACACAAGCTTTCAGACTACCCCTGTAGCTTACTAACTTCTTCTCTAGAGTTTTCTGACTACTCCGCGTAGTTTACTAACTCTTTACAACTCTACTCACCAACAAACACACTCCAACTACCTTCTCAAGGGTTTGGGGTTTCTTGGTTGGTTTCCAACTAGGATGAGATATCCTTTACAATAAAGCACAATGCAAAGGGTTAGGATATCTCGACTAAGCTTTGGATAAATCTTATCAAGCTAGGCTTAGTAAAGTGAGCTCTCTTCAATATAAAAGCACTTGGGAAATTCAAGGTATTTCGAGTGCTTTAACTTTTGCAAGAATAAGTTTGAGCTCTTGTTGCGTATAAATTTCCCGTAACCTTACTATGTAGAGGGTCACCAGTATTTATAGGCATACACCAAGGTCACTCTTGAAAACTATCCGTTGGAGAGATAGCTTAGTGAGTTCCCTCTTATGGTGTGTGAGAAACGGCTATATTTAGAGTTTGAAACTCCCTAACACGTTTTAGGCAATAGCCTTTCATGTAGCCGGTCTTCACTTTTTGCAGTCTGGAACTTTCGTACATCTGACATCTTTTTCAGCGGCTTGTCACTGTCATTGTCAGTATGGTACAGTGTCATCTTCCTCTTTTTGACTTTTGTCTTCGTTAAGGGTAGACACCTTTAACGGCTCTTTTGATTACAAACTCGAGTTTGGTATAACCTTAACAATACTTCCGACTTAGTTCCTTTTGTCCGCATTTGAATGTCTTGGCAATATCTAACTTTCTAAGGCATCGCGTTTCTCTCAATATTGCATCCTTCCAGATAGATATATTCAGTGCCTCGGAACATTCAGTTCATATCGAGCATTCAAGATATTATTCGAAGTCTTCGATAATTCTTTGTCTTTTTTTATTCTTGATCTTGATATCTCCTTCTTGATCTTGTGTCTTCGAGTCTTCTCGAGTCTTGATTTATCTTCGATTATTTATCTTTGAGTCTTCATGCCGAGTCTTGATCTCGATTTCATCGAGTCTTGAGACTATTCAAAACTATATCTGGCGACTTATACATTTTGCGATAACATCCTGAATACTCTAAAACTGAATCCTGACTCAACTATCAAGATCATTACTGAACATGTCATACTCAGGGGTTTTGGGATCTTAATCAAAATCATATAATCTTTTATTAAATTCATCTCCCAACACTCATCTTACTCTTGCCCTTGGCAACAGTTGAGTTTGACTGCTTTTGGCCTTCCTCTTCTTCTTACCCTCCTTTGGCCTAGAAGATGAAGATGGTCCACTTGTTGCCAAAGCTTGAGTTTGGTGCCCCATCAACGTCTCTGCCGAGACTAAAGCTTGCAACAAGTCAGCTAGCGAGAACTTTTGATTATTCATCTGATAGTTCAACTGAAAATGTTCAAAACTTTTAGGCAGAGAGTGATACACCAAATCAATCTGGGTCTCCAGATCGTAATCTGCACCCAGAACCTCAAGTTTATTCAGATGAGCCATCATCTTGAGGACATGATCCCTTACGGGCGTGCCCTCCACCATTTTCAACGAAAGCATCTTTCGCAAGGTGATCTGACGAGCCGTACGGTTCTGATGTTGGAACATCTTCTTAAGATTTTCCATGATTTCTGCAGCAGTTGCAAATTCTTGGTGTTGGTGTTGCAACACATCCGACATATATGCCAGGATGGTACACTTAGCCATATCATTGCAATGCTCCCAGTCATCATATTTTTTCTTTTCCGCCTTACTCGACTCGCCGGTTGGGTCATCAGGTTTTGGAGTATCAAGGATCCACTTGTGCTTTTGTGAAGTGAGGACAATCATTAGTTTACGTTTCCAATCAACATAGTTTTCACCAGTTAATTGATGGTCTTTAAGTATAGAATACAGTGGATTAAAAGGTTGCGACATGCTGAACTGAAATAAATAACAATTTGTGTAAGCACAAAATTATCACTCAATTCGATCACATAGTTCATATCAAAATCTCAAAACAATATGAACATGTATCAGCCGACATCTCAAAACAGTTTAAATAGGTCACGTTGGGTGAACTGTCTATTTAAACACATTCAAGCAGGTTACAAACAAGAACAGTTACAAACCTTTAATTCAAAATTAATAGTCGGCTCCCACTTGACCAATATAAAATTGACAGGGACTTCGGAGAAGTATATGCATATCAATTTTATACCTATGTAATAACCATGATTAAATACAAAATTATTACTTTGCTTTGTACGAGCCTCGTTGGGAGGGTCATCGTCGCCACTAATAATAATTCACAATCATCTTTTTGGGAATTTATTCATGTGAAATCCATCTTTCAGCCGTTCCATTGGAGAAATTTCTTCAAAAGAATTCACAAATAAATAAATCATGGAGGTCAATTTGACGTAATTTTATTATCCGAAATAAAATTTGTCAATAAAACATACTTAGTAATTTCGAAAGTGAGATTTTCTTTTAGACAATTCTAAATCATGCAAACACATTTAACAAATAAAATTGCATGAATTTTAAAACAAGCATCAAGACAAAATAAATCACGTTGGGCACATATATCCAACTGTCATGGTTTAAATTCCAAATCTTGATCTTGAGAAATCGTCTCTTCTTTTTGCCTTCATCGTTCATCTCGAAAGGCTCCCACTAAATCCGCAACAATTCTTAAAAAAAAAATGTCCTCCGTTTCGGATTAGGACGACGTCCAGAAAATGAGTAGCTCACGACCCGGAACGCGAGTCGCATGCGCCTAGGCGCATGCCCCGATCCGGATCGGCCATCCCGCCCCATCGCCCTTGGCCTTGCGCATGCAAAGCATCGCCCAGACGTGCCCGCATCCGGGGTCCCGCACCCCATCGCCTAAACAGCCCCGGCCACACGCCGCCCCCCCAGACGCCCAGCAGAACCCGATGCCATGCACCTAAGGCTTTACTGACTACGATCACCCCCATCCGCCCTTCCTCCCAAGGACAGTTGGGGTCGCTAGGCCGGCCTAGCTCAAGCGGTTGCCTTGGCTCACAGACGTCCCGCACTTGACCTCCGCTTTAACTCTTCGCTCGCCTTCGTTCACGATCCGGTAATAATTTATTTACGAAAAATAAATAAACCTAGATCTAGACTAGTCTATTACATTGATCAAATCAAACAAATCCTAATCTACTCGTGTATTTTCTCATGAGGCAAAACGAATCCGAATGAATCGAATTAAAAACCAATAATTTATTTGCATGTAAATAAGCACATTAAAATACCATGACAATTGGATACCTACAAAACAAATCTAACAGTTCTACTATCCAATTTCAATTTTAATGAACAACAATTTAAATTACAGTTTAAAATATCAGAGCCCGAACCAGGGCTCTGATACCAGTTGTTGGGATAACATATGCCAGGATCTATCGGGATGATCTTATAAACACAAATTTAAATAAACAATTATTACTAACATGAATTTACCTAAGTGAATTCAAATAATAATTAATCCAACAACATGCAAATAATATTTCACGTAAAAGATCCTAGCATGCGAATTTCTAGGAGTTTACGTAAACGTACCCGTTGGAGACACGATCTGAGATAGACAGGATCAAGTATCTGGATACCCACCAAAGGTCCTTCTCAAGTATTCCCAAGTCCTCGTCTAATAATCCCGGTGGAAGGTTCTCCGATGAACGATTTATAAAACAAGGAAAATAAAATATTGTTGCACCACCTTTGTGGATTTCTAATATTTCCAATGCATGGAACACTAGTTGGAGATGAAAATTCATCCCCTATTTATAAGTGAGGGGGGTTCGAAAATTTCAAGGCAATTAGGGCTAGGAAAGATCTTTTCTTGATCTCCAAGAAATCTTGAACATATCCAATATATTCTTTCCTTCCATGTGTATTTTTCCACAAAAATCTCACACCCTTATTTAACCTATATTTTCAAAAATTACAAGAAGATTTGCAAGATTGGATCTTTCTTGAATTTATGAGATATTCTTATATTCCAAGAATACATATCTTTTTCCATAAAATATTTCCAAGAAAATCAAGAAAATCTTTCTTCCCTTTTTATTCACTACTATTTTCGAAAATCCATATTAAAGAAGCCAAGTGGGAGTTTTCTTGAATTTATGGGATAATCTTGTATTCCAAGAATACATTATCTCCTTTCCATAAAATCTTTTCAAGAGAATTCTTCTCCCTCTTTTCTTTAATATTTTCAAAAAATTTCAAGGAAATGTAAGCAACAATAATTTATTTTATTTTAAGCATCTTTTATTTATTGGACTATAATTGGGCTACTTGAGGGGCCTTTAGGAGAATTAAGATGGATCTTTCAATGGGCTTCTGAATTTCAATATTGAGCCACAATATAATTCAGCCCATTAATATTAATTAATGTCACTATATAATTAATATTGCACTATCCAATCTTAACCCATATTACGGTAATATGGCTCCCGGTCATTATTTCCCGTGTTTAAGATTATTTAGTCCATTAATTAATTAAGCCACTGAAAAGCTTTATATTAATTAATATCTTTATCCTTGGAGTAAGGACAACCCAACTTTATTATCCACACCGGAAAATTAATTCCACTTGCAAGATTTGGTATGATAAAGGTTTCGAGTCCACCAAGGGGACCAATCAAGCAAGACATTTCAAGCACATGATTCCCTGTATTAATTTAGCAACTGTCGTGCAATTAATATTATTGCCCAAGATATAGGGTATCGAAGTCGCAATGATTCTCTTCCCAATTATAAGTCAAAGCAATAACTACTAATCACACACAGTCCTTATTAAGTGACAGAGATTAAGAAATCAACAACCACTGAGGTCTAACTCTTCATCCCTTAAGTCAGTGCGAATGAGTTTATCCTCTCTGTAGGTCCGCTTCAGCGCATCAAATGCACTAGTGTAATCTCTTGGTCAAGACAAGCCAATCTGAGCCTTACACATCAACTTCTACCAATAGATTGTTCGGATCTATCTAAGTTGTGAAACACACAATCGTTTACAAGACACTGTTAACGTGATCTTCTGTGATTTGGTATCACCACGTTAACTACAATGTAACGTGTGTTATGAACGGTTTGCAATAAATATATATGACATTCAATCATTTTTAAAGCAACAATGATAAACTATTTATTTCAGTAAATAAGTGTTTAATACATAGGTTATACAAAGTAAAAACATACTTTCACGTATAACCCCAACAGTGTGCTCAGCACAACAGGTGTGGAAACAGAAAACACAGAAGGTTTAGAGAATACCTCAGAATTATCAGCATCCTTAGCCATGAGTCAGATGTCGTCATCAGATGAGAACATCAGATCCTCTATGTCATTGAAATCATCGGATTGCTCATCGTGCGAAGTCTTCTCTGCGGATGAGTAACCGAGAATCCTCCGGCGGTGTAAGAATCATCAATCCCGGATGTATCGGCAACCATGGCTTTTCTCTGCATATCGTTGCTCTCTTACATTTCGAGAACATTTGTTCTCTTTCTGAGCGTCAGCGTCGATTCTGCATTTGTAGTGACCTAGTTTCTAGCGATTGAAGCGGACTCCTCTCTCCTTGAACTTCTTCCGACGTGAGTCATGTATTCATATGATCTGTCGGTGACTTCAGACGGTTTTTGATCCTCTTTTCTAATTTGTGATCTTCAAAGACGATCATCTCTCTTTTCTTTTCTCTTTGGTCGTCTCTTACGTCATCGATCTGTTTCTCTCCTGCGATCTGTCAGACGATCTTCTTTCTCTTCCTCTGCTATTCTGATAGTCTTTGTAGAATCTCCTATACTTTCCCAATTGAATATTTGATCTTTCAAGCTTTCTAGTGAGTAGAGCAATGCTGTTCTATACTAATATTTCCAATAGGCTCGAAAAATTTTGAGCAAAAGACCACCTACTTTGAATGCTATTTTTTTTGTTGTTGCGGTGTGGTTTGATATGACTCATCATCTTCCTCTTGCCCTCTCTCATTCATTTTCATGGGCCTTCATTTAAGAACTTCTTCATCTTCGCTATGTCCCGTCCCCCTCGATCACTGATCACGGTAACTTTCATATCCCACTTTTTTGTCAAAGATCTCAAGATCTTGTAGTTGATGTCCTTGTCGGTCATTTCTCGTCCTAACTCTCTGAGCTTGTTGATAGACATGGTAATCCTTCCATCTAGCTGGTTGATCATCTCATTGGGCAGCATCTTGAGTTTCTCGAACTTAACCAATTGAATATCTTTGTTTTTATCTGGTCATTTCCCTCGCATATCTCAGCTAGAGTATCCCACATCTGCTTCGCAGTTTTGAGGTATTTGATCTTTTCTCTTGTTATCTTGTCCATCGTCTTCACAATGATATGTATGGCCACATTATCCAGATTGAACAATTTTCTCTCCTCGGCATCCATCAGAGAAGGACTCTTTTTGATTCTGGCTCCAACTGGAAATTCTGGATCACCTCCTTCAGATGGGTTGTTGTAGTAGATGATGATGAGTCCTTGTTCAAGAACTTTCATCATTCTGCTGCTTATAGCTCCCAGATGGTTGCTCATGAGTATGGTCCAGTCTGCATACTCATCAATAGAAAACTTAGGCAGATCATGATACATACCGAGGTATTATCCATTGATTGTGAGTTTTGAAAAATGTATGAATTTAAAAATAGGTTTTTCAAGATCTGCTTCAAGTGACCACAATGGTTTTTCCTCAAGAACCGATGATACTCAAAAGCCAAGGGTCCGTGAGAACCCTTTGCTCCGATACCACTTGTAGGTCCCTTCACGGGTTTTAAGATCTTAGGGAGGGGTGAATAGACTTTTTTTTTTGTGCAAGATCGGGTGTGTGATAGCGGGTTGCCCGATCTCTTGGATCGATATCCAACTTACCGACACGATGGTAGATCGGTTTGGTGTCTATCGATTTAACCGATGTGTGGAAGAACCCGTGAAAAACTAGTTTTGATAAATCATTTACCTTATCTTTTTCAATCGATGACAAAGATCTCATGCAAATCTCCGGACTGTAATATGTATGAATATCAAATCCTTGTAAAAAATAAAATTAAATAATGCACACAAGATTTTTATAGTGGTTCGGAAAACCGACTCTCAAGAGCTTGTTGAGGGCATCAACTTAGGGGTTGTTTGCAATCACTACCACACACCATAGAATGTTTTTTTAAAAAGTTGGTGTGACCCAACTTTTTTTAAAAAAAAGCACTTCTAGTGTTATAGTAGTGACTCAAAACACACACTTAACCAACTTAGACTTAGTTTAATGTGTTAGTCCAACACAGTACAACCAACAGATGTTTCAAGAGTTCTCACTCAACCGATCCCAGAAATCAGAAACTAGAAACCCTAGTCTGAAATCTTGCTAAACAAACTTAACCTAACTTTGTGGGTTTGGATATAAGATTTGTTGTGTTCCAACTGGAAATCTATCATAGTATTTGGGTAGCCTAAAGCTAAAGGATAAGATTTCTATGCTAAGAACAATGGGATGAACACTTAGAAATATTCTTCAAATTTGTGTTCTTCGTGCGAAAATTTGCTTGTGCTTGAGCTTGATGATAATTTCCGTGTCTTCACTACGAAGAGTGATCCCATATTTATAGACCTCGAAATCAAAGAGTCGTTGGAGAGAAATTTGAATTTCAGGTTATATTTGGTAGTTTGCAGGCTTGATGTGACGTGCTTCAGAAACGGCATGGCCGAAAGCATGTATGTTTGTCCTTTCTAGCCACTTGACTATGCAGCGCCGAATCCCGCATTGTCAGCTCCGTACATACGTGTTTCGTTCTCATTGGTTCACAAGTACACTTATTCAGTGTTTGTTTTACCAACTAAGGTTGACATTCTTCTTGTCTGATTGACAACGTATGATCTGGTGCAACATCAGTTGACACCTGGTGTGAGCTGACCTGATCAGATAAGACTGATCAGTCTACCTGATAGAGTCTTCTGATGCAAGTTGTCTTAGCTCAACTAGCAAACTAGACTGATATAGATCTTCTGGTCTTCTGGTAGTCATCTGATCTTCAGGTCTTCTGAGTCTTCGGCTTCATGTCTTCACCCGATCATCTGACTTGTCTTGTCTTTTGATCTTCTGACTTGTCTTGTCTTCTGATCTTCTGACTTGTCTTGTCTTCTGATCTGACCAATACATATTGAGTTCCCCCTCAATATGTGACCTATCTTTTACATCAGCTGTCTATACAACTCAATTGGTCATTCTATCCTGATTCTAAATCATCAGTCAGCTAACAAGTCTGACTGGTTGTTAGGAGATAAATTTAATAAAGATATATGATTTTGATTAGATCCCAAAACCCCTGAGTATGACATGTTCAGGATAATCTTTATAGTTGAGTCAGGATTCAGTTTTAGAGTATTCAGGATGATATCTGCAAAATGTATAGTCAGTAGATATAGATCAGGTTAGGATCTGAAGATTCTGAAGAACTCAAGATGTTTTCAAGAAATCAAGTTTCAAGATAAAACTAAGTTTCAAGACTCAAGAAGAAATCGAGAATCAAGACTCAGCAGAAATCGAGATATCAAGACTCAAGTAGAAATCGAGATATCAAGACTCAAAGATGAAACTTAGATATCAAGACTCAAGATGAAACCGAAAAATCAAGACTCAAGATGAAGACTCAAAGATATCACCAAGATATCTTTGAAGACTCGTAAGACGCCAAGACTCGAAGACTCAAGACACAAAAGACTCAAGACACAAAAAGAATCAATCAAGATCAAGAATATCGTAAGGCACGAATAATTATCAAGACTTCGAATGTCTCAATGCTCAGTATAAAACTGAATGTTCCGAGGCACTGAGAATATCTATCTGAAGGATGCAATACTGAGAAAATCTCGATTCCTTAGAAGAATAGATATTTGCCAAGACATTCAAATGCAGACAAAATGAACTAAGTCAGAGTGTTGTTAAGGTTATATCAACTCAGGGTTTGTAACCAAAAGAGCCGTTGAAGGTGTCTACCTTTAACTGGAGACAAAAGTCAAAAAGAGGAAGACAACACTATACAATCATCGATTAATCGACAAAGGAAAGTGTCATTGAAAAAAAGATGTCGAAGTACAAAAGTTCCAGATCGCAAAAAAGTGAAGACCGGCTACATGAAAGGTTATTGCCTAAAACGTGTTAGGGAGTTTCAAACCCTAAATATAGTCGTTCCTCACACACCATAAGAGGAAACTCACGAAGCTATCTCCTCCAACGGATAGTTTTTTAAGAGTGACCTTGGTGTATGCCTATAAATACTTGTGACCCTCTACATTGTAAGGTTACGGGAAATTTGTAAGCAACTCAAGAGCTCAAACATATTATCGCAAAGTTAAAGCACTCGAAAAACTTAGAATTTCCCAAGTGCTTTTATATTGAAGAGAGCTCACTAAACTAAGCCTAGCTTGATAAGACATATCCGAAGCTTAGTCGAGATATCCTAGCCTTTGCATTGTACTTTATTGTAAAGGATATCTCATCCTAGTTGGAAACCAACCAAGAAACCCCAAACCCTTTAGAAGGTAGTTTGAGTGTGATTGATGGTGAGAAGAGTTGTAAAGAGTTAGTAAACTACGAGGAGTAGTCAGAAAGCTCTAGAGGTGAAGTTAGTAAGCTACAGAGGTAGTCTGAAAGCTTGTTTGTGTTTGAGTAAGTAAACTACGAAGGTAGTCAGAAAGCTCAAGGTTGGGTTGAGTAAGTAAACTACGTGGAGTAGTCAGAAAGCTCAGAGCCGAGTTGAGTAAGTAAACTACGCGAGGTAGTTAGAAAGCTCAAGGAAGTGATTAGTGAATTTCTCTGAAGAGAACAGAGAGAGTGGACGTAGGAGCTTGAGTCTCTGAACCACTATAAATTGTTGTGTTGTTTATTGCTTTCTTTATCTGTGCTTAACTGTTGCATCACTGAGTTTGAAAGCATATTTTCACTGATATTTCAGTTGGAATCAATCCACTGGAAGTTGCATGTAATTGAATCACAGCCTAATCACTATTCCATTAAAGGAAGGTTTTCAGCAAAGCTTAAAACGAGTATAAACTAAAGGGCCAACCATTCCGCACATCTGAGTAGGTAGAACAGATAGTTACCAAACTGAACTTACTCTTCTGAGGGTTCAGTAAGTTAGTTATCTGATCCAAGCAACTCAGGATCTCTGAAAACTCAGGACTCAGTTGGGATTATCTGAGGTTTCTGAAAGCATCTCAGGATCACTGTCTCAGTAGACTTTGACTCAGAGTGATTTATGCTTCTCAGGACCTAATCTTCAGGATTATTTGACCCAAGCTGACCTCAGTAAAAGAAAAGTTTTAAAAACACTAAACACGTGTATTCCCCCCCCATACACGTGTAAGACTCGTTTGCACCGGGACCAACAAGTGGTATCAGAGCAGTGGTTCAACTTGACCACCTGCTTTGTTGACCAAAGTTTTATTTGCCAAAAAATACTTGTGGTCTATCTGAACTGATCTTATTTGCTGAATTCTTAAAAGACTCAGTTAAAATGTCTTCTAAGAAACTTCCCATGTTCTCAGTGGAGAACTATGATTTATGGAGATTGAGAATGCAGGCTCACCTGTATTCCAAACATGAACGAATGTGGAGAGTGGTCTCTGAAGGACCATTCCAATTTACTGTGGTGAATCCCAGAGGAACAGAAAATGAAAGAAACGATCCTAGAGCAGAATTTCCTAAGTCTGATGACCAACTAACTCCTGAGGAGAGAAATTAGTCAATCTAGACTACATTGCTAAAGACACACTATACAGTACAATTGATGATGGTGTGATGGGAATGATCTCTCACTGCAATACTGCAAAAGAAATTTGGGATACACTAGCTGTAATGTGCCAAGGCACAGATCATATCAAGGAAAACAACATTTCAGTTGCAATTGGAAAGTTTGATAGTTTTGAAATGGAAGAAGGTGAATCTATTGACAAATTGGAAGTCAGATTCACTAGTATTATGAATGATCTAAATGCACTTGGAAAGAAATATCCACAGAGAGAAGTTGCATTGAAAATTCTTAGAGGTCTTTCTAAGAAATGAGATATACATGCAGTGGTGATTGAAAACACCAAAATCATTAATTCAATGCCATATCAACAAGTCTTCTCTGAGCTGAAGGCCTATGAGTTTGTAATTGATAAGAAATCTAAAAAGGCTGACAGCAAAGATGATTCATCATCTAGTAAGAATGTGGTTTTTAAGGTCAAAGATAAAACCTGTAAAACTAGAGAGTCTGAGAACTCCCTTGCTAAGAATCCGGATGAACTTGAGGATAAGCTAGCATAGATGGCAAGGAGGTTTGAAAGACTTAATAGTCGATATGGAAAATACAAAAGCTATTATAGGAATCACAGGTACCAGAAGAAACCTGAGGACAGATCAACTGAGAAGAAGAAGGACCTGAAAGCTGAGGGATCTTCATCCAAAAGGAAGGACTCCAAGTCCAAAGAAGAAAGTGATCAGGATGATGATGCCAAAAGATGCTACAATTTCCAAAAGAAAGGTCACTTCCAGTATGATTTTCCAGATCTGAGTGCTAAGGAAAGAAGAGAAAGGCAAGCTAAAAGAGACAAGAAGTTCTCAAACAAAAAGGCCATGGTTGCAGAAGAAGAACATTCTGAGGAGGGATCTAGCTCTTCAGATGAGATATTCTCAGACAGTGAAAGTGATGACATTTGTCCGATGGCCATTGAGGAGGTAAACTCTTCTTTCTCTCGTTGTTGCTCCTACACTAGCACAAGAGTTGTCAAGTTCAACTCAGAAACAAATCGATTTGACCTGACGGATTCTTTTGAGAATCGATGAAGGACTATGTTGTTTTTTACAAGAACTCGCTAAATGAAACTCAAGAGCGTAATAAGAATCAAGGTCAAAAATCTAAAATGGAAAGACTCTAGCAAAATTGAGATCACTTCAATTAATGGGAGCTACTTGATGAACCGGATGTTACGAAAGTACAACTCTCGAGAGAAAGAGAAGTTGATAGTGACCCTAACTCGAAAAGCTAGAGAAATCCAATCAAGAGATTCAAATTAATCGGGACTAAGTCCAATGACCTCTCCGAGAAGCATGAAACTCAACAGAATCGTGAGAGGATAGTGCATGAAGAAGAAGCTAACTCTATTGAATAACGCATCTAAAGTAATAGATGAAATTCAGAGTTACCAGAGATCTGCCACTATAAAATCTGGATTGGGATACATTCCAGGAGGAACCTCACAAGGTCATCTGAATGCTGCATCAAGTAGTAAGTAGACAATCTTTGTAAAACCAGTGGCACCTACACTTCAAATCAAGAAATGCCCAAGGTTGTAGACAAGGGAAAAAGACTATGGTCTCAAAGAAACCGAATGATCGTAGTAGGAAAGCCCAAACCTCGGTGAAGGCTAGAAAACCCGAGCACTCGATTGAAAGTTTCGAAGCAAGTACTTCAAAGCCTCGGACTAAGAATGCAAACCCGAAAGGATCCACATCAACCATCGAGGAATCCTCGGATGAGAAACACTCACAGAGACATTCTCAATCAAGAGACCAAGTCCTCAAGATAATCTTGAAAGACCCAGATTTCATTACAGGCAACCTGAACCCCACTTGCCTAAGGATAAAGGTTACCTGAACCCGAGTCATCAAAGATTTAGACCGGTTGCAAAAAGCCAAAGCAAATGAACAGAAGGCCTGAACCAAAGAAAAATTCAAAAGCCCATGTTCATGCTAAGGCTAGCACTCATACACAGAAGACTGCTAAGGCACCCAGAGTAGTGAATGTGTATGTTGATGTTTATGGAAGACAAATTAGCCACTCTAAAGTAATTAGAGTTGTCAGGCAGATTTGGATTCCGAAAGGTACAACTAACCTTGTAGGACCCTATACAAATTGGGTACCTAAGAATTGATATGTTTTTCAGGAGGAAAACAAGGGCACTGAGCTGATTAAAGATCACATAAAGACTGATGAAAGCAGAGATGAAAAAGGCCCCCGATGTATGGTATCTTGACAAAGGATGTTCAAGACATATGACAGATTCAAGAAGATACTCAAAGACTATGTTGAACAAAGAGGCCCACAGATCACTTTTTGGAGATAACTCCAAGGGATGGATCAAGGATATGGAACTTTGGAAATCGACTTCGATTCATATCCATGGTGTTTCATATGTATCTCAGATTGAAGCATAATTTGCTTTCAATAAGCCGCCTTACGATAAGGGGTTTTAATGTTGAGTTCTCTAATAACTTATGTTATGTGAAAGATGATACAACACGTAAAAAATATTATTGACCGGTACTAGAAAAGGAAATGTGTATCTTCTCGATTGAGTTCAACTCCTAAAGATACATGTTTGGTTGCTAAAAGTTCCACGAGATACCGGTTGGTTATGGCATAAAAGAATGAATCACCAATTTCAAAACCCCGAATAAGCTTGCAAGATTAGCTCTTGTGAGAGGGTTGCCTAATGAAGTGTTCAAGAAGGAACATATTTGTGATGCGCGCAGAAAAGAAAAACAAGTTAGAGCATCATTTAAAAGCAAAGTAGATGTTTCTACCGAAAGAATACTTCGATTCATCGCATATGGATCTTTTTGGTCCTATAACACCAAAGGAACACTAATGGCGAAATACACATTGGTAGTAGTTGATGACTACTCAAGATATACTTAGGTCATATTCTTACTCAAGAAGAAAGAGACTCGATAAAGTCGCCAGAATTCATCGAAAAGGCTCAGTATTGAGAAAAATCTGAGTGTGGTCAAAATCAGATTTGACAAGGGAACTGAATTTATAAATCATATCATATCTTATTATTGTGCAGCAAATGGAATTACTCATGAAACATCAGCTGCATGGACCCCTCAACAAAATGGTGTTGCTGAAAGAATGAACAGGGACTCGAAAAGAAGTTCGCAAGGACAATGATAAATGGGTCGATATTCCTAAAAGGTTTTGGGTCAAGTCATCAACACCGCATGCTACTCTCGAATCAGATCCATGCTGACCAAGAGTCAAGGCAAAACACCTTATGAGCTTTAGAATGAAAGGAAGACTCTTGTTTCTTTCTTTCGTGTGTTTGGTTGAAAGTGTTTCATACACAATAATGGTAAAGATCAGTTGAAAACATTTGATAGTAAAGCTGATGAATGAATATTCTTAGGATATTCTGAAGTCAGTAAAGCTTTCAGAGTTTACAATTGTAGGACTCTTATTGTGGAGGAAACACCTCATGTTGTTTTTGATGAATCTACTTATGTTCAGAAGAAACAGGAACATGATGCAGATGAACTGACCAAGAGGATCACCAGATTAAGCCTAAAAAAGAATGACAAATCATCCAATCGAACTCGAAAAAGAAGAAGTCACCACTATCTATGATTGGAGTGACTCAGACTCAGATAAAGAAGTTCAGGATGGAACTCGGGATGGTGAGACTCAGGAAAGCCAACACACTAAAGGTGACCAATCTGAACAAACACCCGTTTAGACTCAGGTATGTGATGCCAATGAAGATGTGGTCACAGCTGAGGCAAATTCTGAATCTATCAACCAAAGGGGAACAAATGTCCCCGACAATGTTCTCGGCTAGAATTTCCCGAGGAAGATGATTCCTTTCTCCTTTTCTCGTTGTTCCCTCGAAGTTTATCAATTAACTGAACCTAACATTTCAAATGTTGAGGATATCTTTGAAGAGGGAACATCAAGAAAGAAATGGTTAGATAGTCATCCTACAAGTCGATTGTGGGTGATCTAACCAAGGTGTTAAAACAAGAAGGTTCCATGGTGAGAGTGCACTATTCTCGCCGCTTCCTATCGAGAAAGAACCTACCGAGATTGGTGAAGCTCTACAAGATTCTCATTGGATTATTCTATGCAAGATGAAATAATCAATTCTCAAGGAATGAAGTATGGGAGCTAGTAGATAGACCTCGAAAAGACACAATGTCATTGGAACCAAGTGGGTTTTAAGAATAAAAGAGATGAAAACAACAACATTGTAAGAAACAAGGCAAGGCTAGTTGCACAAGGTTATTCCCAAGAAGAAGGCTTGAATTATGATGAAACCTTTGCACCAGTTGCAAGACTAGAAGCCATCAGATTATTTCTTGCATATGCTGCCCACATGAAGTTCACAGTCTATCAAATGGTTGTGAAAAGTGCATTTCTGAACGGTGTGCTTAAAGAAGAGGTTTATGGGGAACAACCTCCTGGTTTCAAACAGAATGACCAAGTTTACAGGCTCGGAAAAGCTTTGTATGGTCTTAAGCAAGCACCCAAAGAATGGTATGATACTCTTTCTCAGTTTCTTACTGACCATGGTTTTGTCAAAGGAACTATTGATAGAACTCTGTTCAGGATAGAAGATGGGGAAGATATCTTACTGGTTCAGATATATGTTGATGATATCATTTTTTGATCTCCAAACCATCAGCTGTGTGAAAAGTTTTCAACACTGATGAAAGGCAAGTTTGAGATGTCAATGATGGGAGAGATGAATTTCTTTCTAGGTCTTCAAGTGAAACAATCAAAGGAAGGAATATTCATCAACCAGGCAAAGTACACCAGAGATCTGATTGCCAAATATGGTGTACAGAATAGCAATGCAGTTAGGATTCTCATGAATACTAACTACAAGATGGATCCTGATTCTGAAGGCAAATCAGTGAGTCATACTGATTATAGAGGAATCATTGGATCATTGCTCTATCTCACAGCAAGTAGACCGGATATAACATTTGCTGTTGGGATATGTGCAAGATACCAAGCTAATCCTAAGGCTAGTCACATGGAGGCTGCCAAAAAGATACTGAAGTATCTTAAGGACACAGTGAATAGAGGATTATGGTATCCAGCTGATGATAACCTTGAATTAACTGGTTACTCAGATGCTGATTATGGAGGTTGCAGGATTGACAGGAAGTCCACTACAGGAACTTGTCAATTTCTTGGAAGTAAGCTGATATCTTGGTTTTCGAAGAAACATACCTCAATAGTGACCAAGATTAAAAATTTGAATACATGGTCGCAGAAGTCAAGTGTGCTTTCATTCTTTTAGCTCGCACAACAATTAAGGGATTATAAAGTTGTAGCCAATGAAGTACCAATATTTTGTGACAATAATAGTGCCATTGCTATTTCAAAAAATCCGGTATTGCACACCAGATGCAAGCATGTGGATATCAGACATCACTTCATCGAGATCATGTCGAAAAAGGACATAAGGATGGAGAAAATTCATAATCGATAAGCAGAGAGCTGATATTTTGACTAAACCTTTGGTCAATCAAGATTTCGAACTTTCAAATGAATTAGGGATGTTAGATCCAGTGTATAGAGTAAAATCAAAAATTGAAGGTTTTCGGATGCATGAAGTTTTCTCGAATTCTACCGAGATGCTCAGATAAAATGGAAAATCGAATCGAGTCTCGAAACTCAGATTCATCAAGGTCAAGATTTTCGATTTATAATCGAACCCATTCAAGATTTCGAAGATTATAATCGACATTTTATCAAGGTCAATTACTCATAAGACCGGAAGAGGGGAATTAGTTCGAAGAAGTAATGACTCATGCAACTCATTTATTGCTTAAGTGAAGCTCAAGAATCATTTGCAATAAATACAAAACACCTAAGGAATGTTTTTTAGGGGGATCGTTTGAAATTCAAGAAGGTCAATAAATATTTAATGCTCATTACATTAATGACCAATGAGGATATTTTGGCGGCTTACTTTTTCTAAGATCGATCGTTTCAGATACCCGATTAATCGGAGATTAATCTCAACCGTTGCTTTTCACCTAACCAACGCGAATTCCACGATCTCGAAACTATTTATACCCCAAGAAGCCATTCAAGCCAAATTTTATCAAACCCTTCGTTCCCAAAATCCTCTGAAAAAAATTAATCCCCTTTGCCCAGAAAACCTAAACCCTAAATCTTCAAATCTTTAATCTCAAATGGCTCCTACCATTTTTGACAAATTAACCAAAACCAATAAACCTTGGTACGAGTTTGTTGTCTCGCTCGATAGCACAACCAACTCTAAACCAGAAGAGGAGGCTCTCCATATGATCCGTTTGGCCAAGCTCACCCATCTCGTCTCAAGCCGACCGGACCAAGAATATGCGATAGAGGTAATCGAGTTCATATGTAATCTGAAGATAGATGAAGAGGATGGTATGCATTCTGAGATTACTGTATCACATTTAGAACACTCGTCTAAATACATCGACTTTGAAAGGGAATTGTACATAATTCCGAAGAATTTAAACAATGTTTTTGAGCTTTGTGATAGTGGAGAGGATCCTGATGTGTATATGTTGGGTAGAGAGCAGGAGTTTTTAGATAGGATTGCTGAGAATCCTGTAAAATTTGAGGCTACATTGCATAAGAGGCATTTGAAGCCACAATATAGAGTTCTGTTGGATATTGCGAGCAAATGCATCATGAGTCATTCGGGGAGTTTTGAGCAAATTAGTACCCCGAAGCTTCGATTAATGGCGGCGATCGAGGCTTCACCCACCACCGACTTCAACTGCCTTTATTTTTTTATTCGATAAAGGAGTGAACAAGCTAAGGTCGTAAAAAGGGAGAAGGACGGGGCTATCTCGATCAAAGGCAAGACCCACCATGCCACCAAAATAGCATTTATTTTGGAGATGTGCAGAGAGGAGGAGGACATCTTCTCCAATTCGACCCCATTCCCTAAATCCAAGGTGCTCTTCAAGCCCATTGTTGTGAAGAAACATGCCATCAGGGGGAAGAAAGAAAAGAAAGAAGAATCACCAAGCGCTGCTGTTGAAAAAGAAACCCAACAAACCAGGGGGAAGGTTTTGTTGGAGGCCAAGATGGAGCAGGGTGAGAAGATGAAGAAGGTAAAACCCCGCCCCAAGCGCAGAAGACTGGTGGTTCTCACCGATGAAGATGGCAATGATTCTGAAGAGATTCAACCTGAGAGCCAAACCGCCGGAAATTCTTTTTCATTACAAGTCTTGGCTCAGTTATCTCTAAGGCACAGACTCAGATCGAGGAGCAGTGTCTTCTCTCGAGGTGCTTGAGACATCGCCAGCTCGCATAAAAATTTCTCAGAAATTTTTAAAGGAACTCAGACCTCAAAGATTCCTACCAAAGATGTGTCGGCTCAGACAAAAGAGCTAACTCAGAGTCAATCTGAGGACGTGCCAGCTCAGGCCCCAGAACCCACTCAGATGCAAACTGAGGACCTGACTGCACAACATTCTGACGTTGCTGAGACTCAGGAGCAGCTTATTTTGGATGAGCTCCTGAGTGATCTACTTCTTGATCCTTCAGCTGATGCTTCGACTGAACCAGATAGCCCGAGATGGAAGAAGGGCGAAGCTGAAGAAACCGAGTGGAGGAGCAAGGGGGAACGGTTCATCCTTGACCGCTACCCCTCGAGCTCAAATTTCATACCCCGATCCGCAAGATACCTTCTTCAGATTAAGGACGACGGTTTTCATTCTCAATCAGACTCTTCTGGAGATGCTTAACATTGCTGCATTCAGAGGGGAAGACTGGTGGAATGAGGAGACAGCCTTCCTGACTAAGTTCTCAGGTTTCAGGAAGACAAAGCTCAAGATGAAAATTTCCGATTTTGATGAGCTAGTTCAGAAGAAGATAGCTGAGAGGAGAGCTACTGAAGTTGGTGCCCCTAGCAGCAGAGACAAATCTCGAGATGGGGACCAACAGGGAGATGCCGAGGATCGATCCTCGAGATGGAGAAGGAAACTCCTTGTCGATCAACTCGAAATCATTCAACCTCGACCGAAAGCTAGCACTTTTCGTGTACCTTTTGGCACTATTAACAATTATGCCAAAGTTATCGGGTTTCTATCTTTAACTCAATTGTCCGATGTACGCATCGAGGCTCGCTTGGAGACCGGAGCTCGGATGAAGTCGATGCTCAAAAAGTGCATTAACCCTCGTGTTGTGTCTCAACCTCGATGATCAATCAAAGATGGTAGGTGCGTATCGTTCCTCGAGATCGACCTCACTCCCATTCGGAGAAACTTGAAAAGGTTGAGCCAATGATGAACAAAATCGATCGATGGAAGAAACATTGGCCCGCCCAAACTCGTAAGATGGAGAATCTGAGTTCATCTTTCGAATCGGTGTGCAACTCCAAGACACTCGGACCTCAAAGATGACCTCCATGGAAGACAAGCCGAATGAGAAGTTTTGGGAGTCAAGGCGAAATGAAAAGTCAACTTAAAATGTAAGCACCGTGGAGAATACCGAAGTTTCTAGAGGTGAAATTGGCAGAGAAGAATGAAGTGCTGATCAAGTCTGCTATTGAGGAAATGAGCTCAATGCTCATGACCAAGATGACAGAGATGTTTAAAGATGCTCTCTCTGGACAGTTTGCCCATCTTTTCTCAAGAATTTTCAGGGCTAAAAACCACCTCGAGGTCGAAGATGAACAAGATCGGGAAGGTGAGAGGTGCTACCAAGGTAAGCAAAGAGCAATATCATATAGACACAACACTCTCCAGACTTCTTCCAAATTACGGTGCCAAGAAGGGGGAAAGACCAGAAGAAGACTTCTTGGTGAAGTTTTTGCACGACTTTGGAGAAAAAGGGCACAAAAAGAAGTCAAATGAATAGCCTATCCAAAGCCTTTGAAGGAAGTCGGTTTACTGAAAAATTGAAGTTCAAGAAGGTGGAGAAGCCGATCTACACTCAAAGTTTCGAGGAAACCATGCTTGAAGTAGCAAGAGAGAAAAACCGAAAAGCTAGAGCTAAGGTTGGAACAAGCCAGTCACGGGCCAATTATCTATGAAGAGGAAAGTCTTGGGCATTGTTGAACCCGAAAAGCAAGCGTCTTAAAGGCTTCTAAGCCACCCAAAGAAAGTTGATGGTTGAATTAGAAGAGTCTCAAGCAGTCAACCTCGGAAAAGTCTTCAACACAAGGAATGCTCAAGACACTCCAGATAGAACAAGTTAAGAAAGTTCTTTGCCGCTCCTCCTCGTGTGCAAAGGATCGTGAAAAAGGTCAAGAAGAGCGTAAACGAAGAGTGGTTACAAAAAAGTTTGCGAGCAAACGGAGAGGGACATCAAATGCACTAAAATGGCCACACATTGACAAGTGGATGCCCATCCAATTCAATGATAGTTGGGAAGAGGTCAAGAGAACCTTCCGGTTCTACTATGAAGTGCTTCGAGGAATGGAAAGGGAAAGCTCTCGATCCAAATGAAGCATTTATTGAATATCTCCTAACCTTCTATCCTAAATATCTCCAAAGCTGGATAAACCTTGCGGATGAAGGAAAGGTGCAGATAGTAGCCCCCGGTCCATATACCTACCCTCCTCCAAGACTTGAAAATGGCCCGGTGAATGAAAAAGCCATCACTCAAGAAATTGCTCAATATGTTTGATGCTTAGGTCTCGACAGGAACAAATCCGGATATCATCAAGGAAAGAAATGCAATCAAGAAGAGGTATTTCGAATGTTCAACCCGAGGTACCCAACATGAAATTGAAGAAGATGCAAACCAAGAGCGTAAGATCAAGAGCCAAATCAAGACCAAGACTTACTCAAGACACTTGTAATTTTTCCTATCTTTTTGTCTTTTTTTTTTGATAAGTTTCATTGTAACCTGTAACAGTCTACTCATCATCAATGAAAATTTATCATTTATGCTCAAAAGATAATATCTCATTATCTTATTTACATGTCTTTTACTTTTGATATGCTGAATGATGTCTCTGAATTAATTGTTTATGGGAAATTGTTTATAAGTATTTGGTGATGAATCCTTTGAGAGATTCATTACTGAAGAAATTGTTGAATGATTAATTATTGGGAGATTCTCAGAAATTGTTGAGAGATTCTCTGTTCAGGAAATTATTGGAGACAACCAATCTTGTAATAGGATAAACCAAAACCCGAGTTTAGGTTGTATGGTTGTAACAAGATAGGTTTTGCATCATCAAAAAGGAAATTGTTGGGAGATGAATTTAATAAAGATATATGATTTTGATTAGATCCCAAAACCCCGAGTATGACATGTTCAGATAATCTTTATAGTTGAGTCGATTCGGTTTTAGAGTATTCGGGATGATATCTCGCAAAATGTATAGTCGCAGATATAGATCGGGTTAGATCTCAAGATTCAAGAACTCAAGATATGTTTCAAGAAACCAAGTTTCAAATATAAAACTAAGTTTCAAGACTCAAGAAGAAATCGAGAATCAAGACTCGGCAGAAATCGAGATATCAAGACTCGAAGTGTGAAATCGAGATATCAAGACTCAAAGATGAAACTTAGATATCAAGACTCAAGATGAAACCGAGTAATCAAGACTCGACATGAAGACTCAAGATATCACCAAGATATCTCTCAAGACTCAAGACGTCAAGATTCGTAAGACCAAGACTCAAGACACGTAAGATGTAAGATCAAGAATCAAGATCAAGAATATCGAAGGCACAAGCGATTATTAATGAAGACTCAAGAATGTCTCAATGCTCAAAAGATAAAACCCAATGTTCCGAGGCACTAAGAATATCTATCTGAAGGATGCAATACTGAGAAAATCGCGATTCCTTAGAAGAATAGATATTTGCCAAGACATTCAAATGCAAACAAAATGAACTAAGTCAGAGTGTTGTTAAGGTTATATCAACTCAGAGTTTGTAACCAAAAGAGCCGTTGAAGGTGTCTACCTTTAACTGGAGACAAAAGTCAAAAAGAGGAAGACAGCACTGTACAATACTGACACTGACAGTGACAGGTCGCTGAAAAAGATGTCAGAAGTACAAAAGTTCCAGACTGCAAAAAGTGAAGACCGGCTACATGAAAGGCTATTGCCTAAAACGTGTTAGGGAGTTTCAAACCCTAAATATAGTCGTTCCTCACACACCATAAGAGGAAACTCACAAAACTATCTCCTCCAACGGATAGTTTTTTAAGAGTGACCTTGGTGTATGCCTATAAATACTTGTGACCCTCTACATTGTAAGGTTACGGGAAATTTGTAAGCAACTCAAGAGCTCAAACTTATTATCGCAAAGTTAAAGCACTCGAAAAACTTAGAATTTCCCAAGTGCTTTTATATTGAAGAGAGCTCACTAAACTAAGCCTAGCTTGATAAGACATATCCGAAGCTTAGTCGAGATATCCTAGCCTTTACATTGTACTTTATTGTAAAGGATATCTCATCCTAGTTGGAAACCAACCAAGAAACCCCAAACCCTTTAGAAGGTAGTTTGAGTGTGATTGTTGGTGAGAAGAGTTGTAAAGAGTTAGTAAACTACGCGGAGTAGTCAGAAAGTTCTAGAGGTGAAGTTAGTAAGCTACAGAGGTAGTCTGAAAGCCTGTTTGTGTTTGAGTAAGTAAACTACGGAGGTAGTCAGAAAGCTCAAGGTCGGGTTGAGTAAGTAAACTACGTGGAGTAGTCAGAAAGCTCAGGGCCGAGTTGAGTAAGTAAACTACGCGAGGTAGTTAGAAAGCTCAAGGAAGTGATTAGTGAATTTCTCTGAAGAGAACAGAGAGAGTGGACGTAGGAGCTTGAGTCTCTGAACCACTATAAATTGTTGTGTTGTTTATTGCTTTCTTTATATGTGCTTAACTGTTGCATCACTGAGTTTGAAAGCATATTTTCACTGATATTTCAGTTGGAATCAATCCACTGGAAGTTGCATGTAATTGAATCACAGCCTAATCACTATTCCATTAAAGGAAGGTTTTCAGCAAAGCTTAAAACGAGTATAAACTAAAGGGCCAACCATTCTGCACATCTGAGTAGTTAGAACAGATAGTTACCAAACTGAACTTACTCTTCTGAGGGTTCAGTAAGTTAGTTATCTGATCCAAGTAACTCAGGATCTCTGAAAACTCAGGACTCAGTTGGGATTATCTGAGGTTTCTGAAAGCAGCTCAGGATCACTGTCTCAGTAGACTTTGACTCAGAGTGATTTGTGCTTCTCAGGACCTAATCTTCAGGATTATCTGACCCAAGCTGACCTCAGTAAAAGAAAAGTTTTAAAAACACTGAACACGTGTATTCCCCCCCATACACGTGTAAGACTAGTTTGCACCGGGACCAACACTGGTCCTATTACAATCTGTTTTGGAACTTCCATCAAAACTTAATACAAATTTCCCAACAAGCTGGATAAATAAATTAATACTCACTCTATCACGAATTCGAAGTCACGTTTACTGTTTACACGAAGTTTAATAAAATAGTTGTTTATTAGTATTAATTATTTTTTGGTGAGGATTAAATGGTAAAGTAATGACACGTGATGTAAATAAAATGAAATAAAGTTGACGTTTGTGTGGAAAAAGTAATGACATTGTATGTAATTTTATAAATATTTAGGGGTAAAGTTTAAAGTAGTGAAGTTGCTTTATTTCTATTTTAAAAAAGGTGACTTCGAATTCGGGACGGACCTTTTAGGACCATGTGACTTCGAATTCTGGACTGAGGGAGTAATAATTAAAAAAATGTGTGATAGATGATCAATATTAAAAATTGAGGCGCACTTACTTGAGACGGAATAAAATTTTGATGATATTTTAACACTTTGAAAGATGTGTGAACCAAAACCAAATATACACATAAATTCTATCACAATTATGTACCAAAAGTATCACTGTTATGCATAATCGTAATAATTTTAGTAAATAACAATAATATTAAAAAAAATAAAAATCACTATAAATTTGGGTTTACACTTTTTTTTTTTTAAAAAACTCATATGAGACGGTCATGCATGAGGCGGGTTACAACCTAATACAAATCACATCCACATCTCTCAAAGTGTTCCAAAGTGTTAAAGCATCAATGTCTAACTTATGCTCCGTTTCATCGTAAGACAATCTCATATAAGTGTGCCTCTTTTTTTTTTTTTAAATAAATAAGATTTTAAATTTTAAAATTCCATACTAAAATTCAGTTAAATAAACAAGAAATTAGGATTTTAAATTCTACGGAAATTAATGTTTATTTTGGTTAGATTTTCTGAAAATTCCGATATTTAAGAAAAGGGAGTTCATTTGTCATTTCCTGTTTTTCACTTTTGCTACTTTTGCTGTACTCCGCCTTCACCTCAGGAATTTACCTACACTCGCTCCTTCCTCAAATTTTGTTTGCCTCTTTCTACTATCAGCTGCTTCTTGTCACCACATTCACTTCAATTTCAGCTTTTTCCATTTTATTTTTTTTTGAAACTGTAATTGGGAGTCTCAGTTTGAAGGTCGAAAACAAAGAGAAAAAAAAAAAAAAAAAAAAGGAATGGTACTGGAGACGAAGGTTGATACTCCTGGAAAAAAAAGTTGGAATTTTGTGATGCAATGATTCCCTCTCTCTTCAATGTGAATATTTTTCCCCACAATATGCCCTGATTTTATCCGATTCTCGCACTAATCCACACTCCAGTTGGTGTAATTTTTGGTATATTGTTCTAGTCTTTGCCTTTTGTGGCTTCAAGATTCCCTCTGTTCAAAATTCGCAACAATGTGGCCCTCTTTACCATTTATTGACGAAATGTGCCCTGCTTTTAGGTTTCTGCTTTATTCCATCTACTAAAACTTTCTCCCCTGAAATTTTAGTGAACTATTGGGGTTTTAGACATGGGGTTCTTAATTTCTTGAAGCCCTGCTTTAATGGAGAAGAAAGGGCACGTATTCATTATTAGTAGCAGTAAGGCTCTGAATATGGTTATCTTGTTTACTTTCTGCTTAAATGTATTATCTGCTCAGTGTTTAGACAGAACTAGAAAACCCATCTCCGGCGGCGGAGGCGGAGCGCCGCCGCTTGCGCCGCCCACCTTCAAAGCCCGGTTTCGTAAAATTTCATTGAGCATAGCATTAGGAATAGTAACAGGACTGTTTTTTGCCCTTCTTTTTGCACTATTAGTCCGTTACTTTGTGAAATACATCAGTAGAACCCCAATTTTAAGAAGCCCTGTTCTGTTTTCCCCAAGAATTTCAACCAAGGTACTGAAATCAGCCCTTTCGAGCAACTCCCAGTTGCTCGGGTCGAGTTTGAGTGGAAAATATTACAGAGCCGTGCTTGATAATGGGCTTGTGGTTGCTGTTAAGAAGCTCGAGCCTTTAACAGATTGTTCGGTTCGAAACAAGGCAATGAGGCGAAAAACAGAGCAAGAACTTGAGGTTCTTGCCCATCTTAGGCATAGGAATTTGATGAGTTTGAGGGCTTATGTGTTTGAATGTGGCGGGTATTGTTTGGTTTACGATTATGTCTCGAGTGGTAGTCTTGAAGATGCTATGAGAAAAGTGAGGGAGAATCAGTTGCAGCTTAAGTGGGAGTTTAGGCATAGGATTGCTGTTGGGATAGTTAAGGGGCTGCATTATCTTCATTTCAGTTGTGATCCTAAAAGATTGCACTATAATTTGAAGCCTTCGAATGTGATATTGGATTCTGTGTTTGAGCCTAGGTTAGCGGATTGTGGGTTGGCTTCGATTCTTCCCAATTTTTGTCGAGCTGCATCGGGCTATAATGCACCGGAATGTTTCCAGAATTGTAGGTATGAATTTCTGAGGCTTTACTTCTAAATGCCACATATTAGCTGCTTTTGTTTGTGTTTATTGGTTTTGAGTTGTATTTCAAATTGATTTTGATTGATTGAGATGAACGATGAGGGCCAAAATCGAACTTGTTTAACTCCATGATTGATTATTTGTTTGTCTGATTCATAATACTTTCCATCTGGGCTTGTTTATGCATCACTTGCAAGTTTCAATTTCTTGAAATTAAAAATATGGTGATTGACCAAAAGGAGAATATGTTTCCCTTATCTTGCCCCCTTCACTATATTCTAGTCCTAAAACTTTTTAGAATTTGCAGATAAAATAGAGTCTAAAGGTGCTTTGAGCTTTATGAAAAGTCTTAGTAAAGCATATATGAAAGTAGATTTCACTTTAATTTGTCATATAAAGCTAATCTTCACTTTTGGCAGAAGATAGAAACTCATTAGTTACTATACTTGATTGGATTCGTGTCGAATATCTTCAATAGTTTAGATTTATTTGATTTTGTTTGTGGAAGTAGGTGAACGATTCTTCTTCTATTCTATTGATTGGTTTTCTAGGTATACAGACAAAAGCGATGTCTTTAGCTTTGGGGTCATTCTGGGCGTTCTATTAACGGGTAAAGACCCGTTGGACCCGTTTTTCGGTGAAGCATCGAGCGGAGGAAGCTTAGGGCAATGGCTTCAGCACCTGCAGCAATCAGGCGAGGCTAAAGAAGCACTAGACAAAAGTATTCTAGGAGAAGAAGCCGAAGAAGATGAGATGTTAATGGCTGTCAGAATTGCTGCGGTATGCCTATCCGACGTGCCCGCTGATCGCCCCTCAAGTGACGAGCTTGTTTCCATGCTTACTCAGTTAAATAGCTTCTGAAACGCCTCAACATTTTTGGTCCCACGGGTGTGTTTGCAAACTCTACAAAAAACTTCTAGAGTCACTTTCTTTCAGAAGCTGTGAGAGGAAACTTTTTAAAGAAAAGTGATTCTCATTGTTTGCAAACACTATTAATAGCTTCCAGAATCACTTTTTTTTTCTCAGAAGCCGCGAGAGGAAACTTTTAGAAAAAAGTGATTCTCACCCACTTTCTTTTGTTTGCAAACACACCCTACTAATTTTGCAAAAAATCGAGCATTTGGTTGTCCCCACGTCTTCCTGAGTACGAAAAATGTGCATAGGTTTGCCGTGGGAGCAACCAATGAGCTCCAGAACCTTCTTCAGGACCGATACCGTGTAGATGGTGGCGTTTCGCGCAAAAACACGGTACAGCGCGTGGTGTTTCCATGATGATTTAGTAGGAATTGTTTTTGTCTCTCATTCAGAATATCATTGTAACTACACACCACCACTTTCATAATTAATCTGCCTCTTCAAAACAAAATGCTCTTGATACTTATATTATCTTATTTGTTATTACTAATTTGCTTTTGATTGGATTGGATGGTATTCTTGAATCTTGATGTTGCACGGTTATTGGATTTCTTAGTATTTGGAAAGATGATTTAGTAGACATCTAAAAGAGGAATACTGAACCATATAAATTTAGGCATCCAGGTGCATTGTGCACTCATAGTGTTTTTTAGAATTGTGCAATTTGTTATACTGAAGATGTAACTTGTTTATATTGAAACGTGTAACTATTTTTTTATATTAATAGTTGCACGATTTAGTATAAACAAGTTGCATCTATCAATATAATAAATTGCACGATTTTAAAATCTTATTTATATTTTCAAGCCAAGACCTGTATTTATACGAGATCCATCCACTATAAATTAATGTGACACGAAGTGCAATAGAAATTTAAATTTACTTAATTTTTCACTTACCAATTGATTTTTAAATATTTTTTTTGCTAATTTTTTTTCTTATTAAATATATGAGTTTGTGATTATCTCATATTTACTTAATTATGTATATTCACTATAATTACTTAAACTTATAAAGTGATATTACAATTTAACAAATAATTATATAATCATTTTATAAATCACTCATGTCATTAAAATCAATAACAAATGGAGTAACTAATAGCAACAAAATTAATATTTAAATTTTAAAGATAATTAAAAGACGATAAATTTGAATATAATGGGTTAAAAATAGATTTAAAATGAAAATTTTATTGAATTTTGAAATTATAATTGAAAGTAAAAAAAGAAAAAAAAAACTATCATAGCTGATTTTATAAGACCAAGTCACTTTCTCTGGAGAAAATGAGGTTGGTGACTTCACCATAGAGCAAATAAAAGTACTTGCTTTATTTGCGTTTTTATGTAGTTAGACTTTTTTCTCTAAAAACTAATTTTATTAATTGTTTTTGCCAAAAAAAATTAAAATTTTAGGTGTTGGCTGAACTAGCTTGTTCACTTGCTAGTCCAAAACTGAAGTGGACTATATTTTTGTAGACTTGATGAAGGTTTATTAATAATAATGTCTTCAAATAAAAAAAATAACGTTAACAAACAATATTTTTAAAATAATATAAATTCTCATCTACTCTTAATTGCTTTACATTTTACTTCAATAAATATGGAGCACCTTTTTCATAATAGTTGAAAAGTAGTACTTCACTCATTTGTTTGAATTCAAATTATTATCTTCTACAAATATTACCTTTCTATTAAAAGAATTTGCAAGTGCAATCATTTCATAAGAGGCCAATATGTAGATTTCAAAACCTGCTCCACATAAGTTTGATTGATGGTCATAAACAAATTGTTGCCCCCTTTCATTTTCATGTTTCTATTAAAAAAGAAAAAATCTCTGATTATTTATCTTACTAATGTTAATACTCCCTCTGTACTAATATAACTTTCCTGTTTCTTTTTATTATTTTATTTAAAAAATAATAATAAAATAATAAACATAAAGGGTAGTTTTGAGTATTTGGAGAGAGAAAAAAGGTATATTAAGTAATGAGTAGAATAGTGAGTAATATTCTTTGTAATATTGTGTGAAAAATGAGGTTAAAAATTATGGGTAGTAGAATTACTTTTTCCATTTATAAAAACATGAAACTCATTGTGTGACGAATGAAAAAGAAAATGAAGAAATTTATAGCAGGACAAAGTGGATATTAAAAATAGATGTTAATTATGGTTGTAAATACTGATTTTTGTGAAAGTTATCCACCTCGAAAGGAATCAACAATTTAAGAGCTTACTATGGGGGGTGTTTACAAACAACTATAAAAAGATAGAACCACTTTAGCTTCTCAAAAGTGCTTTTATATTTTGAGTGAGTGAATTTCTAGTACCATTTGACCCCTTTTATTACATATAGGTTCCAACTATTATAAATATTACTAAGAGATTCAATTTTGTGTTATTGTTACATAAATACCTTTAAGTTAGACTTTTAGCTTGAGTCCAAAATATTGTCTTCCCAATACACCTGACAACTGTCAAATCAAATAAAAAATAGAATTCACTCATTCTCACTTCATTAAAGATTGCGTCCAAAATTAAAGAGAGAAGGATAAAGGAGAAAGAGAATTATTTTTAAATTTGAGATTTGAAGTTAGAAATTTTGAGTGCTTACATATTTTTGTTTAAAATTAAAAAAATTATATATTTTCGTCTTTTTTGTCTTCTTCGACATGCACAAATAAGCATGCACATATGCATAAATATACATGCATATATGCACAAATATGTATGAACATATGCATCCATACTTGAACATATGCATGTATATTTGGAAAAAAAAATCCAGAAACTTGGCAAAAATTTTTTTTTTAGAAACTTAGCAGATCCATCTCCATCTTCTTCCTCCACAAGTGCATAACCTGAAACCCAGATACTCATCTCTTCTTCCTCCTCCATCCACCAAATTTCAGCAAAACCAAAATCATAAACAATATGCAAGCACCCATATTCTTCCACCTTCATCCACCAAATTTACAAAATAATATATCAAAACACAAATCTCAAAGTTTAAAATCTATAATATATGTTCGTCCACCATAATTCATAATAAATCTGTAAATTTGCAAAACGTAATACCTCTTCTTCTTAATAAATCTGTAAATTTGCAAAACATAATACATCTTCTTCTTAATAAAATCTGTAGATTTGCAAAATGTAATACATCCCAAAATTTACAAAAAATAACAAAAATACAAAAATTGCACAGATCTGTAAAATTTCAAATACCAAATCTAAAAGACAAAACTCAAAATGTAAAAAGCCTTCAAAATCTGCAAATCTCTTCCAACTTCAAAAATAGAAAAATTCACAAAAACCTACATACTGAATACAACAGCAAATTAAAGATCCAAAAAAAAAAAACGAAAACCCGTCGCAGAAGTCGTCGTTTGCGGCGACACGCGGCTTCATCGCGGCGGCGTCAGCACTGCCTTCATCGCCGTCTGCGGTGGGGTGTGTTGATGGGCGTCGCCGTCTGCGGTGGGGGTGTGCGGCTGATAAATTTTTTTGGGGGTGGGGGACGACGGCAGGAGTGTTTGTATGTGGAGAGGGGTTGAGGGTTTTGTTTGCAATTAGGATGTTTCACGGTTCGAACTCTGCCTTGCCCAAACCCAACCGTTCCAAAATTTCGAGGGGAACCAAGAACCTAATCGCGGCCAAGGCGATTTCGGTTCAGTTCTCGAACGGCGATTCGGTTTTAAACCGCCGGTTTTTTTTTTTTTTTTTTTTTTTATATTTTTTCTTGTGTTTCTTAGTTTTTTGGATCTAAAATTTGAAGGAATGTATAGATAGATCATGAAATTGGACATTGTTATTGTTAATATGAGAATTTAAATTGAAGATTACATTAATAATTGAACTATTATAAATTAGTAGCTATTACAAAGTAATTGAACTATTACAAAATAGTAATTCTAACTTAAAATAAGCTAGTAATCTACTATTACAAATTAATTGAACTATTACAAATTTACAAATTACAAAGTGAACTATATCGAATTAGTAATTACAATTACAACTTAAAATTTTAAAATTTCACAAAATAAATTTGGGGGAGGGGGGGATTTAAAGAAATTGGAATTGAGCTTAAATTTAAGAAATAAACTTAGAAATTTTATGTTTGAAACTTAAAATTAAGTTGCCTACGTATCCAAATATGAATTAAAGTCCACGTAGTTCTCTTACCTCAAACTTACCTCGTTGATTTGGATCGATTCGATTCTTCATGCATCACTTCCGGTGGTAATTTCTTCGAAGCTATCTTGATCATCATTATCAATTAATTCTTGACTTCTCTTTTCGGCTCTTACCCAATCATCAAGCAAGCATTGATTTTCCACGTTTTCAACGGTCATATTTGATCTCGTTGCATCCAAAGTGTAGCCTCCCAAACTAAAAGCTTGTTCAACGACAACGGTTGAAATGAGATGCAAAAATTTCTCTTCTAGCATTGACAATATTGGATAGATATTTTTCATCCCCACCACCACTTTAGTATATTAAAAGTAGTGTTGTCTTCATCTTCATCATCAAGTCGAACAAATGAAGAGGATAAATAATGATCAAGTTCGTAATAAGGTTAGAAGTAGACCTTGGACGCTTTTTGAAACGCCATCATAAAAACCCGTTAATATATCTTCTTCTTGACTCATAGAAGAGCCACCACCAAAATTTTCTTCAAAAATCGGACCACTATATTATCTAAATAAAGACATTAAAGTAACTTTTTAATCCGATTACCAATCTCTTCCTGATTAGGATATACATCATCTTCACCCATGACCATATATCTATTAGGAAATAAATAATTATAATACATATTTAACATCATTATTAATCCATCCAATCTTACTCTGGATCAAACACTTTAGCAACCAAGAATAGATCGGGAATATTTGTAAAATATTTTTCCATTTTTGCATCATAGTAGAAAGTAGCACCACTTAATAAATGATTTGTAATATTTTCATTTAATACATGAAAGCAACTTTAATACAATAATCAAGCGTTAAATTACTAGTAGGATAATAAACACCTGGATAACACTTTTTGTGGAATCATTAAAAATTCCCAAAATTTTACACAAAAAGAAGTGCATCAATCCCAATATTGAGGATATAAAACGAATACCACAATTTTCTTGAGTAAAAAATGTACATAAAGCGTCTTTTATAATCCATAGACTTTTTAACAATTTATACGTGGAATTCCAACGAGTTGACACATCAAGAGAAATTTTTTTTTTGGATGCATATTGTATGTTCTACAAAAAACTTTCCATTTTTTTCAACAATTTTGAATGTCTCGACATATAATAAATAAATGCGGATCTAATAGGACCAACTTGTTCTTTCAAAGCATCTAAACCATCTTGAACACATAAATTTAAAATATGACACATACATCTAACATGAATTTTTTTTTTCACCAAGATATGGTTGACAAATATTTGTAAGATCTTCAATAAGAAATTGATTTGCACTAAAGATTATCAAAACCAATAGAAAATATTTTTTTAGTAAGAGCATACTCATTTAAAATATCATGCAATTATCTCTAATATTAACGACATTGTGTTCGTATCAAAATCTCTATAAGCAATCAATCTTTTGTTAAGAGTCCACGAATCATCAATCCAAGTGCATGTAACTCCTATATAACTATGCTTTTGAAAACTATCACTCCAAATATCCGCACATATACAAACTTTAACATTTAAATCGGTAAATAGATTAATCAAAGCATATTTATACTCATAAATAACTTTAGCAACATCACGAGTAGTAGTATGACGTTAAACTTTTTTTGCCGCGGGTTGAAGACCAAGGTTAACAAAATCATTCCAAAAGGGATTATCGGCAAATTGAAAAGGAAGGTGTTGTGTGCACACAAATTTAATTTAACAATTTTCTATATTTCATTTGATCAAATGTAAATAGAGAAGTGGGGTTACTTACCTCGCCTTTGAACTCCACCACCGCCACCTGTTGACGAAAATCCACGGTTGTGCTTGGTTTGAACTAATTCCAACTCTATCCGGGTGAATTTTTTTCAAATGCTTCTCGAATGTCCCATATCCCCCTCCTTTGACAAAAGAATATATTTTCTCACAATAGTTGCAATGAACTTTAATAGTACCATCTTCGTTGATCACTTTATTAAAGTGACGTGCAAAAATATCCGACTTAAGTTGAGCTCGACTTGGAGTTGGGGTTGGAGTTGGCTCGGCATTGGAGTCGGTTGGATGGTTTTGACTTTCTTGAGTAGGAAGTCGTGGACCTCGTGGTATAGCATCATCTTCAAGTGGATTCTCATAACCGGGACCAAGTGTGGCCTCAATATCATCTAAACTTCACTAGATCGGTGCCGGTGGTTGTGGAAGACGAACGGAAGAGGTGGAAGAAGCTTTGCCTTTACCCTTACCCTTACCCTTGCTTTAATGGCTTGCCATAATATGTATGTAAGTGTATATGTAAATAATATATGTATGTAAGTGTAGTGTAATATACTAATATGTATGTAAGTGTAGTGTAATATACTAATATGTATGTAAGTGTAGTGTAATATACTAATATGTAGTATAGTGTAATATATAGTGTATATAATATATAGTGTAGTATAATATGTAGTGTAGTATGATATATAGTTTAGTGTAATATACTAATATATAAATTATAGTGTAGTGTAGTGTATGTAATATGTAAGTAATGTAAATAATATGTAAATAATAAACTTTGAGAATTGAGTGAGAGTTGAGACTTGAGAGAGAGATGAGAAGAAAGTAATGAGTTGAATAACTTTGGGGTGAATTTTGGAGTTGAATGAGGTGGTATTTATAGATGAAATCTTGAAAAAAAAAAAAAAGGTCGAAACCGCCGGTTCGAACGGGAACCGGCGGTTCTCTGTAACGGCTCTTTAATCTCAGCCGTTGGATCTCAACGACTCTTTAATCTGGGCCGTTGGGCTACAATTTTCAAAATTGGAGGCGGTTTCGGTCGAACCGACGGTTCCGGTTCGAACTGGCGGTTCCCGGTTCTTGTTTTGTTAGAACCGGAACCGAACCGTGAGTTTTACGGTTTCGGTTCGGTTCCGGAACCGGAATCGCAGAACCGCGGAACCGGCGGTTCCGGTTCGGTTTGAGCATGCCTATTTGCAATGGGTTTTGAAGTGAGGAGAGAGAGAGGGTTTTGTTTGCATAGGGGTGAGGTTTTGGTTTGATATGGGCGGTGGGGTAAGGATGGGGCAAATGAGGGTAAGAATGTCATAACACTACAAATTGGAACCTCCTAGTAATTGCAAAAAGTCTTGGAACCTCTTAGCAATATTGTGGCCAAATTGGAACCTCCTAGTAATTTTCTCTTAAATTTTGAGTAAAGTTTGCAAACACACCCTATATTGTTGGGAGCAAGGAAACATCAACCTAAATTGAACAGTCTCTCAAAACATCAAGGCCATCATACACCCTCAATAAAGCTGATAATAGAGCAACAATTTATGAGCTAAGTTTAGTCCAAATACTTTTTAAATATCAGACCGAAAAGCAAACTGGGAACAGAAAAATGCACTTACCAGTTTCGTGCTTGAGGATGGTAAATTTGTAATGTGACAATTACATGTAACCAGATCAATGATGAAAATGAGTAATTCTTGGAAGAAATTTAAGTTTAATATTCAACTTCCTCAACAAGACCCTCTAGTACCAGACGCTGAAGTGCTACGGAATACTTAGCTGATCTCTTTTGCTCCTCATTTGCACTGGTATCTGAATAGCTTTTCTTAAGAATAAACGATCCCGAACCATCACCTTCTACAACAACAAAGAGGACTTTACTATAGCGAAAAGACAAATAATTGTGAATTGTGAACCAAGTTCACGTCAACTCTCTTCTTTAAAGTAATAATGTTTATTCATAGAAGTTTTTGTCAATATTAAATTGCTAAGCTCCAACTCAAAATGCTATTCACCTTTTATAGTGTAAATGCAGGAGACCCATCTCTTGAAAATGTAGAGCAGCCTCGGGGTGTCCCCTTTGTGAGTATCTGATAAAAGAAGTTCACAAGGACCCCTTTTGCTGCAACGGTATAGTTAAAACACCAAAATAAATGGACTTCTGTTTTACCATCATCATTAAGAGTGCAAAGAATTGAGTAACAAATCGAACACTTGTTTTTGTTTTGTTTTTTGCTTACTTAGCGTGATAAATGGCATTTCGACCAAGTGCTAGTACTCGAATCATTGCCAAATCTCTTCCTCGAGGGCTGTTGTATCTCTCCTGGCAATTCCTTGGAGAAATAAAAAACCGAGGACCTTATTACATTTCCTAAACTTATTTGGAACCTAACAACATAAATATGAATAACCAACCAACATCACCAACACAAAAACACTTGCATCAAACTAACAGAAATTAAGCAGAGTTACAGTTTACCTTTCATTGAAGAAATCCACAAAATCATCTATAATAACCGAAGCCGGAAATGTATCATGCAAGTGGAATGCAGCAAAGTAGTTCTTGATCCCCTCATCATAATCCACATACCTTTAAATAAGTATAAAACTAAAAATATTATCACATGATTAATCAAAGCAATGGCAACAGTAAGCCAACAATCGGTCCAAAATGAGAGAGATGCGTAATTCACTAACTTGATTTGAATTCTTTGGAATATCTCGGAAGACGGATCAACGCCCTCGAATTATTAGTCACAAAATTGGATTTATAAGAATTTAAGGTAAAAAAAAACCTGAAATAAATTAAAATTAAGGAAACTGGAATACCTGAGAGAGAAACGGAGGGTTAGTTTCTAACTTGCGCCGGTTGCACAGGATAACTACACATTTGCCTTCCGCTGCGAAATTGAATGCAAATTGAAAAAGCAATGAGGTTTTACCACTGCAGAAAATTAGAACAATCAACCGAATTCCATTAGCGGAAAATTCCAAAAAATAAAAAATTAGACGATTTTGAACAAAAATATTACGAGGAAAGGGGGCCAGAAACAAAACTAATCGGTTCGAATTGACTCGAACGCTGTAACTTGTTCATATTGGGCGTGAAGAAAAATCTGTCCACCATTTCTGCTATGAAAGGATGCAGAAATATCAATAACATCAATTAATTCAACTAGTGCTTCATTGCTTGAGAAATAATCCGATTTTCTAGACCAGTTCAAGTGCAACCGATTGAAAGACGGATTTGATTGAAGAATTGGAGAAATTCGACTGACTTACAGAAAGAAACATGATTTGGAGAAGGCTGAAGTTACTCGCACCTACATTCAGTAAATACACATTTCTGACATTAATTTTTAAAAAACAAACACATATTTTTCTTAAAAAATAAACATAAAATATTAAAATTATCCTTTCTGTATTTATATGTGAAATATTAATTTTACTGTTCAGTAATATTTTTTAAATTTTTATAATAAGTTCTTGAAAAATTCTCGAATTCATGTACATGATTCGGAAAGTTTTTTCGAAATTTTATATGTGAAAAAATTATCATTTTGATTTGAAATATTTTTCTAGATTTTTCATGTTAGTCGAGAAATATTTTCGAATTATTGTACTAACTTTGAAAAGTTTTTCCATCGATTTACATGTAAAATGTTGATTCTACTCTTTTGAAATATTTTTTTTGAATTTTTATAGTAAATTCGGGAATTTTTTTAAAAATTCATATTACATAATTCTAAATTTTTTTTCAGAAATTTTACATTGCGGCGGTAGATGCGAGCTAGGCGGTGGTTGTCTCGCTCGCCTCACAACTTGAGTGGAGGTGTACCAAAGTTTTTTTTAAAAAAATTGAATAGGAGAAGCGTGAGTAAGGTATAAATGTATTTGGATCATCTCTATTTCTTTGTGTAAATTTTTTGTAAATTTCGGAGAGAGAAAGACACAATACAAGGGTTTCATATTTTATATTTTTTTATATTAGTTTATTCTGTGTCTTTTCTCTCCAAAATTTAAATTTTTTTTTACAAAAACAAAATGTAGAGAATCCAAATTCGATACAAATTGGGGTATTTTAGAAAAATTATGTGGGGAGTGAGTGGTGTATTTACTGAAAAGGTATGTGTGACCCGAGCTTTGGAGAATGAAACGGTTTCTTAAAATGGTTGATAAATTAGTTTTGCAACAGCCGTCAATTGATGAAAACTGGGCCCGCTCGTACCGCACAATATCATCTGTTTCATATATTGTGTTCTATTTTATATTTCACAAGGTAGATTAATGACACGTGTAATAGGCAAAACAATTCAACAAACCACCATTACCCTTAATCCATGTGTTAAAGATTTAGGAACTGGAATAATCTTGAAACATTAAAAAGTGGTACAGAGGAATTGATCTGGCACGTACGGGGCCCAATGGGACATCTGCAAAGATGACCTTTAATAATAAACTAGTATTTTCTCCTGTGCGATGCACGGTATATTAAATATTATGTCATTATTAGTAAGCATTTTTATTCTTACAATACTTACATTAGCATATGATTTGTTGCATCCAAGTAACAATTATAAGGAAAAATCCACGTACATGGATATAGGTTTTACACAAACTCTCATTTTTCGAGTATTACTATTATAGATACACATTATTATTAAGATTATATATATGCACCATCACACTTTAAGTATAAATAAATGTTAACCAATTAAGTTATATTTCATTAAAATTAAAAGTCTCGTCTTTTATTTAAGTTTTATTGAAAATCAATAATAAATTATTAAATTTGGTTCAATAAATTAGCGGTCTCACTTAAATAATTATTGCTAAAGAATATCTTTATTGGATCACAATTAAATAGACGATCTAGAGAGTTAATAAAGAATATTAAAAATTACTACCATTTTATGAGATAAATAGTTATAATACAATATTGATGTATTTTTTAGTTGCATTGTTTTATATATTTAAAAATAGTCTTGAATTTCTTTTATAAATCCAGGCAAAGACTAACATAAGTTTGGAAAATAATACATGACAATTAATTTAAACACAAAATAAGCAATTATAGTGCAATACTAATTACTACCTCCATCCTCAATTTAATTGAACATTTATAAAAAAAATACATCCCAAATTCAATTAAATATTTCTATAAATAATAATAAATATTTTTTTCTCTTTTATCTATACCTTTCAAACACCTCAATATTACACCAAATGTCATTACATTTAAACATTAAAGTCAATTTTATCTCATTTAATTTATACAAATATCACTACGTTAACATTTAACCCCCAATTTTATCTCTTTTTTAATAATAGTAAATAATTATTTTCTTAAATTTTGTTTGTACATTAAATATTTAATTAACTATATATGAGACGGAAAGAGTATTATACTCTCAGTAAATAAATAAATTTGAAAATCATTAAAATAATTAACAAAATCTAATCACTACCCACAAATTACTCACACAATGACACAACATACACCACGCGTCAGAGAGACCATTACCAAGTGTGCACTTTCTCTCATTTACCTTTCACCTTCGCCCCTTTTCCCATTTCCCTCATCGGCAAAAGAAACACAGTAATATTAATTTTTGCCGATCCTAATATGTGAAACTGTTAGTTGGAGTAATTGATTTTTGTTTGCAAGAGCCTCTAGCAGCAAGATAGCTAAGGTTAGTTAATCATTTAATGTTTTACAATTAGAAGAATATCCAATTAACATAAAACAAAATTAAAGGGCTGCACAAATTATTTACAGGGCTGAAGTATACCCACTGACCACAAAGTATTTCACTATATTTATAGGGTTGTATCATACCAGATAGTGAAAAGAATAAAAATATGTAGTTTTACTGTTAATCTATTTTCATTTGTTGATACAAAAATAACACGCAACGCGCCTTAAGCAATTCTTTATTTTCATATGCAGGTGTACTTCAGATTCTCAAACCAGATGATCGATGCCAAAATCTTCAAATATAGAAGAAAATAAGCGATTAATTTGGAGTATATGTAGAAGGATTGGAAATTTGAATTTTTTTTTATATTTTATATTTATCCTAAACTATAACTTGCTATAGCTTGTCGTGGGAAAAAATGGTGGGTTTTGACGGTGGGTTTTAGGACATTTATACTACTAACAGGGAAGGTGAAGAGTTGGGCCCAAATGACTTCCTAAAGAAGCTAAAAAAAGAAGTTGGAGTCGATAATTTAAATTTAATTTAAATTTTGAAGAATGTACGGAGATCTAGGAATATAATAAGGTATTTTATGTTTCCAATATACTTTTGTCTGCAAATATATAGTAGTCTGACAAAATTATAATAAAAAATAAATATAACAACTAATCACACTAACATGTTAACGCGTGTAATGCACGGTTTCACTAGAGAGCAAGTAGCCCTTCACTCGCCTGAGAATTCCTTACACATTTAACAGATACTTGTGGTTTTATATATTTATAGATTGGATAAAAAAAGTGTGGCCAGAAATAAATTAGTGACACAACACTATTAATCTTTTTGATTAAAAAAAAAGGAAGCACTTCACCGGCTTTCGACAGGTGACAGTTTCAATTTACGATAAGTGTTCAACTTACGATAAGTGGCGCCTTAACGTGCTTCCAAACTATTAAAAAAAAAGGGATAATTCAAAAATTTTAACGTAAATCCACCTTTCTTAACTTTTACTTTGCCTGATTAGTGATTATTAATTGTATTAATTGTGAAAAATGTCGTTGTAGCTTCAATCAATTAAAGTATCAATTATTTCTTTCATATAACGTTTCATTTTTCTCCACTCTGCTTTCCATTGCCGCAGCCGATTTCAATTCCCAGCATACCTTTCATCTTCTTCGAAAATTTGTTCTTCGTTATTGAGATAACAATTATCTTCTTCATTCACAGTAAAACGTTCAAAAAGATTTTTTTACATCTCATACAGAAAAAGTATCTGGAAATATATCCTCTCTCAGCCGCCAGAATTCCGGGCACCACCGCCCTAACAGAGCGGCCGCAGTTGTGCGACCAGTGACAAAACCGATGCCGCTGTGGTCAAAAAGCATAATTGACGCCTAAGTGACGCCGGTATGTCGCCGTCATATATGATAATTTCCTATCTGAATCAAATGGGTACGTCGAGTCATTCTTTAATTTTTTTTATTTTCCTATCTGAGTGACGCCGGTTCGTTTGTTTTAGATTTTTTATTTTCTGAATGAAATCGTCAAATTAGATTTGTAATTCTGATTATTTTCCTACGCCAATGAGTTTATTTTCTGTGGTTTTCTCTCTCAGCCTTCATTCTTCGCTATTCCAATTTTTGACAGCATTTCTCCTTCTAATTTTAACATATTTGCGCAGTTTGTTTCGATTTTCAGATTTACTGATCTGAAATTGTTTGGAGATTCTATTACAGTGATAACTCTCAGATGTGTTACAAGGTACTTTCTTCTAAATTTAGATACCATGTTTTATTTTGATTCACACTATTTTTTTCCTTTTTCAATCTGTTTTACCTTGCGTTTACTAATTTTCTATGTAATTTTTATCTATTCCCTTTCAATTGAGAAATTTGCATCCAATGTTTTGCTTGCATTTGGAGAGAATTCAATCAAGGATTGCAGAGAAAAAAGCACTGCAGAGGAGCTCATACCAATGCCAATAAGGTCAATTTGCACATATTTTTATCGTCATAAATTTATTACTTATGCTAATTGTAATTAACTATCTTGAAATTTATTATTATCAGCACAAGAACTTCTATGATTACTTTAACTAATTCAGTAATTTTGCGTTTAATTAGTAATAAGAACATAAGTATGCTTTGCTGCTCATACTGGTTGTGAATGACCAACATGTCATTTCTTTGTAGATTCAAAGAAGCAAAAGACTGCTGAAATACAAACTGGACTAGATGAGGCAGAAGCATTAGTATAAGACAACCAATGTCAAAATTATTTGCTTCCTTTTTATGGTTTGTTTATTGATTTTCTCTTGAGACGGTTTGATAAATACACAGATAAGGAATATGGATCTTGAGGCCCGTGGTTTGTAGCCAAACATTTAGTGAAGTAAAGCGAGTTACATCCACAAACTTTAACCAAGCTACTGGAGATTAGCTGGTGGAGGCAGGAATGATGCTTTTCATTTAGCTATTTAAGAGAAGTATGGCACCTCAGAGGTTTGATGTCTCAGTTTCTCTAAGCTTGCATTAGACTTATCAGCTACTTTTTGCATGACCTATTCAAGAAATATTAGAGCCATGATTTTCATTAGGAATTATCCAACATTTAATATTTCCTACCGTACTTCTCTATTATATGGTTAATCAAGCACTCAGATTGCTGACAGAAGTCCAGAAGCACCTTGACAAACAATTTGAGGTACGTTTCTTGAGGCCTTACCGACAAATTGAATTATAGTCCTTTTCTTTTATCAGGCAAACAAGTAAATTTATGGTATACCACATACCCCAATAAGGATAGTACAATTTGTGATTAGCAGCCAAGAACTATTTTTGGATCTGATATCGTTTTTGTAACTAAGTCGCCGCTTTGGGGCAACTAATCAATTGGATAAATTTAAAAACTATGAACTTCTACTAAATTTGGCAGCTTCTATAGCTAGATAGACTTTTGAGAAATATATTATTATAAATTGAAGTCTACACCTATTAATTTTTCGTGTTGGTATAAGTATATTATCTTTGATCATTTAAAAGCTCCCAAACTCTGCCACCAAAATGGCCAGTCAAAATGTGAAAACTGCTCACATATTAGTTCTCCACATGACATCATGCATATAAATTGCAGTTTCATGCATGTTCTTAGTAGAAATATGAACATTTAAAATATATTCTGCCATTTAGTGTGTTTGGATTGAAGCGTCCGAGGTTGGATTTGAAATCCATAGTTATGCTTTTGGATTGATATGGATTTTAAATCCAACAATTTCATTTCGAAGTAATTTTTGTATGATTTGGGTAGATATTGTATTTCAAATCCCTCAATTGAAATGCAAACTTATGATATGTGGTATCTATTATTTGGAACAAAATAATAGCCCCAAAGCCATGCCACCTAATTGTTGGTCAAGAGAGCAAAGATGAGTCCGCATGGTAAACTCAAATTATCAATCCAATATGCAACGAGTTGGCATCTCAACTCCTACACTCCAAATTACTTCATGCGCTAAATTCAAGTAGCATCTTCCAATCATTTTAAGAGAAATGTGTTTCAAAAACCAACCTGCCGTAGCCTATACAGTTTAACAAATAATATAAATATGTTACAAAAGAATCATGTTTTCTTTCTAATTTAGCTGAAAATTAAACTCAATTAATAATTCTATGAAAACAAAATCAGTCCCAAAAGTCTAGATTTATAAATTTAATATAAGGCCATTAAGATTTCATAAGAAATTCACACGAACAGATAAAGATCTAAAAATAAAAAAAATTGGAATTACCAAATCTAGCCCAAAGTTGGGGCTCAATACCAGTTGCCTCACGGATCAGTTCATAGTTTCTCATTTCTTTTTCAGTTCTTTGTGAACAGGTTTACATCATATAGGTTATATTTGAAGTAACAATTTCATTATTTTCTGATGTTTTGTTTTAATTGATTATTGATGTTTTGGTACTTAGAGGTTTGAACTTAAGGTTTATTGGTACTTGGAGGTTTGAACTTTAAAGCATTTGTTACTTAAATGATTAATTTTTTAATGCGATTTTATCTTTTTTATTCTGAAATGATTAATTTTTTAATGCGATTTTATCTTTTTTCTTCTGATTTTAGTATTTATTTTGTATTCTGAAAGTTTTGCCTATTTTGAAGTAGGTCAGGAAACAATAGAGGTCTGAAATCAAGAGACATTGGAGAGGGTGGTTGCATCCAGGGGAAATGAGTACATTAAGGATAAGCCTACTGATATAGTAAGTCTTATCATTATGTTTCAGCTTCAAACTCCACATCAAGCACGTTCATAAACTGATTTTCATGGTTAACTATTGATCTACAATGTTGGTATTTACATACCGTTATGCAGTATTATAATAATTTTTCTTGAAATGTTTCGGCAGTTTTAAGTTGAGATTGAAGAGGAAGGCACATCACATGGATAGAGTTTGTGAATTATTTATAGAAGTAAGGTTAATAAGCTGGGTTCCAAACTAAATTTTACAATTAGAGTGGCAATCTTTGGTGAAGTAAAACTCGAGCGTGTTGGTCCATCAATGAATTTGATGAGTCTATGTTGAGGTTTCTTTGAATAGTTATTTTGCAACAATCTTGGATGCTTTGTGATGCATTTCAACCACTGAAAGCAAATGGTTATATTTTTCTCTTCGGAAGGGAGACTGTGAAAGGAGAAGATCTATCTAATTTATATGAACCGCACATGATTTTTTTTGTTTTATTATCTCAGTTGTTTTCCATACCATGGATTCATAGAGGACTTTTTAATTTTTTTTAGCAAGATTCATATTTTTATGTTTTATACTATTTACTTTCCAAATTATGTGAAAAGGAAAAGAAATCAAATAATTTTCCAGCACCTATTATATTTGTAGTGGAAGAAAATTTTGTTGAAACACGTAAATAAATAAAATATGCATTTTATTTTATTTTTAAATTTGTACTATTGCTTTGAAAATTGAATTTTAATTTTTAATATTTGTTAACTTGCTCACCCTTTTCTTTTGGAGAGTGTTTTAATATTTTTTGGACAGGCCCGTGCAATAACTAGTCTTCCTCCAATAACCAAACTTTGAAATCATCTGAATAATTCTAGTCTATGCATTTCACATGAATTTCATTATCTATTAAATAAATATGAAGAATGCATTTTCTAATGGTTTGCTATATGAAGTATATGTGAAGCAGTCAGTGAATTTAAAGTGTATAATAATAATTAATTAATGACAAAAACTCATGTGAGACAGTCTCATGCATGAGACGAGGTATATATAACTTAGCACAAATTACATATATTCCTTCTAAAATGTTAAAACGTCAATGTCCAATTTATGTCCTGTCTCATCGTGAGATCGTCTCATTCAAGTGTGCTTCTTAGGGCCCGTTTGACTAAGTTTATTTTAAACATCTTATAAGCTATAACATCTTATAAGTTCTTAATAAGTTGTTTTAAGAACTTATAAGATGTAATTTTTAAGTAGCTTATAAGTTGTTAAAGCGTTTGGCTAATACAACTTATAAGTTCTTTAATAATTTTTTAGTTTTTTTAATATAATTTTTTATATATAATTTTTTTTGAAATAAATTTTTTTTTTTTTTCTGATTTTTTTTTAATTTTTTTTTCGAAAATATTTTTTTTTTTGAAATATTTTTTTTCCGAATTTTTTTTCTTCTGAATTTTATTTTCGAAAATAATTTTTTTTTTTGAAAATATTTTTTTTTCGAAAAATATTAAAAAAATAATTTTCGATTTTTTTTTTCTAAAAATAAATTTTTTATTTCGAAAATAATTTTATTTCGCAAAAAATGGGATGAATTGGGTTGAATTTGGGTCGGGATGTGTTGAGATAGGGTAGAACTTATATAATTTTTGTAAAATAAGTTGAGATATTCCAACTTATTTTTTTGAAGTTTATAAGCTCTAAAGAACTTTTTTTTAGATCTTATAAGATGATAAACATCTTATTTTACCAAACAAAATTAAGGAACTTATAAGCTCTTAAACAACTTATAAGCTGTTTTAAAGAGCTTATAAGCTATGCTAAACAGGCTCTTAATCAATTCAATAAAATATATTGACACGCTTTTAAATGTGAAGAGACCACACATAAAATCAATGTGATAATAAGTATTTGATTGGTGCAATATATGTTTTTTAAAGCAATTTTTTAAAAATAGTGAGTAAAGATAAAAATGGGAAAGTATATTTGTTGGAGAATGTGTAGGTTTCAAGCAGCAGCAAATGAGTCTCAGTTGTTAGCTGCCAAGGAGATTATAAAATATATCAAGAGCGTTTAAAATATTGGGTTATGGTATCATAAGGAAGGAGGTTTTGAACTCATTGACTATTTAGATTCAAGCTTTGTAGGATGCAAGATTAATAGAAAAACACTAGGGGCATGTTTATTTTAGGATTACGGTGTGGGGAAGTAAGTCTGGATTTTGAAAATTCTAAAAATTTAAAAATCCTCATAAATAATAAAAATATGTAATTGTTGTGAAATTATGATTTATATTAAATTAATGCGTAAGAGTGATTGATATGTTGTTACTATTAGAGCATATAAAATTATACCACTTGTAGGTCCCAAAACGAGTTTAGTGAGGGTAAAAATTTAGAGGGGAAGATTGAATAGATTTTTACAAAATTCTTTTCAATGTCTTAGCTGGACAACTGACTTGGATAACTCATGAACTTCAAATTATGCTAAGTAGGGTACAGACTAATCAACTCCGACTGATAACCAACCAACTCATTGTTAAGCTTAGCTGATCAGTTGGACGACTAGCAAAGAGAGCTAAGTGCGAAAAGTGTAAGTCCTTAACTCGTGTTGAAAGTCTATTATGAAACCTTAACTCGATTTTTTTTACGAATCAACCAACTTGATGTACAATAGATTAGAAGAATTCTATAAATGATTTTTGTAAATAAAATATATTATAGTTATATAAAGCAAGTAAACTACACAAAGTCTATAGTGATTTAGAAACTCAGCTCCTACATCCATTCGTCCCTATCAGCAGAGGTAATTCCTTAATATGAGGAATCTTGATTAGAGTTCTAAGGAACAATGGTTAATCACTTCTCCATTTACGGGATTCGATTATCTGAAATTTAGGATGAGTTCGAATCCTCTTACAACCATTATTTCAACTAAGTTTTAACCGAACTTTACTCAATCACTCATACTACCTATCTTTTAAAGAAGGGTTCGAGAAACCGTTCCAAACTAGGTGAGATATCTTTTACACGAGTTTAACCTAAAAGCTAAGAATAAGATCTCTCTAAGCTTGAATATATGAATGTGTAAGCTTAAGAACAAATGTGAACACTAAGAATCTCTTGCTCGAATGCTTTGGTGTTCTTGGAAATTGCTTCAAGGATTTGGATATATTGATCACATGCAGAATTCCATAACCTTACTCTGAAGATTTGAATCCGTATTTATAGAGAGATTGTTGTTGGGGAATAATCCCAACAATTACAAAAACTAGCAGTTGGGGAGTAAGCTTGAAATCTTTCTATTTTTGTTATACAATCTTTCTTAGGAATATGCATGCAAACATCTTTTCCCATTTAAGGTAACATTGTACTATAGAATCGTTGCATCAATTGATTATTCTTTATGTCAAGTTTCGTACATTGTTCTCGACTTCCGTTGGTTCACTGCTTTTGTCTCTGAAAAGAATGCCACATCAACAGCTTACTATGCATTGCAAAACACAAGATTACAACCTGATGGTCCATGCATTACCATGCACTCCAATACAACAGATAAAATGTAAAACCAGGAAGGACCACAAGTCTTACATGCAACCCTGATATATCCATTGGAGAAAAGTTTGTCTTCTAGCATTAGCTAATAAGCTTTTGACACATGTGTTGGGAAATTTATAGTTTTGATAAAAGTTCCAGAAACACATGTAATAGACCAAATCGGACACATTGAGGTGATGTTTATATTACCGTTTATAGAATACCAGTTGATAATTACTGTATAGAACAACTGATGTAATAGATAGGTCACATATTGAGGGGGAACCTCAATATGTATAAGTCAGATCTGAAAATCCAAAGAACATCTGATATCCGACAGGCCAGAATGCTAGAGAAGAACATAAGATCAGATCGATCTGATCTAGTCAGATATCTCTCACCAAGTCATAAAGCTCAAACTCGTAATACTTGAAGATCGATGACTTCCGGAAGATCGCACGGAAGACCTACATCGGTAAGTCCGCTAGTTGAAGCTAAGTCAACCGGCACCAGAAGACTCCATCAGGTGGATCGATCGATTCGATCGATCATGTCACCACCAGTGAGAACGATGTTTCACCTAATCATACGTCTATGATCCGAACAAGAGGAATGTCAACCTTAGTTGGAAGAACAAACACCTTGAAAAGTGCGTCTGTTAACCAATAAGAACAAGACACGTATGACCGAGCCGACAATTAAGGGATTTGATCTTTGCTTTCTCTCTAACGGCTATAAAATACAAGTTCACGCTTTTCGCCCCGTGCGCCTTCAAGACGCCACATCAATCCTCGCAAACCTACCTAATATAAATGAAATTCAAATTGCTCTCCAACGGCTCTTTGATTTCAAGGTCTATAAATATGGGATCACACTTCAGAGTGATACACGGAAACACTGAACAATCAAGAAGCTCAAGCAATTATCAGATTTCCGCACGAAGAACACGATCAAGAAGATTATTTTATTAAGTGTTCATCCCATAAGTTCTTAACATAGAAATCTTTTCATCTAGGTGATGAGCTACCTTAAACACTAGAAAAGATTTCATAGTTGAACCAAAACAATCTTATCCAAACCCAAGTTAGGTTAAGTTGTTTAGCAAGATTTCAAACTAGGGTTTCTAGTTACCGATTTACGGGATCGGTTGAGTGAGAACTCCTTAAATATCGGTCGGTTAATCTTGTGTTGAACTAACACATAAAAACTAAGTTCACCGTTGGTTAAGTTGGTGCCCTTTGTTATAGGGAAGAGTGGACGTAGGACCGGGTTTGTCCGAACCACTATAAATCTTGTGTGCCTTTACCGCTTTGATTAACCGGCTCTACACAATTGCACACAACCTTTAAAAGCGCATACATATTCTAAGTTGAGATCGGCTAGCACCAAGCTTCGATCCGATCAAGCTCGACACTTCATCCAACGGTTAAAACACTAACTTTGGAATCGATTTATAAAAACCGGATTTTCACGGGTAAAACTTAAGCTTCCGACACATCGCTTAAACCGATAGTTACCAAACTAATTTGCCTTGAGCGATTAGTAAGTTGGTTATCGGCCAAATCGATTCACTCGCGACTCGATCAAAGTAATCGCCCTCACACCTGATCTGCACAAAAAAGTTTTCGTAAGTCTATTCACCCCTCCCTCTAGACTTCTACCCTCAATAAACCCGCGGGACCTATAAGTGGTATCAAAGCGGTTGGTTCTATGCACACTCGACTTTGTGTATCATCGATTCTTGAGGAAGAATCTTTGTGGTCGATCGAATCGATCTTTAAAACCTTCTTAAAACTCATTCATTTTCCAAAAACACTCGGCATGGATAACACCTCGTATATGTATCATGATCTCCGAAGTTCTCAATCGATGAGTATGCAAATTGGGCCCATATATATGTCCAACCATCTAGGTTCGATCAAGGGCGTAATGATGGAAGTCATCGAAAAGAGGACCCATCATCATATATTACGACAACCCCGGTTGGAAGAGATCCGGACTTTGCCCCGAAGTCTTGTACGAAAAAAGCCCGGCCTTGATGGATGCAGAGGAAAGGAAATCAGATACTCTGGATACTATCGCAAGGCATATTATCATGAAAACAATGGATAAGGTCACCAAGGAAAAGATTAAGTATCTCAAATCATGAAAGCAATGTGGGATACTCTGCCGAGATATCGAGGAAATGACCAGATAAAAGACAAACCGCTTTGCGGGCGAATCGGTAAAGTTTGAAAAATTGAAGATGTTTGCCAAACTAAACCATCAACGAACTCGATGGAAGGATTACTATGTCAATAAACAAGCTTCGAGAACTTGGTAGAGATGTCCGATAAAGATATCAACTACAAAATTTTAAGGTCTCTCACCAAGAAATGGGACATGAAGGTCACGAATCAAGGATTGCCAAGACATTTCAAAAATGAAGCCAAGTAGCTTGTTCTTGAGCCTTAAAGCTCACGAGTTCGATTTAATTGAGAGAGGACAAGCGGATGAAGATGAGGTGCCCACCAAGCCTCAACTTCCAAATCGGGCTTACTTTTAAGGCAACCAACAAAGAGATTGAAGACCAATGAGCCCATTGGAAACATCATAAGTCGAAGCAGAATGAGATCGCTCCGCTTACCGTAAAAACTAGAGAAATCAAATACTCAACCGGGTAAGTATCGAAGATTCTATAAAGATTATCAACATAGCCGAGGAAGAGATAGGAGATCGCACAAATGATCTCCGAGAAGAACCGGATCCGATGATCGGAGAGATCACAGAGATGAAAGGAAAAGAGGTAATCTAAATGATGAGAGAAGAGATAACCAATCGGATGTAAGAAGCTCGATTACTATCGAAAGGAAAATCACCCGATAGATCATACAGACGGAAAGATTCACCCGAAGAAAAAATTCCGTGGATCAAGGAGCGTGCTTCAATTGTGAGAAGCCAGTCACTACAAATACAGACGCCTGCATCGACGCCAAGAGAAAGGGAAGAAAAGAGGAATAGAAGAGAGCAACGAACAGGACAAAAAAAGCCATGGTTGCCGACATCGCCAGAATTAACGATTCAGATCTCCGCCCTTTGAGGACTCGATACTCCTCTCAGAGAAGATTTCCCGACGTCAAGGGTTGTGACTTCTATGGAAATGAAGATCCGATATTCTCTTCGATGATGATGAGATCTGCTTCGATGGCCAAGGAGGACCAACTGAGGTAACCTCCAAACCCGCTTTTGTTCGCTTCTACACCGCTATCATTAGCACACCGCCGGGAGATTGACCGCAATTTACTCGAGCAATTGCTTGAGGATCTCTCCAATGCAGTAGACACTTATGTTATAGTGGAAGCTGAAAATGATAAGCTGAGGACCATAAATAATCAGCTTGCTAAAGAGAATGATCTCAGTAAAGCCTCTGAACTTAAATCGGTGAAACCGCTCGGAAAACAAATCGAGGAATTTAAAATTCTGAAAGTTAAAGCTTCTGATCAGGACAAGCAAATCAAAGATCAGCTGGCAATTAACAAACAACAAGCTGATGACTTCAAAATCCTGCAAGCAAAATTCGATGAGCTGTTCCGAAAGCATGAAAGTCTAAAATCATCTGAGGATAATCTGCGTAAGAAAATAGAGGTTTTTACAAAATCATCTAAAACCGTTCAAGACATGAACACCTATTTTCGAACAACGATTAACAAGAAGGGACTTGGGTATGAGAACCCTTCCACATCCTCAAAAGCCCCGGCTGATTCATCTCAAAAAGGTGTAATCAGATGAGTTTCTGACAAAGATACACCAAAAGCCAAACATGTATCTAATAAGGGAAAAAGACCAGTTGAGCAGGTAAGGCAGGTGCCTAACCAGAAGGGGAACATAAATGGACCCCAACTGGTAAAGCATCAGTCGAGGAATCAACAGAAGAACCCAGTTCTTACGAAGAGACCTCAACTCGATCAATGATCGAAATCGAAAAAAGACAACCTGTAAAAGGGAAGTCCAATCTGAGACCCAATCAAGGTCAGCTGCCTAATAAGCATGCTTCAGGTAAACTGCAAAAACCACCTATGCCGAAAAGATATGAATCTTTTGATGGTAGCAGTCGTACTACCCCTAGAATCAGAAATCTAGGGTCACGCACGTAACCACACTGGATGAAAATAAGACAAACAGAAAAGATAAATCCCAAGTCTTCTAAGTCACCTAAGGTTCACACTAATAATCATACTAATCAGAAAGCATATAAAGAGACGTATGATTATGTTGATAGGTATGGGAGACAAATCAGGCCTTCTTCGATCTAACCGATCACAATAGAAGTGCTCGCTTGTATGGATCCCCAAAACTAATCCTAACCCCTCGGGACCCAATCCAAAAGGGGTACCTAAAGCCCGATTTGGGCTGCGCAGGATCGCGCGGGTCCGCCAACAAAGGAGGTGTGCAAGCAACTATCCGGTACATCGATAGTGGATGCTCAAGGCACATGACCGAAGCAAACATCTCCTCGGCTCTTACACATAAAGAACAAAAGGCCAGCGTGTACTCTTTTCGGTGATGATAACTTTGGTTATACCAAAGGATTCAAACCTTAGAGAATGATGATGTACAAATAATCGAGTCTCGTATGTCGAAGGTCCGAAGCACAACCTATTATCGGTTTCACAATTCTGCGACAACGGATTCAAGAGTTGAGTTCTCGACCGACCAATGCACTATCAAGAATCGAGCCACTCAATGATTTTGCTAATCGTTCAAGGAAAGGGACGATCTACACAAATGATTGGAACAGTTGCCCAAGAAATGCATGCTCGATTGTCAAGAGTTCCAAAAGTAGCGATTGGCTCTCGCACAAAAGAATGAGCCATCCGAACTTTAAAACTCTTAATAAGATAGCAAGGATGTCTCTAGTGGAAGGACTTCCAATGAAGTATTTTCAAAGGATCGGACATGTCTTGCGATGTCGGGGAAAAACAGTCAAAGCTTCATTCAAGGGAATTCCTTGACCGGCATCCAAAGAGAGTACCGCAAATTGCCATATGGATCTATTTGGACCCGATTACACCAATCGATCTCAACGGACGAATATACTCGTAATCGTGGATGACTATTCCAAGTTTACAGGTTATATTCTTACATAAGAAGAATGAGACGACAAACGAAGATACCGAAATGCTAAAAAGATTACAAAATGAGAAGGGTGTCGTTAGTAAAAATCGATCGATAAAGGTACATAATTTACAACTCTTTTATTACCGATTTTTGCTCTAAGTTTGGTATACAACATGAAACATCACCGTAAGGACGCCACAACAAAATGGAGTAGCGGAACGGAGAAATGAACTCTCAAAGAAGTTCGCCGCACGATGTTAAATAACATGCAATACCAAGCCGCTTTTCGCGTATAATCAATCAACACTTTGCATGCCATACTCGTAATCGGATGTCTTCGACTAAGGCTCACTACAAAACACCCTATGAACTGTGGAAGGACGAAAAAACCTCGTGTCTCTTACTTCCATGTTTTTTGGGTGTAAGTGTTTCATACACAATAATGGGAAGAGTCGGGCTTGAAGACTTTTGAGGCCAAGTCGATGAAGGTATATTCTTAGGATATTCCTCATCTAGCAAGGCTTTTCGGTTTTACAACAGCATTTAACCCTACTTGTGGAAGAAAACACCCCATGTAGTCTTTGATGAAGCATCTTCCGAACAAGAGAAATCGCCTCGAAAAAAGATGTACCGATCAACAAGTACCGATGCTCGTAAAATGGATCACCTAATGATCAAGGAAAAAGAATCGAAACCATAAAAGTATACATTCCGGATCTAGTCGATTCACCGATCATTTAGATCCTAAGGTATGAAAAAACTGCTTCGATGAAGAAGTTCGATACAAATGAGACAAGATCAACCGAACCATCCGGTTTGGGGGAACACCAAGTTCCCACGAAACGTACATCGAGACATGATGAGTCCAACATCACCGAGACATGTTCTTATCAAGTGGATCATAATTCTCGCACCACTCCCAAATACTAGTAATGAACCTTTATCGAAATGGATGATGTTCTCCAAACCGACGCAAATCGAATGTAAGACTGGATAACCACCATCCAACCGATCGATCATCGAGACCCATCCGATAAAGTTAAAACTAGACATCGACAGGTGAAAGTGTCATGTATTATTTATTATTTGTCTATGAAGGAACCAACAACAATAGAGGAAGCTCTACAAGACGCAAGTCGGATTCTAGCCATGCGAGCAGAAGAGTCGAAAACAGTTCGGCAAAATCAAGTTTGGGAACCGGTAGATGCACCAAATCATCAAGACGAATTGGCACGAAGTGGGTTTTTCAAGAACAAGAGAGATGAGAAAAATGTCATCACCGTAAATAAGGCAAGACTTGTTGATAAGGGGTATTCACAATCAGAAGGAATTGATTATGACGAGACCTTTGCACCGGGCCGCCGCCTAGAAGCCATTCGGGTCATTTTACGCATATGCTTCCCACAGAGGGTTCATCATGTATCGATGGACGAAAAGAGTGCATTTTTAAACGGGTACTAGCAGAGGAAGTTTATGTCGAACAACCTCCGTGCTTCAAAAGAACAACCAAGTGTACCGCTTCTGAAAAAGCTCTTTATGGCACGAAACAAGCTCCTCGAGCTTGGTATGATACACTCTCTCGCTTCTTGATCGACAAAGGGTTCACTAAAGGAACAAATTGGACGTAACCTTATTCGAATAGAAGATGGAGAAGATATTCTGATGGTTCAGATCTACGTGGACGACATCATCTTCGGATCTCCTAACAAGAGTCTATGTGAAAGATTCAGCAAACTGATGCAAGGGAAGTTCGAGATGTCCATGATGGGACAGATGAATTACTTTCTGGGTCTCCAGGTGAAGCAAAGTGCAGAAGGAATATTCATCTGCCAAGCGAAGTACACTAGGAATTTATTGGCTAAGTTTGGAGTTCAAAATTGCAAGGAAGCCAAAATTCCTATGATGACTGGATTCAAGATGGATCCAGATGAGGATGGTCAGAAAACAAATCAGAAAGAATATAGGGCTCTCTCATTGGATCTCTATCAGACTCGATCGCAACTGGACCAGATATCACCTTTGGCAAGAGGTGTATGTGCGATTTCGTGCAAATCCAATGCAAAGCCACCTAAAAAGCGACTAAGCGGATTCTTAAGTATCTAAAGGGACAAAGAAACCTTGGTTTATTTTACCCATCAGATGATAATCTAGAGCTTAGTGGGTATTCTGATTCTGATTATGGAGGTTGCAAGATTGACAGGAAGTCAACCTCAGGAACATGTCAGTTTTTAGGAAGTAAACTGATCTCGTGGTTTTCAAAGAAGCAGACATCGATTCATGACATCTACTATCAAGGCGGAATATATGGGTCTGCGAGGAAGTCGCTGTTCCCAAATCGCTCGCTCGATCCAAGAAATGAGGGATTATAACATCGTAGCTAAGAATGTACCTATATTCTCGTGACAATAATAGTCTTTATTGAATCACTCGAATCTCGTTCTACATACAAGATTCAAGCATGTGGATGTCGACACCATTTTATAAGAGATCATGTTGAAAAAGAAGAATATCGAATGGAAAAGATTCACACCGATTTACAGAAAGCTGATATTCTAACCAAGCCACTAGCTGAGATTAGATTCAGAGAATTGTGTAATGAGCTAGGGCTTCTGGATCTTGGAGAAAAAACACCTAAAATGATTGATGGATTGTTCTCCAGAACCAGCTGGTTAAGAGACTAACCAGGCTGAAAGGAATCAGTTGAGTTTGGTATCTCAACTGATCAGAAGATCAGTCAAGGAACTGATGTGAGAAATCGATCAGATTTATGAGTTATCGATTAAAATCGATCGATTTAAGGTTTATCGATTAAAGGAAACGCTCAATTTAAAAGGAATATCCGATTAAATCAACAAGGTTATTTTACGCTTTGTAAGTCGATTTAGGTATATTCAACAAGCAAGATTCACATATTAAAGCCTACAATCGCATAAGAAAAGCAGAGAATTTACACAACAATGGAATAATAGAACTTTTCATTGATAAAGACCCGAAGGTCAGACTACATTACAAGTTACAAGTACAAAGGACCCGGAGGTCAGTACATAAGTCATAACCGAAAACCCTAAACCTATAACCCTAAACCCTCATCCTAACCCAAGAAGAGCATGGGAGAGAGATTTTAAATCGATGCTCTCATTTTCCCCACTTAACAAGGGTGAGAGAGGGCTTTAAAGAAATCCTAAAGCCGCTAGTCAAGCTAAAAACCAAATGGAGCGAGAGCGGCGTTGATAGGATTTCTAAGCCGAGAGCCCTTAGACACAAAGTCAATGGACTCTCCAAATTAAAATGGAGCACATGTGCCAAGAAATTGGTTCAAAGACCTTATGGGCACATGTGTTACATGAAAAAAATAGAGTTGATATCGAAGATCACCGTTGTCCGATCAAGACCGTATATCAAACTCATGTTTTATATCGGTCGAGTCTGTTGATCTTTGTTACGTCATAACAATAGACACACAAGGTGCATACGGTTAGGAGAAGTGTCTTCTCGATTGAGATAGCAGATCCGCCCGTGGTGGTGGTAAAGGAGCTTAGCAACAATTGTATGTGAAATCTTTGATGACGCCAAAAAACAAAGGATAAAGGGACACACAGGGGTTGATTTGAGAAGTGAAATCATTGTAAAATGGGTAAAGGTGTTTCTTGGAAGTTTCACCGGAAATAAGGGTTCACCGTAATGCATGTTTTTACAAAGAAAGATAAGTATGGTGAATGGGTTATGTTGTGTAAAAACATTGGTCTAATTTATAGAGGCCAAGCAAGGGTGCAAATGCAAATTTGATTTCAAAAAGCCTTTTAGAGAAATTTGCATCACAAGGACAGAGTGTAGAAATCACGCGACTGATAATTGGATAAATTTACGGCGGATTGACATATCAAGATATACGACTATAATTACGATGTCAAATCGCGCCAACTTAGGAATAGAGACTACTATTCTAGACTAAGTTTTACAGTAACACTTATCCCAAGAATTGGCTTGATCCGAGAAGAATCGATTAGGTCAACCAAAATCGATTACATACTAAACCGATCGGATAAGGAAGATCAGGTTGAACTTGAAACCTCAATAAATCGAGATATATCACCTATGAGAAAAGCAAAATATCGGTTGAAGGGGGAACTTCAACCGATCGAGAGGATCGAAGGAAATCGGACACAAAATGAATCGATCGGTTGAAAAGAAACAAATTGGGAAATTATAAGGTTTAGGCAGAAAACTAAGATCAACAAGAGTGGAATCAACTTCAAGTGGTATTGATCGATTACTATATCGACCAATCGACACGCCTTTCTTTTCCCTTGTTATTTGCTTATTCATCTGATTTTATCTGCTTTTATTTGCCTTTTATCAGACGATTACTGTGTGATGTATCCCCTGCAAATCATTTAATGCGGACGTGGGGTACATGTATTAATTGCTACAAAATGAGCTTTTAAATCCAAAAGGTTTTCGTACGTGCTTTTCCCAACCATTCGATCAAAACCGTTTAATCTGGATCGTCTAATCTTTTCAAACGGTTGATCTTCCAAATCTTGTCTTCTTCCCTCCTCATCTTTATAAGGTTCATCAAAAACCCTACCAGAGTTTTCCAAATCACAAACTTGCGTTTTATTTTCTGAAAACTCTCCAGATTACTTCTTTGCGATTCAAAGTGTTTTTCTTAAGTCTCAAATCCGAAAAATAGAATCTGGTAATTTCTGATAATTTGATGAATCATTCTTTTAAAACCATTTATCTTAAAGATTTTGTCAATCGTTGATATCCTGTATCATGTTTTATTGTTTCTTGGTTTCCGTATATGTGATATCCTTAGTATTTATGCACAATTTTAACCGAATCTATCTTATCTGTAGATGATCACTCACGGTATGGGTAAAATAATGTGCAACTATCTTGAATCGACATTAAGGATTGTCGAGGACAAGTTTGCACAATTTGGGGGTGACAAAGGATCCTAATCAATGGAAGTAGAGGAAATTCAAGAAAGCGGGACTTGAGAAATATTGTCTTTGCTCAACGCAATCCAAAGATGCAAAGATGAAGCCCTCGAATTTGTAAGGAATTTAAGGGTGGATACAGATGCTCCAGGAGAAGAACTACTTTCGACAGTCATCGGAGAAGAGATCAGACTGACGAATGAGGATATAACTCGTCTGTTCAGCCTACCAAAAGGATGAATCTCGCCGCTCACTCTGAGGAGAATCAAGATGAAATTTGATCGAAACGAGCTCATCGAGAGGCCGACAAACATCATACGCCGGGCTTTGTCGCCAATGCTCAAGAGGAAATACCGATTGTTGTTTGATATTTTGTCAAAAACAATTATGGGTATTTCATTCAAATTTCAGATGCTCTTACATCACTCAAATCAGACAAAGATGGATGCAATAATTGATGAAGCCAAGAATATCAATTGGCATGGGTTCCTAAAGGCCATTCTACTCCAAGAACATGATAAATTTGGAGTTGATGAGTGGAGGCGTGTCTATCCGAAGAAGAGGATCAAAGAATCTCAACAAGGTTGCGGTTATCCTACAAGACAAAATGCCAAATGCCGGATGGGAAATGAATGGGACCTAAGCCCTACAAGGCATTCCTCTCCACCACTTTAGCCATATTTGGGCCACCGACGACGATGATATCGCCAACTCCCCAAAGACTAAGAAGGAAAAAAGCAAGAAGCAACTTCGCTTACACCCGTCTCCCCAAAGAAGAAAAGAAAACCGTGAAGGTCCAGAAAAAGAGGCGAAGAAGGCGAAGCAAGCCTCCATGACTCGATGCTAGAAGATGAGTCGATGAAGAAAAAGAGCCAGATCGATCGATGCACCACAAAATCGGTGAAAATCGACAGGCGCGAGCTTCTCAAGCCGAGAGCTCGCCCGATTCATTCTCGAGGAAAAAAGCACGAGACGAAACGATCTCCTTCTCCTCCAAATCGAGTGATTCACCACTCAGACTAATGGCTCACGAAGCATGTCTCTCCTACTCTTCCACCGCCCCATGAACACGAAACTACATTAGTCCGCGAACACGAAATCGCAATTCGCGAACCGTAAACCTTACATGCTGTGGAACCGGTGCAAATCTCGCCTCCACAAAGAGAACCTCTGCAGGTCGAGCCTATCAGACAACTTCCACCTACTCAAGCACCACCAGAACCCTCCACATCTCATCAACCGGAATCTGGACAGACAATTCCTGAGTCTAGATCATCAAAGACCATCACAGGGAAAATAGTCAGAATGCAAATCGAACGAGAAATTGATGAGATGTATCCAGAACTGGTCGCCCATCCTGCTATTAGAGAACAAGTTATGGAGATCCTCACCGGAGATCTCAGATTAAAAAGCTTCTCAGATTTTATAATGATTATTGAGCAAATGGGCGGTGCTGATGAGTTTGCAGATTTTGATTTCGATATGAGGAAATCTGCTAAAGTAGGATCACCAGCTGAGCTGATAACTACTGAATCTATCAAAGCTCTGATCCACAGGAAGCTGGGGTTGACTGAACAAGGCGAACCGGAGACTGCTCAAGAAGCTCATGAAGTAGATGCTACAATGAAGGATACAGAGAGCCGATGATAGTGGAACCGTGTTGCGCTTCATGACCAACCACCGGAGGCACAAACAATCGAGATCCGATCAAGTGACGCAAAACATTCCAACATCACATATAACCACGATCAACTTCGAGATCGATCATGTTTCAAAGATCTCCCGAAAAGAAGAAATTGAGGGAGTGATAGCCGATCGAGGGTCATTGACCTCAAAGAAATAACAGATCAAAGGAATTGACTATTTCCCGATTTGCGGCGATCAAAGATCGGTTCTCCCAAATGCGTGACCACCGTGATCTCGCCGATCTTATAAAATCCGTGGATGACAAGTCGATTCGGTGGACCAACAACAAGTTTCTTTTCGATGCTCACCGAAAAGCTCGATTTGACGAAGACAAACTTGACAAACCGATCTTTACATTTTCTTCGCCATCGAATCTGCCAAGATCGAAATGATCTCGAAGGTTCAACTTAAACCGCTCCAGATTCGAGCTTATCTGTTCGAGATCTCAACAGGCAATATCGGTCGATTTTTGGTTCCCTAACTTCCCACTCACAACGCTTTTTGATCAAACCAAAAAGGGGAAGAACGGATCGAGAAACCAATGACATGATCGAGAACAACAAAAGATCTAATTCGATCATTGAAGCCTTTATGGACAAAGACTAGACCATCTGGATCTCTTTGCTAATGAAGTCTCTCAAAAGATTGAAAAATCAAAGGCAAGAAAGGTAGTCATTATGGTGCCTTTGGGACATTACAAAAGGTAGTCTGCTGGTCTTTGGGACATCACAACTCAGCACCAGCTACTCGGACTAAAATAGTCACAAGAAGACACACTAGCCGACATCTGAGCCGATAAAGAATCGCCGAGAAAAACCGCCCAAAGAGCTTTGAAGAGGCCCGAAAAAGCGAAGAAGAAAGAAGGGCAGAAAAATTGACAAAGGCGTAAAATCAAGAAAAAATTCGGATCGAGAGCGAAGAAAGGAAAGGCCGAAAAATCATGCGGAACCTCACCGCCAAAGAAGAGTTGATGAGATCATTCCAAAAACTACTGCACATGCTAAGAGGGTTGAGGAATGGAACAAGATCAGAAGTGAATGGCTTCTGGATGCTTTTGTCCTTAATCTTGTTCCACGAGAAGAATCTCCATATGATGAATTCCTCAACTGGTTAGAAAATAAATATCCAGATTTTCTGAAGTATCTTGAAAATGAGGCCAAACTTATCAATGTAAAAATATCTCGCCAAGAGTATGATCTGTTGGATTACTCGAAGAAGGCAGATGACTCATTTGACAGATGGCATTTTTCAGAGATTCTACTTTGACATCCCGAGAAAAACGCATATAATCGATCCTCGGCCAGACCAATGATGTCAAATGGAAACTATATCAGATCTTCAACGTACCTCAAGATCAAAGAGAGATGCCAGAAGGATACAAGCCTAAAGAGTGAAGAATCAGAAGACTTCTCAGGATCAGCGTTTTTAAATTCAAACTTTTCTCGATGTAACATGTAATCGACATATCTAATGAAAAAAGTCTATTTTCTGATCCTAAGACAAAATCTCATTGTCTTCTGATTATGTGCTCTTTACTGTTCTATATTTATCAACTGTGTTTGGTTTCTCGTGTGTTTTGGTTTTATCAAAAAGGGAAATTGTTGGGAAATTTATAGTTTTGATAAAAGTTCGAAACACATGTAATAGGACCACGGACATGTTAGGTGACCGATGTTTATATTACCGCTTTATAGAATACTAGTTGATAATTCTTGATAGAACAACCGATGTAATAGATAGGTCACATATTGAGGGGAACCTCAATATGTATAAGTCGATCTGAAAATCCAAAGAACAAATGATATCCCATGTGCCGTAATGCTAGAGAAGAATGAAGATCGATCGATCCGATCTAGTCGATATATCTCCAAAGTCATAAAGCTCAAACTCGAGAATACTTGAAGATCGGATGACTTCCGTAAGATCGCACCGTAAGACATACATCACCGAGTCTGCTAGTTGAAGCTAAGTCAACTGCGCACTGAAGACTCCATCGGTAGATCGACCGATTCCGATTGATCAAAGTCACCACCGGTGAGAACTGATGTTTCACCTAATCATAGGTCTATGATCTGAACAAGAGGAATGTCAACCTTAGTTGGAAGAACAAACACCGAAAAAGTGCGCCTCATAACCAATAAGAACAAGACACGTATGATCGGAGCCGACAATTAAGGGATTTGATGTTGCTCTCTCTAACGGCTATAAAATACAAGTTCACGCTTTTCGCCATGCCGTTCTCAAGACGCCACATCAATCCTCGCAAACCTACCTAATATAGCCTAAAATTCAAATTGCTCTCCAACGGCTCTTTGATTTCAAGGTCTATAAATATGGGATCACACTTCAGTGATACACTAAACACTAAACAATCAAGAAGCTCAAGCAATTATCGATTTCCGCACGAAGAACACGATCAAGAAGATTATTTTATTAAGTGTTCATCCCATAAGTTCTTAGCATAGAAATCTTTTCATCTAAATTGATAGCTACCTTAAACACTAGAAAAGATTTCATAGTTGGAACCAAAACAATCTTATCCAAACCCAAGTTAGGTTAAGTTGTTTAGCAAGATTTCGCACTAGGGTTTCTAGTTACGATTTACGGGATCGGTTGAGTGAGAACTCCTTAAATATCTGTCGATTGTCTTGTGTTGAACTAACACATAAAACTAAGTTCAGGTTGGTTAAGTTGGTGCCCCTCACAGTGATAGGGGAAGAGTGGACGTAGGGACCGGTTTGTCCGAACCACTATAAATCTTGTGTGCCTTTACCGCTTTGATTAACTGTCTACACAATTGCACACAACCTTTAAAAGCGCATACATATTCTAAGTTGAGATCACCTAGCACCAAGCTTCGATCCGATCAAGCTTCGACACTTCACCAACCGGTTAAAACACTAACTTTGGAATCTGATTTATAAAAACTGGTTTTTCACGGGTAAAACTTAAGCTTCCGCACACATCAGTTAAACTGATAGTTACCGAACTAATCTGCCTTCAGGCGATTAGTAAGTTGATTATCAGCCCAAACTGATTCACTCGCACTTTGATCAGGCTAACTGCCCTCACACCTGATCTGCAGAAAAAGTTTTCAGAAGTCTATTCACCCCTCCCCTCTAGACTTCCGCCCTCACTAAACCCGTTCGGGACCTACAACATGTTAGGTTCTAGGTGGTTCCTAACATTGCTATATGTATACCTTATCAGCAACATATAATTAATCAATGAAATATCCAAAAGTTATCTGAATTCTTTCTTCTTGAATATTGCTCAATGTTTAATCGCTTTCATCTTTTCTAGCATGGTATCAGAGTAGCAGGTTAGCTTGTAGTCTCTGTGCCATTCATTTTTTTTTTAATTATCTCATTGACTATGGGAGATTCAAATAGCATTAATAGCACTGCTGCCTCTATTATTGGCTCATCTGCTTTTCATGTTCCTTTTCATCTACCCATCTCAGTAAAACTTACTGAGAACAATTATCTCATATGGAAACAACAAATTGTTTCTAGGCTTAAAGTCTATGGTCTTGATGGTTTCTTAACCGGAGAAAAAAAATGTCCTCCTCAGTTCAACACAGAAGAGGAGATGGGATCTCTCAATTCTGATTATACCACTTGGTGCATACAAGACCAACTTATAGTTTCTTGGTCGCTCTCTTCTCTCGATGAGAGAGTCTTCTCATTTCTACCGCTGGTTATGACACCACTAAAGACATCCGGTCTTGCTTGAGAACAACTTTGCTAGACAATCAAGGGCAAAAAATCATGCAATACAAAAAAGAACTTCAAGGAATCAAGAAGGGATCTCTCACTATGAGAGAATATCTTAATCAAATCAAAGGGTGCGTTGATGTTCTTAATGCATTAGGTTATAAAGTTACAGAAGAGGATCACATTCTCTACATAATGTCAGGGTTTGGATTAGAATATAATCCAGCTTATGGTCTCTCAGACGTTCAAGAATGGAGCCTATCACGACCTTCCGAGATCGTTGTTATTCTTCTCAACTTTTGAACCAAGATTGAGAGTAATTTATCATCCAAGTTCAAAGATCAAGGTTCTTCTCATTCGGTAACCTCACTACTCAAAGAACTGCATAATAACTTCAAGGAAGAGGCTCAAACAATGGTGGAAATAGAGGAGGAAGAGCTCCCTTCAGAGGAGGTTTTCAGAAAGGAAGATGAGGCAGAGGCAATGGGCCCAAGTGTCAAATATGCTTCAGAAACAACCACACAGCTGAGAAATGCTTCTCTGTAGGCTGATTTGAACTACTGATCCTCCATCACATCTGCGAAAGAAAGAAACACATCTCGTACAACAACAATAATCACTTTGCTAACATGGTGAGCTATGACAACTTTGATTCCTACAAAGGAAAACTCATCCCGGTATCCAAATTAAAAGCTAGCAAATATGTGACCTTTGATTTGAACAACTTGAGTGTGAATTCAGAGTATCAAGGCAATGACAGAGTCCACATTGGGAATGACACGGGTTTAAAAATTTTACATTATGACAATTCGATTATGACTGAGCCTTCTTCTAAAACTTCTAATTCTTTTCTACTTAAAAATCTGCTTTATGTTCCTCACATTAAAAATAATCTTTTGAGTGTTTCTCAATTTGCTCAGGATAACAAGGTCTATTTTGAATTTAATCTTTATCATTGTTTTGTGAAGGACCAAATCACTCATCACACACTTCTTCTAGGAATGCTTGAGCATGGACTGCACAAGTTCCATCTTATCTGTTCTCCTGCTGAATCTCAGACCCTTTCCACCCATCATCATCAAGATCATCATCCATCTTCTTCTACCGCGTGTTCAGCCAAAACCAAGACAACTTTACCTCTTAGTATTTGGAACTATAGATTAGGTCATCCTTCCTTTATTGTAACTAAGAAGGCACTAGATTTAAGCCATATAACATATTCTGATGATACTTCTGAATCAGTTTGTGCTCCATGTATGATGGCTAAGAGCCACAAGTTATCTTTCAATGAATCAAAATCTTCTATCACTGAACCTTTTGCTCTTATACATTCTGATTTATGGGGTCATTTTCCCATCACCTCTGTTAATGGTTTCTGCTATTATGTTACTTTTATTGATGCTGCTACCAAGTTCACATGGTTCTATCTCCTTAAACTCAAATCTGATGTTTACACTGCTTTCTCACATTTTAAAAATCAGATGGAAAATCAATACCAGATAAAGATTAAAGCCTTACAAACTGATGGAGGGACTGAATTCAAACCATTAATCCCTCTTCTTCATGCTTATGGTATTCACCATAGAATCTCTTGTGCCTATACTCCTGAGCAAAATGGAACACTAAAAGAAAACATAGACATGTTGTTGAAAAAACACTCACTCTTCTTGCTCAATCTCATGTTCCAATGAAATATTGGGATGATGCTTTTAGTGCAAGTGTTTATCTTATAAACAGAACTCCATCCAAACACCATTCTTATAAAAATCCTTTTGAGCTTTTGAATAATAAACCTCCTGATTTCCATCATTTAAGAGTGTTTGGTTGTTTATGTTACCCATATCTTAGACCTTATAACAAGCATAAACTCCAAATGAGATCTGAACCCTGTGTGTTTCTTGGCTACAATAATCAATATAAGGGTTATAAAGTGTTGTTACCAAGCAAGAAGATCATTATCACTAGACACATATTATTTGATGAATCCAGATTTCATTTCATCAAACAAACTGATATTGTTCCCTTCACACCAGATTCTCATCAGTTCACTGCACCTTTGATTCCTATCTCTTCTACAGAAACATCTGTCCCTACTCAATCTTCTACATCTACCAGCCCTAATACTCCAGGAGTTAACTCTCCACAACCCTCATCTTCACCATCTCCAACCAGATCCAATCCTCCATCTTCACCCTCTTCTTCTCTTCAAATAGGCCAGTTATATGTAGATTTGCCTAGTGTTGAAATTCATAACCAATCTATTTCTGATCAAGCTCTTGAGTTTGCAGGTTTCTCTAATGATCATTCTCAGGTTCAACAATCTGGACATCCCATGATTACTAGGGCTAAGGCTGGGATTTACAAGCCCAAAGTGTTGGTGTCTTATCTTAGTCATGAAGAAACAACAGATTACAAAGCTGCTCTTCTTGACCCAAATTGGAAAGATGCCATGCATAAAGAATATTCTGCACTTGTCAAAAATGGTACATGGGAACTCACTTTTCTTCCCTCTACTCATTCTTTGATAGGTTGTAAATGGGTCTTTAAACTTAAGAAAAATCCTGATGGTTCTATATCTAAGTACAAAGCTGGGTTGGTTGCTAAAGGATATACACAAGTCCCTGGTTTTGACTATTATGAGACCTATAGTCCAGTTGTTAAGCCAGTTACTATCAGAATTCTACTCACATTGGCTCTTTCAAATAATTGGAGCTTACATCAATTGGATGTTGATAATGCATTTCTCAATGGAGAATTGGACACTGACCTATATATGATTCAACCCACTGGCTTTGAATTTGGAGGGGGAAAGTTAGTTTGCAAGTTGAAAAGGTCTCTATATGGTTTAAAACAAGCTTCAAGAGCTTGGACATCTAAGTTTGCTTCTGTCCTCAAAGCACTTGGTTTTTCAGTATCTCAAGCTGATAATTCTCTCTATTATAGGCATAAAAATGGTGGTGTTATTCTTGTTATTGCATATGTTGATGATATTGTGATCGAAATTTCTAATTCAATTCAGATTAAGCAGTTCATTAACAATCTTCACCAACATTTTTCCTTGAAGTATTTGGGGGAACTTCATTATTTCTTAGGTGTAGAGTTCACAAAAATGCCTTTTGGAATACTTTTGAATCAAAGGAAATATATTTCTAATCTGCTTAAGAGGGCTGATATGTCACAAGCCCAGAGTCTTTCTACACCTATGATCACAGGTAATACACTAAGCAAATTTGATGGTGATCCACTCTCTGATCCACAGCAATACAGAAGTATAGTTGGCGCTTTACAATATGCTACTATCACAAGGCCAGAAATTTCATATGTTGTGAACAAAGTTAGTCAATACATGGCAAATCCTCTCACCACACATTGGAAAGTTGTTAAGAGTGTTGAGATTATACTGGAAAGTATGCTTTTACTTTGTGTAATCAAACTGAATTTCTGTCTTATTTACTGAAATAAATTATTTATCACTGATGCTTTAAATATCATTGAATGTTACATATATTTATTGCATAACTGTTCAATAAATAGTACGTGTTACATTGTAGTTAATTTAGTGATACCATATCACAGAAGATTAAATTAATAGTTCCTTGTAATCAAAAGTACACCATTCACGACCTAGATGGAAATGAACAATCCATCGTGAAAGGTTGAAGTGTAAGGCTCAGATTGGCTTGTCTTGACCAAGAGATTACACTAGTGCATGTTTAGTGCACTGAATATGACCTACAGGAGGACAAATTCTTCAGAACTGAACTAGGAAGAATTAGACCTCAGTGGTTCGTTATTTCTTAATCTTCGTCCCTTAAATAGGATCGCGTGTGGTTAGTAATTATTGCTTTGACTTATTACGGGTAGAGAATCAACGAGATTCAATACTGTATATCTTGGGCAATATTATTGGTCACATACGATTGCTAAGATTTAATACGGAGAATCGTGTGCAAGTACACTTGTTCGATTTGCCCCCTTGGGAGGTTCATAAGTTTTATCATACCAAATCTTGCAAGTGGAACTAGTTTTCGGTATGGATAATAATGTTGAATTGTTCCTTTACCAAGGATAAAAGATATTAATTAATGGAAAGTTATTTCAGTGGCTTGAATTAATTAATGGGCTAGATAATCTTAAACACGAGAAATAATAACCGGGAGCCATATTAACTGTAATATGGGTTAAGATGGATAGTGCAATATTAATTATGTAGTGGGATTAATTAATATTTATGGGCTTGAATAATATCGTGGCTCAATATTGATAATTCAAGATCCATTGAAATGTCTAATCTTAATTCTCCTAAAGGCCCCTCAAGTAGCCCAAACATAAAGTTCAATAACTGAAAAAGGTGTTTTAAAATAAAATAAAATTTTGTTGTTATTTTTCCTAAAATTTCAAAAATAATAAATAATATAGGGAGAAAGATTTTCTTTGAATTTTGTTATGGAATGAAGATAAGTATTCTTGGAATACAAGATTATCTCATTAAATTCAAGAAATCTCCCACTTGGTTATTTATTTGAGATTTTTGAAAATTTTGAAGAAATAAAAGAAGGAAAGATTTTCTTGATTTTCTTGAAACGATATTATGGAAGATATGTATTTTTTGGAATACAAGAATATCTCATAAATTCAAGAAGATCTAAATCTTATTTTCTTTTTCCTTATTTTTTTCGAAATATCCCATAACAAGAGGAGGTGGGATTTTTGTGGAATATTTTAATTATGGAGAAAAGAATATATGATATATATTCAAGATTTCTTGGAGATCAAGAAAAAGATTTTCCCATATTATTTTTTCCCCAAATTTTCGACCACCACCTCAACTATAAATAGGGGATGATTTCTTCATCCCCAAGTACAATTCCATGTGCTGGAAAAATTAGTAAATCCACAATGGTTGTACAACAAATTTTATTTTCCCTTTTGTTAATTGTTCGCGAGCTTCCTTCCACCGGATTGACGAGCAAGGGCTAGGGAATACTTGGGAAGGCTTTTGGTGTGTTTTTATCGATGAGACCATTGCCACTCCAAGAGATTAGTTCACGTAAACCCGTAGCAATTCCGCATGCGTAGGATTTATGTGAACTGTTTATATGCATGATTTGTTGTTTAATTATTATTTGAATTAATATAGGATTAATCCATGCTAGTAATAATTGTTAGAATTAAATTTGTATTTAAATATTCATCCCGAATAGATCCGTGCAATTAATTCCCCAACAAGCGTATCGAGCCTCGGTTTGCCTCAATTTTAAATTGTAATTTAATTCATTTTCATTAAATTTGAAATTGATAGTAGAATTGCTAGATCTTTTTTTTGGCGTATCCAATTGTCATGGAATTTAATGTGTTTATTTATGCATGCATATAAATTGTGGTTTTTAATTGATTTGTTCGAATTAGATTTTTTGCTAGCGGAGAAAATCCACGAGTATATTAGGATTTGTTTGATTTGATCAATATAATAGACTAGTCTAGATCTAGGTTTATTTATTTTTGGTAAATAAATTGAAAGTGGATCGTGAGCCAAGATGAAGACGATGAATTAAAGACGAATGGATTCAAATCGGGGGGCACGCCTTGGCATGGGCGAGGCCAAGGGGCCGAGCGCGATTGGATTGCCGATCAAGACGCTGGCGCTTGCAGCATCAAAGACTTGACGGGCGGGGGCGACAGACGCGGGGAGGGCGCGCCACGGACGTGGGCGAGGGCGGCGCGAGGGATTGGACGGGCGGGAGCTGAATGCGCTGCTCCTCGCCGAGATCCGCCGAGGGTTCCGAGCGCGACATGCTCGCCAGCGACGCGGCGCCGGGCGCTTTAGGGCTACAAGCATCGGACGCCACTCGACATGGCCGGGAGTGCTAGGCGGGCACCCAACCCGCCGAAATGGGTCGATGACGTTACTTGACGTGGCGAACCTTTCGAGATGAATGATGAAGGCGAAGAATATGATTTCTCGAGATCAAGACATGACAAAAATTAACCGTGACAATTGGATATATGTGCCCAATGTGTTTAATTTTGTCTTGATGTTTATGCATTATTTTATGCTTATTTAAATTGTGTTTAAATTTGCGATGCATGAGAAAACGTTTTGAAAAATCTCACTTTTGAAAATTACTGAGTATGCTTAAACAATTAATTGACAATTTTATTCCGGATAATAAAATTGAATTAATTTTGACCTCCATGATTTACTTATTTGTGAATTCTTTTGGTGAAATTCTCCCCACGGGACGGTCAAAAGATAGCTTTCACATGAATAAATTCCAAATGGATGATTGTGGATTATTACTAGCGGCGACGATGACCCTCCCCACGAGGCTCGTTCAAAGCGAAATAATAATTCGTTATTTAATCATGGTTATTACTTAGGTATAAAATTGATATGCATATACTTCCCCGAAGTCCCTGTCAATTTTATATTGGTCAAGTGGGAGCCAACTATTAATCTGGATATTAAAGGTTTGTAACTGTTTTCTTGTTTGTAACCTGCTTGAATGTGTTTAAATAATGACCTACCCCACGTGACTTATTTAAACTGTTTTGAGATGTTGGCTGATGCATGTTCATATTTTTTTTGAGATTTTAATATGATGCATGTGATCGAACCTTGTGATATATTTGTGCTTCCGCATATAGTTATTTATTTCAGTTCATCATGTCACAACCTTTTAATCCACTGTTCAATATACTTAAAGACAATTTACTTACTGGTGAAAACTTCGTTGATTGGAGTCGTAAACTTACTATTGTCCTCACTTCACAAAGCCATAACTGGGTTCTCACTACACCTAAACCAGAAAAGCCAAATGATGAGTCAACTAAAACAGTTAAGAAAGAGTATGCTGACTGGGAGCGTTCCAACGAAATGGCAAAGTGTACCATCTTGGCTTCAATGTCAGATGTGTTGCAACACCAACACCAGAACGTTGAGACCGCTGCAGACATCATGACTAGTCTTAAAGCTATGTTTCAACATCAGAACCGTGTGTCTCGTCAGATCACCATGAGGGACTTGCTCTCTATGAAAATGGTGGAGGGAACGCCCGTAAGGGAGCACGTTCTCCAGATGATGACTCACCTTAACAAACTTGAGGTACTTGGCACTGAATACGACATCGAGACCCAAATCGATTTCGTGCTCCACTCTCTGCCAAAAAGTTTTGAACAATTCAAGCTGAACTACCAGATGAACAATCAGAAGTTCTCGATGCCTGATCTGTTGCAAGCTTTAGTCTCGGCAGAGGCGATATTGGGGCAAAAGAGTCAAGCCTTGGTGGCAAATGGACCTTCTTCTTCTTCTAGGCCAAAAGGTGGTAAGAACAAGAAAAAGGATAAAAGCCAGAAGCAAGTGAACTCAAGTGTTGCCAAGGGCAAGGAAAATGTAAGGGGAGGTGGAGGAGTGAGCAAGCCAGCTAAGGGGAAGTGCTTCAACTGCGGTGAAAAGGGACATTGGAGGTCAGCCTGTTCCAAACCCAAAGAGAATGGAAAGAAAGGTAATTCTCACGCACTAGTTGTTGAAACTTGCTTAGCGGCGTATGCCTCCCATTTATGGGTGGTGGATACGGAGTCCACTGATCATGTTTGTTTCACTTTACAGGGGTTCAAGCGAACCCGACAACTTAGTGGGAGTGAGATCCTCATCACACTGGGCGATGCTACGAGAGTGGCAGCTGAAGCAGTGGGAGAAGTGCACCTGTCTTTTGAAGACAGAGTTTAAATTTTAAGAGATGTTCTTTACGTTCCTAGTTTTAGAAAGAATTTAATTTCGGTTTCTAAACTTTACCTTGATGGATATTCGGTTACTTTTGATAAAGTTGTTACCATTTATCTTTATGATAAATTTATCTGTCATGGAACGTTGTCGAATAATCTCTATACAATTAACTGTGCACACCACTCATGAAATGCATCCTATAACACATCAACTATTTCCGATAAAAGAAAACGTTCATCAGACGTGAACGAGACACTTCTATGGCATCTAAGATTGGGACATATTAATCCAAAGAGGATCCAAAGGTTGGTGAAAGATGGTTCATTAGAGTTTCTCCAAGTTGAACCAATTCCAACCTGCGAATCATGTTTGGAGGGTAAAATGACCAAGAGGGCATTCGGAGCCAAGGGGAATAGAGCCAAAGAAGTGTTAGAAATCGTTCACACAGACGTATGTGGTCCAATGTCAACCAAAGCAAGAGGAGGTTATGAGTATTTCGTCATTTTTATTGATGACTACTCAAGGTACGGTTATATTTTCCTTATGAAGCATAAATCTGAGACCTTTGACAAATTCAAAGAATTTAAGGCTCAAGCAGAGAATCGTAGGGAAAAACGTATCAAGTCTCTACGATCCGATCGTGGAGGCGAGTACCTCAGCGATGAGTTTTTGAACTACTTGTCAGATGAAGGGATTGTATCCCAGCTAACTGCAGCCGGAACCCCTCAACAAAATGGGGTTGCAGAGCGAAGAAACATAACTCTTTTAGAAATGGTTAGATCAATGATGAGTTATGCGGATCTTCCCAAGTCGTTCTGGGGTCATGCCTTGGAAACAACGGCTTACATTCTGAACTTGGTGCCATCCAAATCGGTTCCCAAAACTCCCAAAGAATTGTGGACCGGGTGCAAGCCCAGTTTGAGACACATGAGAATTTGGGGGTGTCTGGCCTACTTGTTGGACAAGGAAGCCGAAAAATTGGATCCTCGATTAGAATTAAGGTTGTTTGTAGGATACCCCGAGGGAACAAAAGGGTATATGTTCTATGGTCCCGAAGATCAAAAGGTGGTAATAAGCACCCACTTTAGATTTTTGGAAGAAGACTATATGAACGAAAGAAGACCCAGAAGTGGGATTACCTTAAATGAGCTAAGGGGGGCTAACCTCATTGCCAACTGTACAAGATGACATACCAAACGACACACTTTCACAACCGGAACCTCATCGTAGTGGGAGGGTTGTGAGATAGCCCGAGAGATTCATGGGGATAGGAGAGTCCTCGGACTTGATTCTCAGACAAGACGAATCAGACCCATGGACATATGACGAGGCAATCCAAGACAAGGATGCGATTTCTTGGCAAACAACAATGAAAGCCGAAATGGGTTCTATGGATCATAACAGAGTGTGGGAGCTAGTCGAACCACTTAATGGGGTCAAACCCATTGGTTGCAAGTAGGTGTACAAGAGAAAAAGAGGACCGGACGGGAAGGTGGAAACCTTCAAGGCAAGGCTTGTGGCGAAAGGTTATACTCAGAAAGAAGGGATCGACTATGAGGAAACCTTTTCACCTGTAGCAATGCTCAAGTCCATCCGAATTCTCTTATCGATTGCTGCGCATCTCGATTTTGAAATCTGGCAAACGGATGTCAAGACAGCTTTCCTTAACGGAAGTCTTGATGAAGAAATCTATATGCAACAACCCCAAGGCTTCATTGAAAAGGGCCAAGAACACCTAGTTTGTAAGCTCATGAAGTCCATTTACGGACTCAAACAAGCATCCAGAGCTTGGAACCAATATTTTGATCATGTTATTAAGTCTTATGGGTTTTATCAAAACGAGTTCGAAAGTTGTGTGTACAAAAAGCGTGTCGGAACTGCATTGGTATTCTTAGTACTATACGTAGATGACATTCTGCTCATCGGGAACGATGTAAAGGTGTTGTCAGACGTAAGGGCATGACTTTCAAAACAGTTTGATATGAAGGACTTAGAGGAAGCCGGGCACATCCTTGGGATCAAGATCACTCGAGATCGCAAGAAAAGGATGATAGGCTTATCGCAAGCTTCATATATAGACACTGTCATGGAATCTATCTATCCAAGGAAATGTGCCCTAAGACACAAAGAGAGATAGATGACATGAAAGACATTCCTTATGCTTCGGCTGTCAGAAGCCTTATGTATGCAATGCTGTGCACGAGACCGGATATCTGCTTTGCCGTTAGCATGGTGGCAAGATATCAAAGTAACCCGGGGAAAGAACATTAGACGGCAGTTAAAAATATTCTGAAGTATCTGAAAAGAACTCGAGATAGAATGTTGGTTTATCAGTCAGATAGTCTAATCCCCATCGGCTACACGGACTCAGATTTCCAATCAGACTTAGATTCCAGAAAATCTACCTCCGGTAGTGTGTTTTGCATGGGGGGAGGAGCCATGACATGGAGAAGCGTTAAGCAGAAATGCATCGCAGATTCTACCATGGAAGCCGAATATGTAGCTGCTTGCTAGGCAGCGAAAGAAGCGGTTTGACTCAAGAACTTCCTAGTGGACTTGGATGTAGTTCCGAATTTGTTCAGCACAATCACTGTTTATTGTGACAATGCCGGAGCAGTTGCAAATTCAAGGGAACCAAGAGCCCACAAGGCCAGCAAACACATTGAAAGGAAATACCATCTTATACGAGAAATCGTTAAGAGAGGAGATATAGAGGTGGAAAATATCGCGTCAGAAGACAACCTAACAGATCCATTCACAAAGGATCTGCCTCAGTATACATTCAAGAGACATGTGGAAGGAATGGGTGTCAAGACCGTTGCCAATCTGCTTTGAGTATTAGTGGGAGATATTATTAGGTTCGTGTAGGTGACATTAGACGTCACGTATTAGGAACTACACGAGACATGATGTGGTATACTTAAAAGCAGACTTCGAGTATAAGTGGGAGATTGTTGGGATTATACTGGAAAGTATGCTTTTACTTTGTATAATCAAACTGAATTTCTGTCTTATTTACTGAAATAAATTATTTATCACTAATGCTTTAAATATCATTGAATGTTACATATATTTATTGCATAACTGTTCAATAAATAGTACGTGTTACATTGTAGTTAATTTAGTGATACCAGATCACAGAAGATTAAATTAACAGTTCCTTGTAACCAAAAGTACATCATTCACGACCTAGATGGAAATGAACAATCCATCGTGAAAGGTTGAAGTGTAAGACTCAGATTGACTTGTCTTGACCAAGAGATTACACTAGTACATGTTTAGTGCACTGAATAGGACCTACAGGAGGACAAATTCTTCAGAACTGAGAATTAGACCTCAGTGGTTCGTTATTTCTTAATCTTCGTCCCTTAAATAGGATCGCGTGTGGTTAGTAATTATTGCTTTGACTTATTACGGGTAGAGAATCAACGAGATTCAATACTTTATATCTTGGGCAATATTATTGGTCACATGCGATTGCTAAGATTTAATACGGAGAATCGTGTACAAGTACGCTTGTTCGATTTGCCCCCTTGGGGGGTTCATAAGTTTTATCATATCAAATTTTGCAAGTGGAACTAGTTTCCGGTATGGATAATAATGTTGAACCGTTCCTTTACCAAGGATAAAATATATTAATTAATGGAAAGCTATTTCAGTGGCTTGAATTAATTAATGGGCTAGATAATCTTAAACACGGGAAATAATAACAGAGAGTCATATTAACTGTAATATGGGTTAAGATGGATAGTGCAATTGTTGGTCCCGGTGGGAAAACCCATTTTGCGCGTGCGGAAGCAAAACATTTCATTGCGGTGCATATAAAACAGGGGTGAAGGAATGGTGATTCCAGATTTTTCACCTTTTTAAGCTCATGTGTTGTGTCTTGCTTATGATCGAGTGCGTATGACAAGATAAGAACGTAAAGCAGTAAACAACACAACAATATATAGTGGTTCGGAGACTCAAGCTCCTACATCCACTCTCCATTTTACTAGGGAAATTCCTTCAAACACTTCCTGAACTTTCTGACTACCTCTGTAGTTTACTAACTCAACTCGGCCCTGAGTTTTCTGACTACTCCATGTAGTTTACTTACTCAACCCGACCCTGAGATTTCTGACTACCTCTGTAGTTTACTAACTCAAACTGGACTTATCACCCTCTCAGGCTCGCCTCTTAGATGTTTAACGAGTTCACACTCCTTCGGGACTTATCACCCTCACTCGGGATTACCTAATCAACTACCTCACTTCACCACTAGTTATCTCTTACGAGAATGGGTTTGGGTTTGGTGTTGTCTCCAACTATGGTGAGATTTTCCCTTACAATGGTTTAGCCTCAATGCTAAGGTTGGGAAAATCTTTCTAAGCTTATGGTACATCGTGAGTTGCTTAGGTTGGGTTCTAGAACACTCTTTGAATATATTTGTATATCTACAGACTTGTGTTCTAGGGTGGGAATGCTTTGACTACAACGCTCTTGGCTCTGTGGCCTTTTGTGCATAATCTCCACACTTAATTTGATTGAAGATCTTGTATTTATAGTGTGGATTTGAATGTTACCGTTGGAGAGAATCACATTCAAATCCATACTATCTTTTGTAAGTTCTGCAGCTTTTCCAGGCTGGTTGTCTTCCTCTCATTGGTCCACGTCAGCTGGATTCCAACGGCTATATTCCTCGGCCTTCAAAGGCTTCGAACATTCAGATATCTTGAGCATTCAAGACATTATCGAAGTCTTGATTATCGTGCCTTCGATATTCTCTCGAGTCTTCGTGTTTCTCTCCTCCTTGAGTTTTCGAGCCTTCTTCTCTCGAGCCTTCAGTTTCTCTCGAGCCTTCGTTTTTCGATCTCATAATCGAGTCTTGATTCTAACCTGTTCTATATCTGCCGACTATACACGGTGCAGATTTTATCCTGAACACTCTAAAACTGAATCCTGACTCATCTATCAAGATTATCCTGAACATGTCATACTCAGGGGTTTTGAGATCTAATCAAAATCTTTCTTTATTAAATTCATTTCCCAACAATTTCCCCCTTTTTGATGATGCCAAAACCATCTTGTTACAAAACTCTTAACCTATACTCAGGTTTCAGTTTTTCTTATTACAAGAATGGTATATCTCTTAATAATCAATTCAGCAATGAATCACCCAACAATTTCATTACCAAACAACAATAATCAGGCATATCAAATAAAAAGACATGTAAAAAGATAATGAGGTATTATCTTTGAGCATAAAGATAAAGTTTCATTGATTGTATGTTATCAGCTACAGATTACAATGAACTTATCAAAAAGTAAAGACAAAAACATAAAGAATTACAAGTCTTCAGTCTTCTGTCTTCTGCTCGGCTCCTGGCCTCAGGTCTATCTGAGCTCTCAGTGTTTTCAATAACATACTGAGTCTCAGGTCTCTTGATTCAACGGACTTTGTCTGATCAGGCATACTGACACTCATGCTGAGTGAGTTCAGTTTCTTCTGACTTCAGACATCCTGACCCTCAGGTCTTTTGACCTATACTGAGTCTCAGTTCACTTTACTTACTGAGCCTCAGATTACTTTTACTCAGGCTATCTGATTTATTCTTTGTCTGATCTGATCAGTTCGACTGATTAGATCAACACATCTTTAGATCAACATATCAGAATAGCATCAGGTCATCATATCAGGTTTAGCATATCAGGTTTATCATATCTGATCTCGATCACGTCTGATCCCGATCAGTCTTTTCTGCTTGTCTTCTGATTTGCAACCTTCTCTTCTGATTTTGCTGGCTTTAGCTTTTCTTCTCTTCTGATTTAGCACAGCTCATCAGTTGACTCCGAACTCATCTAACTCATCTGATCTCGATCAGTTTAGTCTGCAGCCTCGTCTGATCTCGATCATCTACTTCTGATTCCGTGAGTTCCCCCTCAATTTGTTCTTTCGTTCCCCCTCAACTTGTTATCTATAAATTTTCTTGAATAACACAAGTTGATAATGTTTTGGCATAGAACAAAAATATCCCAACAATTTCTCAATTGATAATGTCGCCAAAACATCAGAATATATGCATTTTTAATGAAACGTGTTTTTCTTTAAAAAGATCAGTTCAGGTGGTCACTCTGAAATTAGTGAACCTTTTGAACTCCCGCTCTGATACCACTTGTTGGTATCAGATCAGAGACAAGTTTTTAAAAATAGATCTGCTCAGGCGATCACTTTGAAAAGGTAATCTTTTGAGCACCTGCTCTGATACCACTTGTTGGTCCCGGTGGGAAAACCCATTTTGCGCGTGCGGAAGCAAAACATTTCATTGCGGTGCATATAAAACAGGGGTGAAGGAATGGTGATTCCAGATTTTTCACCTTTTTAAGCTCATGTGTTGTGTCTTGCTTATGATCGAGTGCGTATGACAAGATAAGAACGTAAAGTAGTAAACAACACAACAATATATAGTGGTTCGGAGACTCAAGCTCCTACATCCACTCTCCATTTTCCTAGGGAAATTCCTTCAAACACTTCCTGAGCTTTCTGACTACCTCTGTAGTTTACTAACTCAACTCGGCCCTGAGTTTTCTGACTACTCCACGTAGTTTACTTACTCAACCCGACCCTGAGATTTCTGACTACCTCTGTAGTTTACTAACTCAAACTGGACTTATCACCCTCTCGGGCTCGCCTCTTAGATGTTTAACGAGCTCACACTCCTTCGGGACTTATCACCCTCACTCGGGATTACCTAATCAACTACCTCACTTCACCACTAGTTATCTCTTACGAGAATGGGTTTGGGTTTGGTGTTGTCTCCAACTATGGTGAGATTTTCCCTTACAATGGTTTAGCCTCAATGCTAAGGTTGGGAAAATCTCTCTAAGCTTATGGTACATCGTGAGTTGCTTAGGTTGGGTTCTAGAACACTCTTTGAATATATTTGTATATCTACAGACTTGTGTTCTAGGGTGGGAATGCTTTGATTATAACGCTCTTGGCTCTGTGGCCTTTTGTGCATAATCTCCACCCATAATTTGATGGAAGAACTTGTATTTATAGTGTGGATTTGAATGTTACCGTTACTATTCTCTGTAAGTTCTGCAGCTTTTCCAGGCTGGTTGTCTTCCTCTCGTTGGTCCACGTCAGCTGGATTCCAACGGCTATATTCCTCAGCTTCAGTGCCTCGGAACATTCAAGATATAATCGAGCATTCAAGATTTTTCTTTAGTCTTCGCATCATCGTGCCTTCAGTATTCTCTGAGTCTTCAGGTTTCTCTGAGCCTTCAGATTCTCAGTTTCATACCGAGTCTTCAGATTCTTCAAGATTCATCGAATCTTCAATATCTCGGTTTCATCTCGAGTCTTCGCTTAACCTCGTTCTATATCTGCCGACTATACACGGTGCAGATAACATCCCGAACACTCTAAAACTGAACCTTGACTCATCTATCAAGATTATCCTGAACATGTCATACTCAGGGGTTTTGGGATCTAATCAAAATCTTTCTTTATTAAATTCATTTCCCAACAGCAATATTAATTATGTAGTGGGATTAATTAATATTTATGGGCTTGAATAATATTGTGGCTCAATATTGATAATTCAAGATCCATTGGAATGTCCAATCTTAATTCTCCTAAAGGCCCCTCAAGTAGCCCAAACATAAAGTCCAATAACTGAAAAATGTGTTTTAAAATAAAATAAATTTTTGTTGCTATTTTTCCTAAAATTTAGAAAATAATAAATAATAGAGGGAGAAAGATTTTCTTTGAATTTTGTTATGGAATGAAGATAAGTATTCTTGGAATACAAGATTATCTCATTAAATTCAAGAAATCTCCCACTTGGTTATTTATTTGAGATTTTCGAAAATTTTGAAGAAATAAAGGAAGGAAAGATTTTCTTGATTTTCTTGATTTTCTTGAAAAGGTATTATGGAAGATATGTATTTTTTGGAATACAAGAATATCTCATAAATTCAAGAAGATCCAAATCTTATTTTCTTTTTCCTTATTTTTTCGAAATATCCCATAACAAGAGGAGGTGAGATTTTTGTGGAATATTTTAATTATGGAGAAAAGAATATATGATATATATTCAAGATTTCTTGGAGATCAAGAAAAAGATTTTCCCATATTATTTTTTCCCCAAATTTTCGACCACCACCTCAACTATAAATAGGGGATGATTTTTTCATCCCCAAGTACAATTTCATGTGCTGGAAAAATTAGTAAATCCACAAAGGTGGTGCAACAAATTTTATTTTCCCTTTTGTTAATTGTTCGCGAGCTTCCTTCCACCGGATTGACGAGCAAGGACTAGGGAATACTTGGGAAGGCTTTTTGGTGTGTTTTTATCGACGAGACCATTGTCACTCCAAGAGATTAGTTCACGTAAACCCGTAGTAATTCCGCATGCGTAGGATTTATGTGAACTGTTTATATGCATGATTTGTTGTTGAATTATTATTTGAATTAATATAGGATTAATTCATGCTAGTAATAATTGTTAGAATTAAATTTGTATTTAAATATTCATCCCGAATAGATCCGTGCAATTAATTCCCCAACAAAGAGGATATTAAGATATCTTGCTGGTACCGCTGATCAACGTTTATACTTCACTACTCCCAAGAGCATGAACATTACTGCATTTGTTGATGCAGATTGGGCCTCTGATCTAGATGACAGAAAATCCACTTCAGGTTATGGTGTTTACATTGGAGAGAATTTGGTTTCTTGGAGTGCAAAGAAACAAAACACAATTGCACGATCTAGTACGGAAGCTGAATACAGGGGCCTTTCATTAGCTGAATTTGAAGTTATTTGGATTCAGTCTCTTTTATCAGAATTGAAGGTTTTACATTAAAAAAATCCTACCATTTGGGTGGACAACCAAGGAGCTATATCTTTAGCATTAAATCCTGTTTATCACTCACGAACAAAACACTTGGAGCTTGATCTTCACTTCATTCAAGAAAAGATCAACAGGAAACAACTTCAGGTTTTACATGTTCCTAATGTGGATCAAGTTGCTGAAATATTTACTAAACCACTTGGTGATCAATTCTTCAGGAGATTAAAAGACAAACTCTCAATATTCGATCATTAACCTCCTTAGAATTGAGGGGGCGTGAAAAGAATGCCACATCAACAGCTTACTATGCATTACAAAACACAAGATTACAACCTGATGGTCCATGCATTACCATGCACTCCAATACAACATATAAAATGCAAAACCAGGAAGGTCCACAAGTCGCACATGCAGCCCTGATATATCCGTTGGAGAAAAGTTTGTCTTCTAGCATTAGCTAATAAGCTTTTGACACATGTTAGGTTAGTGGTTCCTAACATTGCTATATGTATACCTTATCAGCAACATAGAATTAATCAATGAAATATCCAAAAGTTATATGAATTCTTTTTTCTTGAGTATTGCTCAATGTTTAATCGCTTTCATCTTTTCTAACAGTCTCTAACGAATCTTTAATGTCAACGGGCAGCTTAATTCGATTTGTCGAGACTTTATGTCTAAGGTTATTTATTACCTACTTAAAGTCGACTGGTTGCATAGTACTTCAGGTCTTCTAGTCTTCAACTGAGAAGTCGAGAACAAATAGGATTTTGTGTGATGGCGATTGCACAAGTACTATCATAGTAAATATAAATCTCCTTGGCAGTTACATGGTAGTCTTTCAGTTCATGTTGGCTTAACAAAAGTATTTGAGATCAACAACTACTCAGCTTCCATGGCAAGTCGCAATGAAAGTCCATTCCTTCAAGAACCACAAAAACAACTTACTACTTACGAACTAGAGAAAAAAAAATCTGGTCCCATAACTTTCTTATAATCCGTTTTTTGTCCCAAAAAATTTAACTATCCAATTGTGGCTCCAAAACTATCTCGATTGTTCAATTTTGGTCTCATTTTCGCTGAAAAACATAATAATTTTTTTTTATCACTTGCAAGTCACGTGACAGTTAAAATTGGAGTTTTTCGAGCTCGTAGTTGACGTGGACGCTAAAAATTCATTTTTTCCGCACTTAGGAGAAATTATCTTGTTCTTTCTAATTTTTTAAAAAAATGAAATTTTCTTTTAACAGTCAGTGTCCACGTTAGCTAGAGATCGAAAATCCGCAATTTAACCGGTATGTGACTTGCGCATGACCGAAAATGATAAAATTTTCTACTTTCCATTAAAAATGTGACAAAAATTGGACAATCGAGATAGTTAGGGGACCAAAATTGGATAGTTAAATTTTTTAAAAGAAAAATGGGTTACAGAAAAATTATGGGACCAAAAAACTTTTTTTCTCCTACGAACTAACATGTTCCACTAGTAAACTTCCAATCAATTCGGCCACCACCATAATCAGAATCTGAGTAACCATAAACTCATCTTTGTTATTCATACAAACATATATATATGTTGCCTAGATAAATTTCAAAATTGTCATAATTATCTAAAACAAATAATTCAATTCAAGACATCAACATGTATACTAATTGGGAAAAAACTCTCACTTCAAAAAAGAAACATAAGTAAATTAATAATAATTGAAAGAAGGTGTTCTACTTGGCATGATCACGATATTTGTTTAGGAAAGTAGTGAGAGGGTCAACATAGTTATCGAACCCCAAGGTTTCCATAGCTGAAACGATGTCTTCAGCATTGATTGTCTTGCGACACTCGGCATGGCACTTGTCATTAGCCTCCGTAGTAATAAAGCCAATGAATTCACTCACACACTCTTGAACACTTTCTTTTGCATCGTCAGCGATTCTTACATGGCCCGGGAGAATGTTACGCATGATTCTAGTCACACTTGCCATGGGTAAATACTGGTTAGAGTTTCCCCTTAAAATTTGTTCTTCATTCAGTTGGTTGATACCAGTGTTTGGGGTGTCAATGGTTGCATTACCCTCTTGGATGCAGTCTGTGTCAAAAATAAATTATCATAAACTGATTGTATAAATGTTTAGACCATGTTTTTCTATTTAAATCGTAAAAGAATAATTTGATTCAATTTTCCGATTGAAATTAAAGAAACATTTTGTAGACACTTGACTGCATATATTTAGGGGATATTTGCAAATCGGGCAAATTCGTCCCATAATTTTCTACATTTATTAAAATGATCCTATAACTATCAACATTTTCAATTTAGTCCCACAAATATTCAATTTGTTTAAAATTAGTCCCAACCCGTCAGAGATCGATCAGAAACACCCAAAATGATGTCGTTTTAATCGCAAAAATTAGGGGAGCATGATAGACATGCGACTGAAAAGACATCGTTTTGGGTGTTTTTGGTCGATCTCCGACTTTCTGGGATTGAATTGGAACAAATTGAATACACGTGGGACTAAATTGAAAAAAAATAATAATTACGGGACCATTTCAATAAAGGTTAAAAATTATGAGACGAATTTGGTTTAAATCTTCTCCCAACAATACTAACAACCTTAAATTATTGACTATATTTTTAAAAAATAATGATGGCCACTTTTTTTTGCATTCAAATCTCATGTTATACAATTGTGTAAAATCTCATATAATATCATTTTGGATGAATTATAAAAAGACTAACCAACAAATTAAATATATAGTAATTAATTCTATGTCATTAATATAAAATGATACAACAAAAGATGTACAATTGTGTAACATGAGCCCTCACTCTTATGTTTTTTACCATCTATTTTATAAATTATTCATAATACTTCAAGTATTGGTGTGAAGTTTTAAAATTTAGAGCAATCAATTCCATTATTTTTCTTCATAAAACATATATGTAGTGTACATAAAAACAAAATCGTCACAATTCCTAAAAATAATTTATTCGAATTGAGACTTTCAAGTTACTGCATGTGTTTGTTTGAAATCTTGAGACAATTTGAATCTATGTAAAAAATAAATAGAGAAAGAAAAATCGACTATTATACATTAAATCACCAATTTTAAAAAAGAATATATCTAAGAATATGTCTCTTGTACAACAACGGAATGTTTCAACTATATAAACCTAATACTTTTAAGTGAAATCGACTAATATTGTTTAGGGAAAACAACTGGTATTGACATACAAATTTTTTTTAGTAAAAAATCTAATATCTCCACAGTGCACCTGATGCATACAAGATTTTGTCTAAATCTAAAAATAAAAAACCCTAAGATTTATAAACATTTCATGCATATGTTGTGTGAAACATCAAACGCATATGAAAAGAAAAAAAGTTCAACATATAATTGCAAAATTTGAACATTTTACCAGTGTTGGGCCTTCTTAAAGTGTTTCTCTTCGAACTTTCTCCCCTTTCCATGTCTTCAAGAAATTTAATTTCAGAATTTTAGCGAACTCCGAATGATTCACTGAGTTGTGTGAGAGCTTGATAGATTAACACACATTTATAGCCGGGGAATAAACCTCATTAATTACTCCAGTAATGATGTGGTTGTCATGTTGATGGTGAAAGACGAGAAAAACTACACATTACAATCAAGATTTGAAAAATATTGAGACATAAAAAAAAAATTAATATAGGGACGTTATATATTCCTAAAAAGAGTTTTACATAAAAAAAAATTTCTTAATATTTAATACAATACATGTTGTACTACACATATGTAAATCCATTAAGAAATTCATGTAACTAATTAATATGAATTTTCCTAAAACAAATACATGCATTTTTATAGAATAAAATACATGTATAAACTAATCACAAAAGTTATTACGTACGCGCCAGTTGAAGGATGTAGTGACAAGCCATAAAATTAAGATATTTCACAATCAACTATAGATAAATATTTTAGGTCATCTTAAATTTATTGTACTAATATATATATTTTTTAAAATAATATTATTTATTCCTATATGGATGCATAAATCCTTAAGACGGGACCGAAAAAATATATGTCTTATTACAATGTGGAGTTTATTCTTAAATATAATTGGTCCCAAGTCGGGTCCGTGATTTTTTATTACTATAGAGAGGTTATTCCTATATAGAGTATTACTGTAGGGAATTTTTACTGTATTGGTAGAAAAATCGAGACCTTAATTTTGTGAAAATATTGACGAATTAATATATCAATTTTGAATATCGATATCAGTAAATTATGAAATTTATAACAAACTTTTAATACATAAATATAACAAAATATTTTGAACAAAATTTACGTGTGATAAATATACTTTAATATAACATGTAATGTTATTTCATATGCTATTTATCAAAAAATTCCAATAATTTATTGACATTTTCCTAATATTGTTTTCGATAATTTTTTTGATATTTACTGATATTAGGCTCAATAATACATCTCATGTGAACTCAGGTTCACATGAACTCTCTTTTTTAAGTATCACTGATTATTATATAAAGTGCCGAGATGTATCACTGTAAAAAAAATTATTAATTTTATGTGTTCATTCTAAAATAACTAAAAAATGACACATTGTATAGTAAACAATGATACTTATAAAAAGATGGTTCACATGAACATGTGTTCATAGAAATTTTTGTGTAGGCTCAATTTGTACAACAAATTGATAAATATCGATATTGCGTACTGATATTTATCGATATTTTTGCAAATATTATGAAAAAAATTCTTCTCAATATCGATATTAGTGACTATAGATATTGAATATATCGTGGATATACCGGGATATTTAATTAGTAATACAATATTTTAAAAATAAAAATTGTTAAAAATATAAATTGTATTGTAATTTGCAATACAATTTCTATTTTTAAAATATGACATTACTAATTACTCTCTCTTTTTCTTATTATCTGTCATTTTATCCATTTACATAAACCAATTTTCGCTTTAATTAGGGTAACAAAAACTTTTATATTCTTATATTTCTCATTATTTACAAGATGATTAGTACTTTAAAGTCATTTATTAGAGGTAATCATGTGGAAAGAGAAGAAGATAAAATTGCACTGGTATTGCCACCGTGACAAATGAAAGGAACACCATTATGAATAAAATGAGACAATTAAATAGGAACGGATGAAGTAAACATCAATGAGCTTAATTAGTAAATGTTGAATGTACTTAATTAGTACACTTTGCACCTATATTGAAAATATCATTTAATACATGTGCATGAGATAACTAACCTATAAACAAAGCAAATTTATTTTAATACACTTATTCGTTTCATACTGGATTGGGAAATAGTACTAATGTGCTTCATTTTGATACACTTATTCATTTCAATGTGCTTTATTTTCTTTAAAATGAAGGAGTATTTGTTTGTCAGTTTATATTAATTTGGATGATTATGCGAAAACACCTGTAATAGGATAAATTGAGTGTATAAACAACTTGTTGTTTCTAGACTTAGTATTTTATAGGTAATAAGTTAAAGAGAAACTCAAGTTTAGAGAAGTAATAGCAGCCTGAACACCTGAAGCCTAGTAGGACCATCTTGAATATCAGTTACTCCCTTAATTCCTAAGTAAATGTTATTTTTGTTATTTAAAAAAAAAAAACCCTTAAAATTTAGATAATTTTACCCTTAATCAATCTTTATTCCTCCAATCTTCTATCTACTCTATTATTTATTCTCTCATTATTTACACATTAATATTACTTATTAAAAAAATTCCTTCATTAAAAAATTCTTCTTAGTGATCTTTGAATGGAGTGAAAATAGCTAAAAGAACAAATAATTTGGAACAAAATACAGAGACTAAAAGGACATTTATTAAAAAACGAATAGAGTAGTTGTTTTCTAAGCACAAGCTAATTGGGATTCATGCTATAAAATCGTAGCAAAAGTGTTAGCTAACAGGTTGGCAAAGGTGGTGAACTCGGTGATCTTGAAATTTGAATCGGCTTTTGTGGGCAACAAACAAATCCTAGACATCATTCTGGTCCTTAATGAAGCAATTGACTTTGTTAAAAAAGAGAAACAGAAGGGCTTCATATTCAAAGTGGATTTCGAGAAAGCCTATGATTCGATTCTGTGGGAGTTTCTTGATGATATGATGAGAGGTATGAGCTTCCACTGGAAGTGAAGGAAGTGGATTTGGGGTTGTGTGTCCTCAGCAACGATGTCAATATTGGTAAACGGGAGCACGACAGGTGAATTCCAACTTCAAAAAGGGATCAGACAAGGGGACCCATTGTCCCCCTTCTTATTCCTAATTGCGGCTGAGGGGCTTAGTTGTCTAATGAGAAAAACTGTTGAATTGAAAGAGTTTGATGGGCTTGAGATTGGGAAGAACAAGATATTGCTTAGCCACCTGCAATTTGCGGATGATACAGTGCTCCTAGGAGATGCGTCTACAAAGAACGCTACGTGTTTGAGAGGCATCATTCATCTCTTTGAGATTGCTTCCGGGCTGAAAGTTAATTTCCATAAAAGCTCCATTAATGGAATTAATGTACAGAAACGACAGTTGGAGGGGTTTGCGGATGTGCTGAGATGTAAGATTGGTAAACTTCCATTTTCATACTTGGGCCTCCCGATTGGCGCTAATTTTAGGAAAAAAAAAGTGTGGAAGCCGTTGGTGGATAGGTTCCGAAGGAAGCTTTCAAGTTGGGAAAGACGATATTTATCTTTTGGTTGTCGACTCGTACTCTTGAACTCGGTATTATCGGCTCTACCAGTCTACTATCTATCTTTTTTCAAAGCCCCTGAGTGTGTTATAAAAGCCTTAGTAAAACTACAGCGGGAGTTCTTATGGGGGGGAAAGGGCTCGAGTTGTAAGATTACGTGGGTCAAGTGGAAGTCAGTTTGTCGGGGTAGGTCTAGAGGTAGTTTAGGTGTGAGGAATATTAAGTCTTTTAACCTAGCATTATTGTGTAAGTGGTTATGGCGATGGGTGCCAGGGGAAAGATCTTTGTGGGCCAGTATTATTGAGTCTAGATATGAGTCATTTAAGTGGGTGTCAGATGTGAGTTTGGTCAGAAAAAAATGGTCACTTTGGTGGAAGGATTTGTATGAGTTGTGGTGGAGTCCGGTAGGGTGTTTTTTTGGGGATTGATTGAGCTTCTCTTTAGAGGATGGTCAGAGTGTAAAATTTTGGGTCGATCCTTGGGTAGAGGGTAGAGTCAGGTTGTGTGATAAGTTCCCGTCGCTTTTTGAGTTGTCAGCACAAAGGGGTGAGTCCGTGGGAGAGTTGTGGAATGGTCGTAGTGAATCATGGGTGATACAGTAGGTCCGAGAGTTTAATATTAATGAATTTCTTGATTTTGTTGATCTGTGGCAGATTATTCTCAATTACAAAGTAACGATGCAGGTGGCGGACAAGTAGTGTTGGCAGGGTACGGCTAATTGTACTTTTTCGATGAGGGAGATGTACGACATCATTATGGAAGCCGTGCCAGAAGAGGATGAGAGGACTTTTCCATGGGGGAAACTTTGGTGGAAGGCGGTTCCCTCGAAAATTTTAGCTTTCTCGTGGAAAGCCGTACGTGAGAGAATTGCAACGAAGGACAATCTATTGATTCGTGGCATCTCTGATGGTGTGGGGAATGGTGTGTGTTCGATGTGCTTGGGGCCGACTGAATCATCTAACATGTGTTATTTTCTTGCCCGATAGCTCTACTTGTTTGGCAAGCGATATCGATCTGGCTTGACAAACCATTGATATTCTCATCTTCCGCTCATGATCATTTTGTAGAATTTGTGGATTCCAAAAAGGGCAAAGTCAAGAGGAAGGTTGCCGGGTTAATTTGGCAGGCTACAATTTGGAAGATTTGGAAGGTTCGTAATGCGCTTATTTTAAAAAATAGTTCATATACTTTGGATGAGCTCATTGATGGTATAAAATACTGCTCGTGGAAGTGGATCCGTGCCCACTACCCGTTATCCTTTGTGGCTCCATTATTTAGTTGGGAATGTCAACCTGTAGATTGCATTCCATCCAAGTTGTAATTGTTAGTGTGTGGTCCGAAAGGACTTGTACGCTTTGGTTTCTTAAGCACACCTTGTGCTTGTGATAATATATTTCATCTTTATCTTTCAAAAAAAAAACTTTTAATAGGACTATATTATCGCACTTACAAGTAGAGATACTCACGGTTTCGGTGGTTCCTCCATTTTTTTAATTTTTTTTTTTTGGATCTAAATTTGAAGAAATGTACATGTAGATGACAAATTATTGTTATGGGAATTTAAATGGAAGATTACAATAGTTAAAACATACATAATTTTATAATTAGACAATTATAAATACATGATAATTGTCTAATTGATACATCATCAAACATTTCTACATTAGAACAATATTAAAAGAGTAACACTCATATGAACCAGGTTCATACATGAACTCTATCACTGTTATGTGTAAAAACTATCACTGTTATGCACAAAAACTTTTACTATTTAAAAATATAAAACATTTTTAACACATTGATTGTTTTTGTACATAACATTGATAGTTTTTATACATAGCAGTGAGAGTTTTTGTATGTAACATTGATACTTAAATAACTGAGTTCATAGCATGAACCAGGTCTATACAAGTTTTTGTCATATTAAAATGCAACAATAGTAAATTAGTAAAACTAGTAGAAGGCTAGTAGTACACTACAAATAATTATAGTCATTGGATTGAGTTGAAGGAGATCTAAACCATTGAAAAAAAAAAACGGTGGTTCAAACTGGAACCGGCGGTTCGCGGTTCTAGAAATGATGGAACCGAAACCAAACCGTGTGTTTTACGTTTTCGGTTCAGTTTTGGAACCGGAACCGCGGAACCGCAGAATCGACAGTTCAAAAACCAACGGTTCCAGTTCGAACCGCTGATTCCATTTTTTTTAGCATGCCTACTTAGAAGACAAAATGAATTCAATCGACAGTTGCAAAAACTAGCCATTGGAAACTAGTCGTTGGAAACGTCACTATATATTTGGGCAGCATATTTTTCATTTCTTCACTTCACAATTTTCATAGATACATTCAACCATATCAATCATGTCTTCATCATTTTATAATCACTCAAGCACCAACGAAAGTGACGATGATGATGAGTTAAATGAGCTGATTAATCAAGTTTCTCCCGTGGAACGATTGGTGCAAGAGGTATAAGAACAACGACGATTGCTTAATGAGATGGTGAATGCTTCATCCAACACTCTGAAGAGGAGAAAATACATCAATCGGGATTGTGAGGGTGCACACACTCTTCTTATGAACGATTACTTCATTGAAAATTCAACATATGGGAGTAATATCTTTCGACGATGTTTTCGAATGAGTAAGGACTTATTATTTGTATTGTTGGAGCATTGGAATTTTGTGATCCATATTTTCAATCGAGGTTCGATGCAGTGGGAATAAAAAGTTTCTCACCACTACAAAAATGCACTGTGGCAATTCATCAATTGTCATATGGAGGTCCGGCTGACCATTACGATGAATACTTACGAGTTGATGAAACAACGACCATCGAATGCTTGTTTAAATTCTGTCGATGCGTGATTGACGTGTTTGGTCCACATTATTTGAGGACGCCTACTGCCGCTGATGTCCAACGCTTGTATCAAATGCATGAGCAGAGGCACGGCTTCCCCGGGATATTGGGGAGCCTTGATTGTATGCATTGGCAATGGAAAAATTGTCCAGTCGCTTGGAAAGGCCAATACACTCGAGGTGATCATGGAGTCCCAACAATTATGCTCGAGGCAGTCTCTTCTCAAGACCTTTGGATATGGCACGCTTATTTCGGAGTCGCAGGGTCAAATAACGATATCAATTTGCTTAATCAATCCCCTTTATTCAACGAGGTTGTTCAAGGACGTGCACCAAATATGGATTTTGTCATAAACAGTCGACAATATAAGCAGGATATTATCTTATAGATGGGATCTATCCGGAATGGGCAACTTTTGTCAAGAGCTTTCAATGTCCTCATGATCCTAAGAAAAATAAGTTCAAGGAAATGCAGAAAGCTGCCAGGAAGGATGTTGAAAGGGCATTTGAGGTGCTTCAAGCTCGTTGGGCAATTATCAGGGGTCCAGGTCGTTTTTGGCTATGTTTTAAAATTTGGGTCCGACCGGTTGGACTGGAGAACCGGTGATGGGCGGCTCAATAGGGGTGCCTAGAACCACTATTGAGCCGCCCCCCAAAAACTGGAAAAACCGGGTGAAAATGGGGAACCGGTTAATCGACAGTTTTCACCGGTTTTCACCAAAAAAATCAAAAAAAAAGAAAGGGAGGGGGGTTTCACTGGTTTTCGAAGCCGTCGCCGGGGAGGGAGAGATTGATGTCGATGTCGCGCTCGGATTTGGTGAAGCGCGTGGAGGAGACGAGGATGGAGGCATCACACCCGCCAATGAAGCAGTCGTGGAAGAAGAGGCGGAGAGTGCCGGTGGCGGTGGTTGGGGAGGAGATCTGCTTGTTGGTGGTGGTGTTCTGCACGATCTGCTCAAATTTGGGCAGGATTTGCGGTAGTATGTGGTGGTGAAGAGGAGGCGGTGGGGATGGAGAGGAGGGCGGTGAGAGAGGGGAGTATGAACATCAGCTTCTCTCTCTCTCTATGTAAATGGGTTTAGCCTTGGGAAAGCAAAAGATGGATGATTCATTTGTTTTGGACTATTTGGGCCTGAGATTTTGGATATTATTTTAATGACATTTCTATTATATTTTGAATTTTTTAAAAAATTATGCATATTATATATATATATATATATATATATATATATATATAATATTTATTATGACTTCACACCTGTTGGGTTATGGAGCCTGAGTTAAACGGGATGCAGGCGCGGGACGCCACGAGACCGGCCTTCGAGGTCGAAAGGGTGTGTGCTCGGTCGAAGCGCCCTATCCAAATACCCATGAGGGCCGAAGCAATGTATGTGATCGAAGCGTAACTCGCCGACCAAGGGCTGAGGTCGAGCGGTTCCGGAGGCCTGGACGCGGAAATAGGTTTTCGGCCAGGATGGGCCAAATCTAGGGTTTTTCGCCCGGTTTCCGGTTCGGGTTTTGTATAAATAACCCCGACAGTATCTTGCACTACTTGCACTATCTTATACGATATAGTAGATCTCTCCTGGCTTGGTAGTGCCCCCAGATGTAGTCATTCCTGACGAACTGGGTAACCAAATTGTTTGTCCCTTAATTCCGTAGTTCCATTATTTTCTCCATAATTGCTTGCTTAAATTCCTAACAATTGGTATCAGAGCATCAGGCTCAAGGGATCTATGGAGAGCAATTATGATGGCTGAAGGGAAATCGCCTGTTGAGAAGCTTGATGGAACGGATTTTGGATTTGTCGTTCAGTATGTGACCGGGCACAACCACTGAACGTCCGAGAACGCACAAGGTGCTCGAGCAGAACCGCTCGACCAAAGCCCCAGGTTGAGCGGGTTCCGTAGGCAGTTCGCGGAGTATGGGGCTCTCCTTGGAGTAGGTGGTTGGATGCAAGATCAAGATGGGCGTTGACACGCGGGTCGAGATCGTTAGTCGGGTTAGATGCAAGATCAAGATGGGCGTTAGACACGTGCCTGAGATCGTTGTATCAGGTTCATGCAAGATCAAGATGGGCGTTGACACGTGGCTGAGATCGTTGTATCAGGTTAGATGCAATATCAAGATGGGCGTTAGACACGTGCCTAAGATCGTGCGGGAATTGGTGGCCAAATGATTCAAGGGAATGTTGTGGGACGTTGTTTGGTTCTGGTGCGAATCAAAAACGTTGAGGGACATTGCTCGGATCTAGAGTTACTGCCGATGAGAGATTGAGAAGACGAGTTACAGTTGGAGTCAGTCTTCAGGTGGGAGATTGTTGGGATTGTTGGAGTCTGAGTTGCGGAATGAGTCCAGGGAGGACAAGACGTTCGGAATGAGTCCAGGGAGGACAAGACGTTCGAAATGAGTCCAGGGAGGACAAGACGTTCGGAATGAGTCCAAGGAGGACAAGACGTCCGACCTAGTTGAGGTCGTGCACTTCCGCTCCAGTGTCAGTCTCCAGGTGGGAGATTGTTGGGTTATGGAGCCTGAGTGAAATGGGATGCAGGGCGCAGGAGGCGCTCGACTAGCGCTCGAGGTCGAGCAGGTGTGCTCGGTTGAGCGCCCCCCTATCCAGCGCCATGAGGGCGCTCGAGCAATGTATGTGATCGAGCAGAACCGCTCGACCAAGGGCTGAGATCGAGCGGTTCCGGATGCCTGGACGCGGAAATAGGGTTTCGGCCAGGATGGGCCAAATCTAGGGTTTTGGCCCAGTTTCCCAGTTCGGGTTTTTTGTATAAATAACCCCCTGACTCCCCCATTGTATCTTGCACTACTTGCACTATCTTATACCATATAGTAGATCTCTCTTGGCTTGGTAGTGCCCCCAGATGTAGTCAGTTTGACGAACTGGGTAACCAAATTGTGTGTTCCTTAATTCGTTGTTTCCATTATTTTCTCCTATAATTGCTTGCTTTAATTCCTAACAACACCGGCTCAATCCGACCCAACCGATCCGACCCCGGTCCAACCTTTTTTGGGGGTCGTCCGGCTCAACTTCCGGTTCCAGTTTTTAAAACATAGGTTTTTGGTACAAAAGTAATTTGAAAGAAATCATGATTGCTTGCATTATTTTACATAACATGATAGTTGGGCATGAGGGGGATTCGACAATAGATTGGACGGATGATCCCAACATGAACAACAACATCAACAACATTAATAATCCATCTATAATCTAAGGATCCGTCGAAGCATTCAACAGCTACCTCCATGCAAGATCCGAGCTTCGTGATCAACGTAAACATCATCAACTTCAAAAGGACTTGGTTGAGCACATATGGACACGTTATGGAGAAAATTAACCAAATTATTTTAATTTATGAAGCATCTAGTTATAAAATCAATTGTATTTTTAAATTATTTTCGCAATTGTTGTATCAATTTATGATGTACTCCTTATTTTAATTCTAATAAATTCCTATTAATATTTTGTAAAAAAATATTTTAACTTTATTATTTTTATAAATAAATTAAAATTTATAACTCTTATTATAATGTAATATTTAATTTTAGAAGTCAAGTTATAAATAACAATACAAAATAAGATAAATAGAATATATAATTTGATGTTCGGACCCATAAATAGTTACTTTTGAGGTAGAGTGCATTGGGGGAGGAAGGATATTTTTGAGATAGAGATATAAAACTTTTGAGGTGGCACACATGTGACACATATGCAGCAAATCTCTACCTTTAAATCTCTCACTAGCATTGGAGTTGCTCTTAAGGTCAAGACAAACAAATTAGAATATAAATGGAGTTCATACCATAAAGCTGACAAGTTCAGGTTGTACTCATGAAAGTCATCTAAAAAAATATGTTGGCTAGTGTACTTAGCTACATGGACCAATAGACAATTTAACTCTTAATAAATATTTATTCCTCGGAGTAACACACTGTACCATACCGAAAATATTGAACCATACCGTATATCATACATAAATTTTCGATATCTAAAAAATATACCGCTACCGTATCGAAAATTCCGGTATATTAAAATTGCATACCATATATCGCATCGAAAATTCTATATACCGTACCATATCGAATTTTCGGTAAAATACTGTTTCATACCGCTAATTTTGTATATTGCTCCATGCTGAACCTTTTCATACCGAATTCTTTTAGAGTATTATGACAAGATACCAAAATACTGACATATCGTGATATCGAAATATCGATTTTTTTTTGGTATACCAGTATATACCGGATTTTTTTTGGTATACTTATATTATACCGAAATACTGGAATTTTTTATTTATCTTACCATTACCGTACTGAAAATTTTAGTATGTCAAAAATTTCAATAAATTCGGTATTTTTCGGTACGATAGGTGTGGTATACCTAAATTTTTGGTATTTTGTCCACCCCTACCTCCCATCATCTATCTCCTATATTATTTATTCTTTTATTATATTCCTTACATCTTAATACTACTTACTAAAATAATTCCTTCATTAAAAAAGTTCTTAGAGATCTTTGAATGGGGTGAAAAGAAAAGGGTGAAAATAGTTAAAACGACAAATAATTTGGAACAAAATTAAGAGCTATAAGGACATTTATTAATGAATAGAGGGAAGGGAGTAGTTGTTTTCTAAGCACAAGCTAAATGTGAATCATGCTATAAGTTAAAAGTGGAAGTCAACTTATAAGAGATTTTTTTAATAGGACTATATTGTCATACTTACAAGAAAAAAAAAAATTTAATCGGTGTTAAAGTACTTTGAAGACTTAAGGTCACGACAAACAAGTTAGAATACAAAATGGAGTTCATACCACAAAACTATAAGCTCGGTTGAACTCAAAGTCATTTAGAAAGATCTGTTGGCTGGTGCACTTAGCTAGCATCGTGGACTAGTTGAAAATCGACAACCATTGTATGAAAGCTGACATGAAATTGAATCTACTACGCAATGGGGCAAATCATACGAGAAAAAATTGACATTACCTTAAATGATAAGATTTTTCCTATAAGCAATTCCCTAGGAAGATTGTCGCACCAAATATAATAGTATGATTTTAATATACAATGGTAACATTCAAAATCACACTATAAATATAAATAAAGACCATACCTTCAGAACAAGGTTACAAAAATTCTACTAATTGATCAAGCAAGCAAAATTCTCAACTATCTCCAACAAGAACACTGAGCGTACAATTTGCAAAATTCCTCTACTTCACTACAACTTCCAAGGATTCTTCACAGGTGTGCTTAGTATGTATCTGAGCACAAATTTCATATCCAAAACTTAGAGAGAATTCCTAATTAAACCTAGTGATAAGTGAAAAATTATGCATGATTTAAGTTTACTTAAGTAATTGTTTGATGATTAAAAATCTCACTTGATATTTCCTTGTTTACTTAAGTGGTTTTAGGGAATTTATGGATCAAAAGAGTTGATAATTAGAAGCTCAAACTTCTGCCAATTAATATTGGACCATTTTTAAGTTGGTGCATCTCATACTAGGTTGTCCAGTGTGGGCTAATTTTGAGATTTCTTGAGCACGACGAAATTCCCGAATAGTGTAGCCTTTTTCCAAGGTTTAAAAGACACTTCAAGGCATGTTCAGATTGTGCGGGTAGGACCGAAATAAGAGAAAGAGAGAAGATTTGAGGATGTGCACGTGATATTTCCACCAAGAGAATTCCCACTTATCACGCAAGTGATAATTTATTATTTTCGTAGCTATTTTAGAAAATCAATCTAACCCTCCATTTGTTCGTTAAGTGTATCATTAGTCCAAACGAGAAGCACAATATTTTTTCCACGTTCCCTGTGAATCGCGCCACTATTACGAGTTAATAGGGTAGACGAGGTTAATTATTATATTTATTTATAGCGTGCCTCGACAGTACAGTCACCTAGTTTTCAGGCTAACTAATTGTAAATTAGTTCTCACAGTTGGAACCTATGTTTTAAAAATCGGAACCGGAAGTTGAACCGGTCGACCCCAATAAAAGGTTGGACCGGGGTCGGATCGATTGGACCGGATTGGGCCGAATTGAACCAGTGTGACGTCATAATAAATATTATATATATATAGTATGCATAATTTTAAAAAAAATTCAAAATATAGACCCAAAATTCGATCCCCAAAATTACTCCCAAATCCTAATCATCTCCCCCCAAAATCACTCTCATACTATTAAATTATTAATAAACCCACTCCCAAACTTTGACCGGATTAAGTCTTCAAACTCAAAAGCCCACGATTCCACAACACACACACAACACACACCACACAGCCTCCTCTCTCTCTCTACTATTATCTCCCTCTCTCTCTCGCCTTCCCCCTCCACGCTACCGCCACCAAATTTCTCCCTCCCTCACTAAAGTAGTGGCCCCCTGGGGAGAAACAGAGGCTCCCCTCCGTACTTTTCGTCCCAGTAGTAGAATTTGCTTACTTCCCCTGTAAACATGTCGACTTTCGCGAACCCCGACACTTTGGGCCATGGCTCGGCAATTGCTAGATACGCGAACCAGGTCTTTCGACCCAGCTTGTTCCTGTTCACCATCCCTGCTTCTAAGTTCACTTGTTCCGAACCGGACATGATTGGTCTTCGTGTCGATTTTCCCGTTGTCAAATTGAGGCGGATTTCGGATAAAACGCTCTTCAACCCCTCGTCGCATTCGTTGAAAATCGGATATGTCCAGTATAGAAGTGTTGGCGGCGGTGGATCTGGCCTTTTTTTTTTTTGGTTTTTTTGGTGAAAACCGATGAAAACCTGCGGTTCACCGGTTCCCGGTTTTCACCGGTTTTCGAACGGTTTTTCCGGTTTTGAGGGGGCCCAATAGCGGTTCTATACACCTCTATTGGGCCGCTTGGTGGCGGTTCACCGGTCGGACCCGGTTTTTAAAACAGAGGTTGGAACCAATCCAAACTCTATTGTTGTGAGTTATAGGTAGTTTGAAAAGTTTCAAGTAAGTTGAGTTGGACACCACTGAAAGTTTTGTTGTAGGAGGACTGAAACTTGTCTAAATTCTAGATAGTTGATTCTTAAGATAGGAGAAAAGAGTGACAAGTTTCCATTGACGCTCTAAATCTAGATTCCTACGATATTGGAATTACCTCAGCTTGACCGGGAAGAGTGGACGTAGAAACCAAGTCATCGGACCACTATAAACGGTTGTGTTTTTACTACTTTATGTTTATAATTGCCATACTCATCTGATTTCAGCAAAAAAACATACACACATCTTAGTCAGCTTTACAAGTAAGCTGACCTTGTTAAGAAAATCTAGTCACATTGATCTTATGAGTTTTAATCATTAAGTAATGGTTTTCGAAGTTAAAATAGGTATAAACTAAGGGCTTACCCATTTCCACATAAGCTTTGTTAATAGTTATCCAATTGACAATCTAAGTTAACTATTAGTAGAATTGTTAAAAGAGTCAACTTAATACTTTGCACAGAACCCAACTTTATTTGAAGCTGACTTGCACATCTTGCTCATGAATTTTGGTAAAATTTTTGCTCATGAATCTAGCGTTTCTTGCTTATGAATTGCCACAAATCCAAAAAAAAAAGTATACAATAAATTGCCCAAGAGTATGTCTAGTGTGAAATTTTTATGTATGAAAATCTATAAAATTGTCCTAAATCAATCATCTACACCCTAAACACTAAATAATGAACTCTAAATTATGACCCATTCGGGCCGGGTGAACCATGAATCACTTGGGCCGAGTAAACCATGAATCACTCAATTTTGTCTTACCTTCACAAATTACAGAATTTGGTTGTAAAAATATTCAGCCCATTTAGGCCCATAATAGCCCATAAACTTTGGTCCATTTGAACCGTACTGATTATGGGCCAGCCCACGGTCAGCTGGGCTGAGCTGAGCTGTGCTGGCTAAATCAGCCCATTTGACAATTCACACAAGTGCTTGTTTCTGTTGCCAAAACTTTTGCACAACAATCTAATATTTGCCAGAAGTAATAAACCGTATGGATATACATACTCCTGTGACAAAGAAACTAATTAACTTGAATGGTCTTAACCTTTCCATTGCTAAATGCACCACCTAAGTCTATTTCCGAGACTTCGCCACTCTCGAAGAATGCACTGTGAAGGGCCTTAACGCACTGTTCTGCTTCGTGATCATTTACTATTAGTGACATGTTAACCTGGGAAAAAAACATATAACTTGCTTGTTAGAGATAAAATAAACGATCGGATTTTGACAGGAACGATATCATTTTTCATCCTTAAAGTTCACCCTATTCCATTCGTTAGTTCTCTCATCTTCCACTCACTATCAAATTTGATCCTGGAAGTACATTTTCCTCCCACCGTTTGTTGACTGTCTATTGATTGACGAAATCAACTATTTAGGGGTGCAAAATGTAATAATTTAAAGGTTTTGTACTTAAATGTAATTATCAAAAAGAATTTTTAAAATATTACATTTAGCACCCTCAAATATTTGGTTCCGTCAATCAACGAACAGTCAACTAACAATGGGACCAACTATGGGAGAAAAAGTGTACTAGCAGGATCGAATTTGATAGTGAGTGAAAGAAGGGGACCAAAACTATGAAGATATACTTTAGGGACCAAAAATGATCTTATTCGATTTTGATATATAATACATTATGTATGGACTGTAATGAGTAAACCTTGGAAGCCCCTTGAGAGATCATCTGGACATTCACTTTAAGTTGTCTGAAGACACTGAACGCCTGCAATTGATTAGAAACCAATATTATTTGGATGCAAAAAGGACAAGGATTGGAACAACTTTGAACAGAAGAAATGACTTAAATGCCCCCTAATGGTTAGCATCAAAGAAAAACCTTTTCTAATATAAGGGAAGAATACTGGATATTCCCAATGAGGGAGATAATTGATCTGTGTGGTAGAAGCTTTACGACAGAAATTTTTCCAAGCTCTTCAACCATACGGTCAAGTTCCTGGTCGACAGCAATATATTCATTAATGAGTATATAAGTAGAAACAAGTTTCCCTTTAAGATGAAATTGTTTACTTGCCTGCTTAATTAGTTCTCTGCTCCAAATTTTTGATGGATCAAGTGTTAGAGAGATACTGACTTCACTAGTTGCTACAACATCCACAGAGATATCCAATTCTTCGAATATTGCAAATACCTAAAATGAAAAGAGTATCCAATACTTAACAAATATATTCATTGATTCAAAATTATTAGAAATATCAAAATTCACCTTTGCAAGGAAACCAAACTGACCCAACATGCGAGTGCTAACCATATCCAGCAAGGTGACATTTTGCTTAAGGACTATACTGGTAAGTAGAGCCTGTAAGTTATTTGATATCAAAAGGTCAATGCTTTAAACTATTCCATCTAAATCATGAGTATATATTAATCAAAATACTCTGATAAAAAAAAATATATATATATCAAAATACAGACCTTGGCCATATCTCTATCTTTAGTGATTAGAGTACCAGGGGCTTTAGGATTGTAAGAGTTCTTAACCCTGACAGGAATATTACCATCCATTGCTGGTCTCATTGATAGTGGGTGCAATACCTGCAGAAAGTAAACTACAATGTTCAGTATATATGTCTAGCCTAAAATTTTGGGAAATTCAGATATTCTATTCTCTTTGTTTTTGTTGCTTCAAACAGAACTTGTCTATATTTCTAGGAGTAAACCTTGGGAACACCAGTTGCACTGTGCAACTAGTGCGTAAGTAATATTGTTCAATGAAAACAACTAATACTGACCAACTAATACCAATTAAAAATGCACTTGAGTTGCACAGTGCACTTGTGCTTAGAAGTATTTGCTTATTTCTAGAAGAGTATTTGATGCTTTATAAAGGGCAATATATCCATAGACTAACAAGGAACTGTACAACCTGAGCTCCAAAATAAGCAAGCTCAGCTGCCTCTTCGAACGTCAAATACGGCACAGGCTGTGCACCGGGATGAATACTGGGATCACAGGTGAGAACACCATTGACGTCCTTCCAGACCTGCACGAATTTGAATTGGAGATGGAAAATATTTTTATTTCATCAAACAATAATAATAGTTATCATAATGTAGTCTTTATACTCACCTGAATCTCTCGTAAACCCAAAGCTTTGCCAATAACAGTAGCTGTTAAGTCACTGCCACCTCTACCAAAAGTGGTTATTTCACCAGTGTTACACCCCTGCAGATTGAAACTGCATCTTTATATTTTGGTTAAAATTATAGAATTATTTCTTATGCATTCGCAGTAGGAAGAGCGATGCATCTACTAATTGAGAACCTTTCCAAGGAAGCCGGTGACTATGGGAATTGCATGATCATTGGTCCAGTCATTGTGTAATTTAGTGGCAACAGCAGGGTAAGTTGCTTCCAGAATTTCTGAATTTGTGAAATCATCCGTTGTGACAACTCCCATGTCAAATGCATCATACTGAAATGTACACAGATAGCTATTATATCGACGGATACTACTAGAAAATATAACATACAATGTCTAGACCATCCATTTTCTAAACATATACAAGCAAACAATTTGACTCAGATTGCTATCAATCATATTCAACAATATGTTATAGTGAGGATGTTAGGGAATTAATATAAAAGACGAGTTCGAGCTATTAAATGAAATGTAATTCTTCATGGTATCAGAGCCTTTGGCTCTAGCCAACTTCTTGGTTCAAATCCCCCTGAAAGCAACTCCACCCATATTAAATTGTCCACTCGATGGGCCTCCTCCCCAGGGGGTAAAGTTGACAATTCTGCCAACGAGTGAGGTGGAGTGTTAGGAATTAATATAAATGAATTAATTTCACACCTCTCTACAAGTTCGAGCTTTTAGATGAGATGAAATTCCTTTCAGAAGAGATGAAGTAAAAAACATGAAGGTTAAACAATTGTCCAGAGAATGCTACATTGTACCAGAAACTAATAAATTTGCAAATTCACAAAAGAAGGTACCCATAAGAGAATGCAAGATGATGTTACTAAAAGTAATAGTACTGCCAATTCGTACAATTGTTAATTACTTTCACCATAAATAGACTTTGCCTCTGCCCCCAGGCCAAAATAAAAGATTAAAATAAGCATTAATGTTCTTTTACCCTTCACTTGCAACAGAGAACCAAAAAGAATCACAATCTCTTCAAGTGTTGGGAGGCCTGAGGTGCCACAAAAGAAATTAGTAGTCTTACTCGGAGCAATGAGACCATTAATTTATCTCCGAGTTGAAATAGGTTGTGTTAGGGTTCCCCCCATAGGTATGAAGGTTAATAATTTTTTCACTTTTGTTTATGTTTCTGTAACCATGTGGTTGTAACATAAAGTCAGGCCATGCAGTGAAATTTCGGGCAATATCCAAAGAAAGAGCAGTAAACATACTTGCCGTGCTTTAGTGCTAATCTTATTTAGATATGCAGCAAAAATTCTTGTAGACATGCACTCTCCAAACGACACAAGTTTGTCTTGAGTCCGGAGGGTCAGCTCCTTCAATCTAGCAATTCCATTCAAAAGCAACTCCAGTTCTTCCAGTTGTTCTGGGAAAGTACAATGAAGTATATGCCAAAATCAGAAGGGGATAGAACATAGTTGTTTATGTACATAGTTATATCATAAGCTAGTAGCAGCATATAGGCAATATGAACCCTAAGCATAATAGGTGTCAATGTGCTGATATTTACTAGTAAAGAAACTTATGATTAAAATGTTTCATATGCACTTCTACTAAAATGTTTCCATATGTCCTAGGATTTAAATGGAGAGTCTACAAGAACAATGCCTAAAAGTTCATTTTGTGTTATAGATTTCTTGTAGCATAAAGGTCCTTGAAGGCTTAAAGCCAAAAACAAGTTAATCTTTTCCCAATACTATTGCAACCCCCATTTACAATACCGACACTTTGTAGAGCTGCTCACGAGAAACTTTATGTTGGAATGACACTTAAATCAAGCCACACATAAAGGTATGTAATTACATAATGAATATTATGGGTGCTAGCAGTTACATGCGTAACCGAGCCAGAATTAGCTTCACTCCAAAACATGAAAGCTAAAATGATAAAATAAAATGCTCAACATTATCCTCCCACAATATATTAGTTCATTTAAATTGAAAAGTAATATCAAAACCACTCGCAACTCGTACCAGAAATCACAGAATCATTGATTCCAAGCTCTTTTACCGTACTGAAAAACACAACATAAAAAAATGTTACTTACAAATCTAATCAATCAGATAGTTCTACACAACACTAGACCAAATGCACTTTTCTCTGTATATATCAAATTAAAGTGCAATATGCAGAAGCTAAACACACAAAACAAGTTACCATCATCATTTGTGTTGCTTGGACTTTCAATAAACATCCAAAAGTTACACAAATCATAATAGGAACTCGAGCAAACCGACAATTACCCAAGATGCAGTTCTTTCACAGAGCTCAGCTCCTTGATCTCTGAAACATTAGTAAATCCGCAGCTGACAGCCTTCTCCCCTGCCTAAATCCAACTTCACTAAATCACTTGAACTTAAAAACAAGTAAATCTTCAATTAATAATAAAAAATCACCAAATAAATTGATTTTAAGTAGCTACATACGCAAAGGAGACTATTGGTAGTTTTCCCCATTGCAGAAAGCACAATGATCGGGTTCTCCTCGGGGAAACTTAGGATGAGATGAGCTACCTCCCTCATCCTCTCCGCCGACGCCACCGATGAGCCTCCGAACTTCATGACGCACGTCAGTGCCTCGGCGGCATTTTCCCCACCGGAAAAACTCGCTTTGTCAAACGCGACATCCGCGTCTTTTTTACAGTAAATCGTGAAGAACGGCGACTTTTTGTGATCAAAGACGGAAAATAATCGGCAATGGGAAGCGAGATCGGCAATTTGGTGGTAATTGGGGGAATTGAACAGGGAGTGTGAGTGGCAAGGGTTTTGGTTAAATTCAGTGCTGAATCTACATCGCACAAGTGTGGTGTTGTTGCATGCGCGAAATGAAGTCGACATTGTTTTCTGATCATAGAAGGAGAATCGATCACCAAATTATTGATTGCAGTAGTTTTAGAGAAGGATTCGTCCCTGTCGTAGTTGAAAAATGCCGTTGCTCCAAGTTCTGCCTTTTTACTGTTGGCGCAGCTAATAAAACTTGGGATCACAGACTCCTACTTTTAAAATGCAAACAGAAATCGCGAGACCTGGGGCTCGAATCCGCTAAAACTTATCAACTCTAATTCTTATTTTCGAAGTAAAGATCTTTTCTTTTTTTTTTAAAGGGGAAAACCTAATAGTATTAAAGAATCAAATCGGTATCAACAGTAGCAACAATGTTATTCGGAACACGGATGAAAAATAAAGTAGAAATAAGAAAAAATATAAATGGTCAGTCTATGACCACAAAATTCCTAGCACGTCTAGTCCAAATAAACGTAATTCGATAAAAAACATCCACTAGCTCCAAGATATCCCACACCAAGTTGCCCAAATAACTCAAATCAGGCTTTCGGCGCTATAGAGAGAAAATGACAATCTGAGTATCAGATCCAACCTCCACATCACGAACCCCTGATCACGAGCATATTGTAAATCACGCCTAATCGCATTGACCTCCGCAACACTTACATCAAGCATACAATATCTCTCACTAAAACCACACTACATCCTAGTCCAGTCTCGTAAGGCCCCCCAATACTAACTCCACATCCCGCCCTCATCGAAGCATCTGTATTAAGTTTCAGACGACCCTCCTCTGGTCACTTCCACCTCATACCCCCTCCCCATTCAATTTTTTATATCAATTTATAAATATAATAATATAAATTTTATATTATAAACAAATTTTACGAAACACTTATTCAATTGAGAATCTTGCTCTAACACTTGTTACTTTTCACGACCAATACAATTTTTTGCTTTTAGTTAATGCACCCCGATGAATTGTCAAACCCTACCCCTCACCCTAAAGTCTATTTGTCATACATCCAAAAACAATATCAAGTCCAACCATAACCCAAACTCTTCCAACAGTGTAAAACAATGCACACGATGAAAACTTTGCGAAAATGGTCAGAATAAATATAGCTTTAGACAACCAAATTCATGTAGAAGCTATTATATTACATAATTTTATTTCAATTGTTGAATGTTTGAACGAATTTCATATTTGGATAAATATATATTTTTTTTCATATTTGAAAATATTTGGCTGGGAATTGATTTTTCTCATTCACGGTGCTGGTTACATACACGCGGAAAGAATGAAAGGAAAAGGGAACAAATCTCCCGTATCAATCTACCGTAAAATTAGCTAAACAAATCAGGAAAAATAATATACTTCCTCCATCCCGAATTGAAAGTCACTTTTACTGTTTGCACCCATTTTTGTGAGCGAGTTTTGTTTTAGAAATTGAAATGATAAATTAATTTTTAAGGAGGAGTATGATAAATGAGAGATTTATCTATCATGAGAGGCTCATCTATCATACCTCTCCTTAAAAGTCATTGATGGATTTACACTTAGGCAAGGTGGGGCAATTACCCCACCTCAATTTTCATTGTGAAATGTCATATATATCGCTCAATATTTTTTAAAATTTTATAAATATTTTTAATACTACAAGAAAATAAAGAATTGTCTACGAAAATTTTCAACCCCTACAAAATTTCTAACGAAAATAATTCCGTCTTTAAATAGTGAGGATTACCTACGACTTGCCTACAAATTTTCCCAATCATATAGACATTTTCAATACTCAAATTACTTAAAAACAATTAACCGACAAAATTATAGTTATAGGTAAATTTATCTATAGGCAATTTCAAATTACTCCAAATTACTTCAAATTACAAATGTAACTGCCTATAGAAATGTCAATTGTCTACAAAATTATTTGTGTAGATAATTTGTTTGTCTATGGAAATTACAAATGTGTTGACAATTTGTTCGTTGGTAATTTGTTTGTCTTTAAGAACTATAGGCAATTCGTAGACAATATATTAGTCTAGTAGAATGTTAAAAATTCGTAAGCAATGTCACTTGGACGATCCTATAACCATGTTAGAAAATTTTATAGCCAAATCTCTACTTTTTTATAGTGTAAAAATTAGATATGGTGATGAGTGGATGAATGATAATTTAACAAATCGTCGTGGTAAATTATTATTCAAAATATTAATTAATTATAAATTATTTTTTATTTTATATTCTTTTTATTGATTTTATTTTTTTGCTCTGGCTGAATGCATTCCTGCGTCCGCCCCTGTTAAAAATTACTTTATCATTTCAATTATTAATACAAAACTCGCTCACAAAAATGCATATAAAAAGTAAAAGTGACTTCTAATTTGGGACGGAGGTAGTATTATGTATCTACAAATGTATTTTAAGTATAAAAATGTATGAGGTAGACAGATATTTTGTAGTACATTATGTTGGGATTTAGAGGCACGTAAACACGTAAAACATGTGCAACGGAATTAAACAGTTCACCAACAACGAATATATAATTACATAATTGAAATACAAATAAACATAAAAAGAATCCTTACAGTGCTTCGTACATGGATTCCTCTACTATGGTATCCACGTAACAATCGTTCACCAATTCACACCAATTCGCCAGTGTTGAATCCTGAGGTGAATTTGCTAGAAAAATTATAACTAGAGATTTTATGGAGAAATAAGTTTCTTGTGTTTATTCTGGATCCCAAGGACTCATATATATAGGAAAGACTTGACTTAAATCCTAAGCAATTTCCAATTGGGAAAAAGATCCAAATATATATTTAATCAAATCCCATAGATATGATTTTATATATATATATATATATATATATATATATATATATATATATATATATATATATATATATATATATATTCCTACAATAATATTACATATATTATTATTGGGAATCCTATTTAATTAAATCCAATTTAATTAAATAATAATAATAATTAATTCTAAATATAAATTATTATTATATTTTTCATAAATTAAATATTAATATCTAATATAATATTTAATCAATCAACTATAATCGGTAAACAATTGTTACTTGTTGTGTGACTCATAGACCCTTGTATATCGAGCGATTAGTCAAACTAACGGTCTTAATTGAAACCTAGACAATAAATCAGACATTCTCAATATACGAGGTACGTTGCGAGAAATTCTGCAACTACCTGTAATACGTAGGCTATTGTGATATCTTCCCTTCATTCGCGAATACTCGATTAAGTTTTGAACATGATGAAGTGTCTATTCAAATAACGTAATCATATTCTCTCTAATAACTAATTGATCACGTATGTCACACTTGGCCACAAAGTCCAAGCTGACGTGCATCGGCTGATGTCTTAGATTCAATTATGATGAGAAGATGAGTATTCTCTCTAAATCCACATTGAGGAATGAATCCTATTCTTGACTCAACTACCACGCACATGCATTTTGTGATGAACCCAATTCAAGTCATATCTACCCATGGAAGGGTGCAAGCGTCGGTCATGGTCAAAGTTCATTACTCCACACATGTCGTGCGTATGGACCTCAAGTCAAAGTAATATCACATCGCTCCCACTAACCGAGACACCCGTAGACACATATTGTGAAATTACATCAAACGGTTTCTCGGATGGGTATACCAATACCCTCTAAGGTATTTGTGCATCCATCATGAGATACCTAGTATCTTGTAGTAAGTGAGATCTTACTACACTCTCTAAGAGTATGATGCAGATCGCACACCAATCTCAATTGCATCATCAATATTTCATTCTTGATGATTCTTGATCGGGGCTATTTGAGAATCATGCTTAAGTCATCTGAGTCCTCACATCCTCAGTGACAACAATGATTCATGGGAACACAAATAAGAATAAATGCAAACAACCAAACATAATATTCAAACAAGTGTAATGTCATACATTTAATATTAAATAAATAATAATATTAAAACCAAAACTAAATATTATCTTAGTATTATGTCCTCACAATAGGATTATCTCTAGAACACTAACACTAACAATCTTCCACTTGGACTAGAGTCAATCACCTACATGTCTAACCCCTAGACCATTAAAATGTCTAGTGTGTACATGAACGCTCAAAGCTTTGGTGAAAGGATCAACCAGATTATCTTCTGTGGGAACACGTTATGATAACGTCTCGGGTACATACTTGTTTCTGTTATTGGATCTGGATTCCTTTGCTTGCGCAACCGCACCATTGTTGTCACAATACAATTTTATTGGACTGCTGGCACTCGGAACTACCCCTAGTTCACTCAAGAACTGTTTTATCCAAACAATTTCTTTCGCAGCTTCTGCCGCAGCAATGTACCCAGTTTCGATTGTTGAGTCTGCGGTTGTCTCTTGCTTGGAACTATTCAAACTAACCATCCCACCATTGAGAGTGAAAAGATATCCTGACTGTGACTTGTAATCATCACAGTTGGACTGGAAACTGGCGTCTGCATAGCCAGTTGCAACTAACTCTGACTGTCCACCGTAGACAAGAAAGCATTCTTTAGTACGTCTGAGGTACTTTAAAATATTTTTTACTGTAATCCAGTGAGGTTCACCTGGATTCTGCTGGTATCTACCAGTGATACTGACAACGAAGGCCACATCAGGCCTAGTGCAAGTCATGACGTACATGATAGAACCAATTGCAGGTGCATATGGAACATCCTTCATGTGCTGGATATCAGCTTCTGTGGAAGGACAATCCTTATTTGACAGCTTTATCCCATGACATGTCGGTTGAGAACCTCTCTTAGAGTTTTTCATCATAAATCGCTTCAGCACCTTATCTACGTAGGTGGACTATGACAACCCCAACATCTTTTTGGATCTATCCCTGTGGATCTTGATCCCTAAGATATAGTAGGCTTCACCAAGATCCTTCATCATGAAGGTATTTGATAACCAATCTTTCACGGACTACATAAGCGGGATATTATTTACTATAATCAATGTCATCGACGTATACAACTATGAAGACAATATTCTTCCCGCTGCATTTACGATAAAAATAAGGATCTTCCGAATTTCTGATGAAGTCAAAAGACTTGACAATTTCATCAAATCGGATATTCCAACTCCTAGAAGCTTGCTTCAATCCATAAATGGATCGTTTAAGCTTGCACACAAGATTAGATTTTGGCTTTGATATAAAACCTTCCGGTTGATTCATAAACACTTCCTTATCAATGTTAACATTGAGGAAGACTGTTTTGACGTCCATCTGCCAAATCTCATAATCATGGTGTGTTGATACCGTAAGTAAAATTCGAATGGACTTGATCTTAGCAACTGGTGAGAAAGTCTCGTCATAGTCAATACCTTCGCGTTGACTATAATCTTTCGCCACCAACCTAGCCTTGTAAGTTTGTATTTTGTCATTTGCATCGGTCTTACGCTTGAAGACCCACTTGCAACCTATGGGTCTGACCCCTTTCGGCAACTCAACTAAGTCTCAGACTTGATTGGTGTACATCGAGTCCATCTCGGATTTCATGGCTTCATGCCACTTCTCTGAGTCAACATCTAATGTTGCCTTTGGGTGGGAGTTTGCAGTTCTAGGATCGCAACTTTATCCCGGATCTCCATTCGTCATCATGTTCCTCTATGAGGAAACCATAATATTTAGTGGGTGGATTACTTAATCCTAGTAGACCACTTTTCACCTTTGACATAGTTCTTCAAACTTCAATCTTTTGGTTGTGCCCAACCCTAGTTTTTGATGTGTGTAAAACTGTACATTTTTTCTTCTACGATCGTGAAAATTTTGTGGTGTAGTGATTTCATCGTTGACCGGAGAGTCCTCAAGAGTGACACTTTCAGATGCCTCTTGGGTGGGAGTTTGCACTATGTTGTTCTCATTCAACCCACTTAGAGTTCGTTGCAAAGACAATGCAACTCCAATTACGCTCCCACTGGCTGAAAGAGGATCACTTAGTGATAAACTTCCACCATGAGAGTTGTTGAATGCCCCCACTGATTCTTTGTTATGTTGTTTTGACAAATCATCGACGTCTCAATCACGTTAATCAGAGTTCTTGAATTTTTTTCAAGTTCCATCTTCTTCACACTTTAGAGTGAAGATACTTAAAGACAACAATAAGAAGCTTCTTTTGATTTCCGAAAAACATAAGTGTTCATCCCATAAGTTCTTAGCATAGAAATCTTTTCATCTGCTACTGTAGAAGAAAAGATTTCAAACAATCATTGTTTGTTTCTCGTAGATAGAAGTAATATCCTCTAGTTTTTTAAACTTAGGATATTCTACAAAGTAACCCTTTTTTCACCTTTGATTCCAACTTATCTTGTGTATTAATCAACACAATCGCAACAACCTTTAAAGCATCTTTTTTCACAATCATACTTGGCAACCCCACATTTTGATGTGTGTAAAAGTTTTTCACATCAACTTTTGCCACACCATAGTTCATATGGGCGTATGCTCAACCGATTTAGATGAAATCCTATTCAGAATGTAAATTGAGGTTTGTAATGCGTATCCCCATAAGAATGTTGGAAGAGAGGAAAAACTCATCATGGACCTCACCATCTCTAACAAGGTTGGGTTTCTCCTTTTAAATATGATTGAATGTTATATATATTTATTGCATAACCATTTTCAATAATTTCTAGAGTTTACGAAATGTACCCATTGGAGAGACAACCGATTGAGAACCATTTACAAGATCAAGTTAACTAGTGCATGACCGCTACCAACCAAAAGTCTTTTTCAAGTATTCCCAAGTCCTCGTTCAATAACCCGGTGGAAGGTTCTCCAATGAACAATTTATAAAACAAAGGAAAAATAAATAATTGTTGCACCACCTTTGTGGATTTCTAATATTTCCAACTAATGGAATTGTCTTGGGGATGAAAAATTCATCCCCTATTTATAATAGATGTGTTGGACGAAAATTAGAGCCTATTTAGGGTTAGGAAAGATCTTTTCTTGATCTCCAAGAAATCTTGAATATATCACATATATTCTTCTTTCCATGTGTATTTTTTTTGAATTAAAATCTCACACCCTTATTTAGCCCTTATTTTCAAAAATAATAGGGAGATTTGCAAGATTTGATCTTTCTTGAATTTATGAGATATTCTTGTACTCCAAGAATACGTATATTTTTCCATAAAGTATTTCCAAGAAAATCAAGAAAAATCTTTCTTTCCTTTTATTTCTCTATTTTTTCGAAAATTATCATCAAAGAGGCCAAGTGGGAGATTTCTTGAATTTATGGGATAATCTTGTATTGCAAGAATACTTATCTCCTTTCTATAAAATCTTTTCAAGAAAATCATTCTCCCTCTTTTTTTTAATTAATTTAAAAAAAAATTAAGGAAAATAAATGCAACAAAGAATTTAATTTATTTTAAGCACTTTTTATTTATTGGACTTTAATTGGGCTACTTGAGGGGCCTTTAGGAGAATTAAGATGGATCTTCCAATGGGCTTCTGAATTCCAATATTGAGTCACAATATAATTGAGGTTCATTAATATTAATTAATTTCACTATATAATTAATATTGACTATCCATCTCAACCCATATTACGTCAATAATATGGCTCCAGGTTCTCCAATGAACAATTTATAAAACAAAGGAAAAATATTATTTTCCCACCTTTGTGTTTAAGATTATTTAGTCCATTAATTAATTAAGCCACTAAAAAACTTTATATTAATTAATATTTTTATCCTTGAGGGTTTAGGAAATCTCAACCAGCCCTTTATTTTAAAAAAAAAAATAACAGGAGATTTGCAATGAGAGGTTAGGAAAGACTTGATCTCAAGAAAATGAATTATCATATATTCTTTTCCAATTAATTTTTATTATCTATACCGGAAAAATTAATTCCACTTGCTCCTTTCTATAAAATTTGGTATGATAAAAAAAAAATTCCAACAAAGTCCAATTTATTTTAGGGGACCAATTTATGCAAATTGACATTGGGCCTTTAGGAGAATTATTCTCTGTAATTTGAATCACAATAATTTAATATTAATTAATTCCACTATAAATTAATATTATTATCCATCTCAAGATATTACTTTTAATATGGCTCCGGTCGCAGTGATTTAAGATTCTTCCCATTTATAAGTCAAAAAAACTTTAATAACTATTAATCACACACAAACCTTATTAAATTAATTCCACAGAGATTAAGAAATCAATAACCAAGATATAGGTCTAACTCTTCATCCCTTTAAAGTCAAAGCAATGAAGTTTATCCTCTATGTAGATCCGCTTAAAATAATTAAGAAATCAATAACCATCGAGGATCAAATGCACTAGTGTAATCTCTCGGTCAAGACAAGTCAATCTGAGCTTTACACATCAACCTCTACCAATAGATTGTTCAGATCTATCTAAGTTGTGAAACACGCACTTGTTTACAAGGGACTGTTAACGTGATCTTCTGTGATCTGGTATCACCACGTTAACTACAATGTAACACGTGCCATTTTATGAACGGTTTGCAATAAATATATGTAACATTCAATCATATTTAAAACAACAGTGGTAAATAATTTATTTCAGTAAATAATTGTTTAATACATAGGTTATACAAAGTAAAAGCATACTTTCACGTATAACCCCAACAGGATCAACTCTAGAACGTTTTTGGCACGAACCCCTTTCCCAAAAAAATGTTTGTTGATCATTTTGCCCTTGAGACAAGACTCGTAATTACCATAAGACTCTAAGTCGAATGGGGTTAAGTAATTTAACTTTTTTAACCTTGCAATTCTTTTCTCGTTTGCATGACCAAGTCTACAATGCCACAAGTAAGTTGGGTTTTCATGATTACTAAGTTTGAGTCTTTTATTTTGTATACTAAGACCATCATATCTACAATGCAACAAATATAAACCATTCGATAAATGAGCATTTCCATAAACATCACCATTAAGTGAAAAATAACAATTATTGTTTGCAAAATGGAAGGAAAAACCCTCAATGTCTAACATAGAAATATAAATAACGTTGTGAGTAATAGACGGAACAAAATAACAATTATTCAGTTATAATCTAAAACCAGAGGGTAAGTCTAAAACATAAGTGTCAACACATTCAACAGCAACCCTTGCTCCATTCCCAACGTGTAGAGCGACTTCACCCGGCCTAACTGCCCTGCTATCCTTGAGATCCTGCACATTAGTACAAATGTGTGAGCCACAACCGGTATCTAATACCCAGCAGTTAGTATCATTTGTGGACATGTTTATCTCAATAACAAACATACATGTTCCAGTGGCTGAAGCACCTTGTGCCTTCTTTTCAGCTGCTAGAACCTTGCAGTCCTTCTGTCAATGTCCATTCTGTTTACAGTGGAGGCATACATCCTTATCTTCCCGCTCTTTCTTTTGAATTCCACCTTTGAGCTTAAGAAAATTGGGCTTAGAGGTCTTCTTAGCCTTGTTTCTTCGATTCTTCTTGCCATTCGGAGCAGAAGAAGTAGAATCACTCACCATGAGCACGGGTTTTTCCTTAGTAGTGGAAGACTCAAAAGTCTTGAGCATGTTATGAAGCTTAGGCATGGTTGATTCCGTCTTATTCATATTAAAGTTTACTACAAAACTCGAATATGAATCGGGAAGCGATTGAAGGATAGCATAAACAACAACATTAGTTTTGAGCTCAATGCCCAAACGCCCAAGTTTCTCGATTAGGTCTATCATCTTCAATACATGAGGGGAGACCTTCCCTCTTTCAGCTAGCCGACATCTGAACATGTCTCTCATTACTTCATAAATCTCAAAACAAGATTCAGAATCAAAGAGATCATTCAGATGCTTGAGCATCTCGAAGGGGAGCATCTGCTCATGTTGCCTGGGAAGCACCCTCTTGATGCTTCTTCTGAGCTACAACGTCAAACGCTTCAGCCTCTTCATTACAAGCCTCAGGGGTAACAGGGATTGGCGTGTCCAACACGTACTCAATCTTTTCTTGCCGAAGCACCAAACACACATTTTGGTGCCAGACTAGAAAATTTGGCCCAGCCAATTTGTTCATTTCCAAAACACTTCTCAACGATAAGTTATTCATTTCAATATCATAGAGAAATAAAATAAAATGGGAATTAAACACACAATTCATATGATCAATATTCAGCAATCAAAATAAACATGGTCTTTTCATTTATTTTGTCTCCATTATTTTCACATATTCAACGACCTCATCAAAAGAATACGAATTTATATCTAATATAAATCAAAATGGACTAGGATCCACATTCTTATTATTACAATATCTACTTGGGTTGATTATTGCAATAATAGAACTGGTAGGTTCCAAACCAATTGCAAAACTGCAATTCCTAGTTGATTGAACCTAGTTCAATCAGATGCCCCTTGACTTTTGTTTCCCTGCTTGGGCCGGTGAAACAAAGTTAAGTTGATTTACAACCATCAAGCGGCGACACTTCGTGTCCCTATAAAAGTCCCGTTAGATGTAGATCCGAGCAAAAGACTTGGGTCTTAAATACTCATTGGAACGAAATCTCCGGTTCTCTTTTAACTTTGATGGAAGGCATCGTTCAATTTAATGAAAATCATATTTTAGTAAGGAACGTTTTAAAGGCGGGGTATTAATTGCTTAATCGAGATCCAACATGTTAACTATGTCATATTTGAGCAATTATTGGACGTCGTCTACCCAAACATAACATATACGGACTAACAAATATTGGGCGTCGTCTACCAAAATATTTAATACGATCCGACAAATATTGAGCGCCGCCTATCCAAACAGTTATAATGCGAACTATAAACGCGTTAATCAAATTATTAAATAAGTTAACCAAGTGAGATTTAATAACCATTAAATTTATCAAATTAAATTCTCAAAAATCCAATTTTAAAAAATTAAATTCGATAATCATTAATCAATTATTAAATAAATTAATTCAATTAATCTTTAATCAAAAGTCCAACTTTCAATTTTATTTTAAAATTAAACTTATTAATTTTAAAAACTATTTTTAATTATTTTATTTGTTAGGGGATCATGTGCAAATTCTAAAATTGCACAGGAGGGCCTGCCCAAATTAAATTTGCAAAACAGCCCTCCAACATCACCACCCAAATTCGACATCATCCAATCCGTAATTTGGGACATCCATTTTCAAAAACCAACCCAAAGTTCTAATCAATCACAATCAATTTCAGAATTAATCTAATTAATTCGTCAAATCAATCGAACTGTAGCAATAGAAAAGGAACAAGAAGAAACGAAATCGACGAAGCGAGCATCGAGTCAGCGCGGCGCGTGCGTAGCACCGCCGCCAATAGAGATGACTTTGTTGAACCAGGATGAGCCTGAAATGCTCGGGGCTCGACGAATTACTGCCGTCAGGAAGGTGTCGAAACGGGTCACCTCGTGTCGCGTGAGCGCGAGCGAGTCATGCTGCTGCTCAAGCGCACGCGCGTTGCTCCGTTAGGAAGAGAACAACCATCGCCGCCAATCGACGCGTCGCGTCACCGCCACAAGGGGCGGGGAGAGTCCCCGTCAGAATGAAGACCACGCTGCCGTCCTCGGTTGCAGACGAGTTACGAAGAGAGAACGGATCGATTCAAAATCGAAACGATGGATTTCGAGGTCGACGAAATGGCCGCCGTGGGCTACCGCACGGGTTGCGAGGCACGACGCCTAGCACCAGCCTTCAGTGACGCTGCGTAGCACCATCGGTGTGAGGAAGATGAAGGTAAGCAGCGGTGGTTCTCCCAAGGAAAACCCTAGTTTTTCAGAAACTGGTGAAGACGAAGAGAGAGTCCCCAAGTGTGTGTGTATGTTTCAATTAATATAAATACATAAACAAACAATTCAACACACATATGGGTCAAAACCCCAAACAAATAAATCAATCGGTGTGGTCGCATTCCAAACCGGCCACACCTCAACAAATTTATAAAAAAAAATCTTTATAAATAAATTAATTAACAATTAATCAAGAAATCCCGGAAATGATCTGTTGTTGGAATTTAGAGGCATGTAAACACGTAAAACATGCGCAGCAGAATTAAACAGTTCACCAACAACGAACATATAATTGCATAATTGAAATACGAATAAACATAAACAGAATCCTTACAGTGCTTCATACACGGATTCATCTATTATGGTATCCACGTAACAATCGTTCACCAATTTGCACCGATTCGTCAGTGTTGAATTCCAAGATGAATTTACTAGGAAAATTCTAACTAGAGATTTTATGGAGAAATAACTTTCTTGTGTTTATTCTGGATCCCAAAGACTCATATATATAGGAAAAAACTTGGCTTAAGTCCTAAGCAATTTCCAATTAGGAAAAAGATCCAAATATATCTTTAATCAAATTTCATAGATATGATTTCCATATATATATATTTTCCTACAATAATATTCCATATATTATTATTGTGAATCATATTTAATAAAATAATAATAATAATTAATTCTAAATATAATTATTATTATATTCTCCATAAATTAAATATTAATATATAATATAATATTTAATCAATCAACTATAATCGGTAAACAATTGTTACTTGTTGTGTGACCCATAGACTCTCGTATATCGAGCGATTAGTCAAACTAACGGTCTTAATTGAACCCTAGACAATAAATCAGATATTCTCAATATACGAGATAAGTTGCGAGGAATTATGCAACTACATGTAATACATTGGCTATTGTGATATCTTCCATACATTCGCGAATACTCGATTAAGTCTTGAACATGATGAAGTCTCTATTCAAATAAATTAATCATATTATATTTAATCACTAATTGATCACGTATGTCACACTTGGCCACAAAGTCCAAGCTGACGTGCATCGGTCGATGTCTTAGATCCAATTATGGCGTGCATTGGCCATATTGAGGAATGAATCTTATTTTTGGCTCAACTACCACCCACATGCTTCGTGATGAACCAAATCCAAGTCATATCTACCCATGAAAGGGTGCAAGCGTCGGTCATGGTCAAAGTTCATCACTCCACACATGTCGTGCTTATTGACCTCAAGTCTAAGAAGTATCACATCGTTCCCTCTAACTGAGACACCCGTAGACACATATTGTGGAATTACATCAACGATTTCTCGGATGGGTATACCAATACTCTCTAAGGTATTTGTGTATCCATCATGAGATACCTAATATCTCGTAGTAAGTGAGATCTTACTACACTCTCTAAGAGTATGATGCAGATCGCACACCAATCTTAATTGCATCATCAATATCTCATTCTTGATGATCTTTGATCGGGGCTATTTGAGAATCATGCTTAAGTCATCTAAGTCCTCACATCCTTAGTGACATCAATGATTCATGGGAACACAAATAAGAATAAATGCAAACAACCAAACATAATATTCAAACAAGTGTAATGACATACATTTAATATTAAATAAACAATAATATTAAAACCAAAACTAAATAATATCTTAATATTATGTCCTCACAATAGGATTATCTCTTGAACATTAACACTAACACATTATAAATATATGCATGAGCAGTTTGACTTTTAAAGAATTTGGTTGAAAATTAAGTTTTAGGCAATAAAAAATAAAATATCTGCGATTATTTTGTACGACCCTAGTCTTTCGTATGGTTCAACCAAGGCCGGTCAAACATAGACCAATGTTTTTTATTTTTGTGAGGAAGAGACTAGAAACTCCCCAAACCCATGCCGTTGGCCCCTCAGTCGGGCAGACTGTAAATCGAAGGATGTGCCCAAGTGGTAGACACTTTTGGAGAGAGTCAACATGATTTAATCCCCAGGAACAAACCCCCATAATATTTCAATGGAGAATTTGTCCCACACGGGATTCGAACATGCGTTGTCGGGGACTTCTCCCACATCACCACAAGCTTTCCCAACTTGGCTATGTCCTTGGGGGCTAGATAGACCAATGTTTTTGGATAGCTTTGGTTGAACAACACCAAAATTTTCGGCTCTAATTTGTCGGACATGAGAAAATTACAGACGAATTTTTAACAATTAAATAAAACACAAAAAAAATTTAAATTGTTGAAATGAATAAAAATAAAAAATGTATATAATATTTCTCACTTCTCAGAACGTGTTCTTCTCTCCATGACCTTTTCTTCAAATATTTGATATGAATTTTGAAATTACTATATTTAGCCCAAGGTATAGGGGTGGAGTGAAAGAAGGAAGAAGAAATGAGTTTAGGTGGGAGAAAGAACCCAACAAAAATGAATTATGATGTATTGAGCAAATCCTATTATTACATGTGTTTAATTACTTTTAGTTATTAAAAGCACAATAATCTATTTACACTGGCGCGTAACCCTGTCTATTATACGGGATTAAAAAAAATTATTATTATTAATTTTAGATATTTAATTATTTTAATTGCAAACATAATTTTTATATTTTAATATTATTGGTGTATATTTTATTCATTTTATATTATAAATTACTTCCTCCGATTAAAATAATAAAATTAGATGTCATACTAATTTCAATCTTATACTCCCTCCGTTCCATTTGAAGTTGCACACTTTTCATTTCGGTCCGTCCCATTTGAAGTTGCACACCCTAAATGTGGAAAAGAATTTTACAATCTCCACCCTCAACCCCCTCTTGGAAAAGTCAACAAAATACACAAAAAAAACCATTTTTTCTTAATATGTGTGTCGATCCAAGTGTGCAACTTCAAATGGGACAGATGGAGTATATTATTTACATAATACATATCGTTTTGACATTTTCATCCCTTATTATCTAATATATACCCTTAATAATTATTTTTCATGGTCATTAAATTTTTTATTTTTTCTACAAATATGTTATGTGATTTTCCCAGCCAATAGTAATTATTGTTAGATATAATTATCAAAAATTAAAGTTAATGTTGACATAAAAAAAATTTTAATAACCATGAAAATTAATTATTGTAGGTATATATGATATAATGATGGGAGAAAGATAACTTTATACGGACGAAAAAGATCATTAGACATACGCGATAAAAATAGGTAAAAGATAACAATTAAAATATTTATGTTAACCCTATTCTACAAAAAATTGAATGACATAGATTAAATTTGAAAAAATAATATTAAAAATTAAAAATTATATTATTAATACCATAAATAAAGAGTAATTAATAATTTATAGATAAGAGATAAATGAAAAGTAAATATTAAAATTAAATAATGAATTACTTTTCATGACAATGCGCCTGAGAAGGCCTCAGCTTGAGTCCCCATCCAAATGGCAACCATGATGTCCACGTAGGGGTCGAGACTCCCCGTCACATCCTTAACCGGGAGATCCATGCACCACCTTCACGACGCTAACACACAACAAGTTCATGAGATTCATGTTTCATAAGTTTGGAAAATTATTTTAAAAATGTTTTATTTTGGGAAATATTTTGAGGGTGATTTAGGGAGCTGTAATTTTGTATTTTAACACCAATACAAAAAAAAATATTAATATTTTATTTATATTGTAATGAATAATTTTTTGTATAAAATAATTGTATTAAATCATATCATTCACTACATCCTACTAAACATGCTTATACAATAAGATAAAAACTCGTATGAGAGACGAACATAATTTAGCACAAATCAACATTCATCCATTTCAAAATTTTAAAGTATTATGCTCAAATTATGTTCCATCTCATCATAAAATTGTTTCATGCAAAGGTGTCTCATATAATAATACTTATCTCACCTTTCCCTTTACTAAATAATCTCCCAAATATTGTATCATAATTTTCCATACAAAATAATTCACTACAAAAAAGACGGGGTTTAACGACGGTTTTAGCGATGGAAAAAATCGTCGCTAACAACATTAGCGACGAAAAAAAATCCATCGTTGAATCGAGGGTCGCTAACCGTAGCGATGGTTTTTTGTGACCGTCGCTGATTAGCGACGGTTTTTTTTTAAAATAATTTATTTTAAATATTTTTTAAATTTTTTTCTTTTACTATAATTTCAGGGATGTTTGGGAGCTTTGGATGGAACATACATTGATGTCACAGTCCCGAAAGAGCATCAGGCTCGTTATCGCAACAGAAAAGGTGATGTTTCTGTCAACATTTTGGCAGTTTGTGACATTAACATGAACTACATATATGTTTTGAGTGGGTGGGAAGGAAGTGCAGCTAATTCAAGAGTTTTGCGAAATGCAGTCTGTAAAAACAATGGGTTTCACGTACCTAAAGGTATTGACTAATTTACTATTTTATATGTTGTGCATTACTTTTATAGTAAATTCAGTTCGAGTATGTTGTGCATTATTTTTTTCTAATTGAATTATCGCATGCACTTTGATCAGACAATTATTATTTGTGTGACACCAGTTATACCAATGGAGAAGGATTCTTGACACCTTATCGTGGGAAACGTTATCATCTTAAAGAGTGGGGGGGTTGACTTCTTCCTCCTCAAAACAAGGAGGAATATTTCAACATGAAACACTCCCAGGCACGAAAGGTTTTTTTTTTTAATAATTTATTTTAAATATTTTTTAAAAAAAATATTTTATTAAATCTGTCGCTAAAACCGTCGCTAAATCCGTCGCTAAAGTGTGAATTTACGAAAAAAAAAGACTCACAGTGGTTCGAACCCGAGCCAGGGGGCGTCCGGATGGGTACCGAACCACCCGAACCACGGACCATGTCGAACCCAACCACCAAGCATATCATATATAAGTCACCAAGCCTCCCAATTAAATGAGATAAATTTTCGCTCCCAAGGGGGACCGAACACGGGACCTATGGGCGCCTGAGCGGGGATCAAACCGCTCGGGCACTTGCTTTTTTGCGTTTACTTAATGAAATTAATTCTATATGTCCTAAAAATCATTTTTTTTCAATTTTTTTTAAAATCATTTATTTCAATTATCTAATTTAATGATTTAACCACATTTTAATATAATAATTTTTATTTTTATTTATTTATAAATTTAAATTAAATTGTACTCCGTATTATATTAAAATATATTTATTTATTTATTTTTAATTCGTTTTTTTACATTTTTAATTTTTTTTATTTCATATATTTAATTTTACTATCTAATAATCTTTAAAATACTAATTATATATTTTTTATATTATAAATTATAAATAAATTATTATATTCATTTAAAATTGTATGTGTCCTAAAAATTTTTTTTTTTAAACAAATACTACTATATATTTAAAAAAGTACTACTTTCTATTTAAACAAGTAATACTTTCTATTTAAACAAGTACTACTTTTCATTTAAACAAGCAATACTTTCTATTTAAACAAGTAATACTTTTAATTTAAACAAATAATATTTTTCATTTAACCAAGTACTACTTTTCTATTTAAACAAATACTTATTTTCTATTTAAACAAGTAATATTTTTCATATTTAAACAAATACTACTTTTCATTTAAACAAGTACTAATTTTCTATTTAAACAACTACTACTTTTCATTTAAACAAGTGATACTTTTTCCTGTCAAAAAAAAAACAAGTGATACTTTCTATTTAAACAAGTACTACTTTTCATTTAAACAAGTATTACTTTTCATTTTAACAAGTACTATTTCTCATTTAAACAAGTAATACCTTTCATTTAAATATATAATATCTTTCATTTAAATAAGTATTACTTTTCATTTAAACAAGTACTACTTTTCTATTTAAACAAGTACTACTTTTCTATTTAAACAAGTAATACTTTTAATTTAACAAGTAATATTTTTCATTTTAAACAAGTACTACTTTTCTATTTAAAAAGTATTACTTTCTATTTAAACAAGTAATACTTTTCTATTTAAACAAGTACTACTTTTCTATTTAAACAAGTAATACTTTTAATTTAACAAGTAATACTTTTCATTTAAACAAGTACTACTTTTCTATTTAAACAAGTATTACTTTTCCTTTAAACAAATACTACTTTTCTATTTAAACAAGTACTACTTTTCTATTTAAACAAGTAATACTTTTAATTTAACAAGTAATACTTTTCATTTAAACAAGTACTACTTTTCTATTTTAAAAAAGTATTACTTTCTATTTAAACAAGTACTACTTTTCATTTAAACAAGTAATACTTTTCTATTTAAACAAGTACTACTTTTCTATTTAAACAAGTACTACTTTTCTATTTAAACAAGTAACACTTTTTATTTAACAAGTAATACTTTTCATTAAATCAAGTAATACCTTTCATTTAAACAAGTAATACTTTCTATTATTTAAACAATACTTTTAATTTAACCAAGTACTACTTTTCATTTAACCAAGTACTACTTTTCTATTTAAACAAGTAATACTCTTCTATTTAAACAAGTAATACTTTTCATTTAAACAAGTATTACTTTTCATTTAACAAGTAATATTTTTCATTTAAACAAGTAATACCTTTCATTTAAACAAGTAATACTTTCTATTATTTAAATAAGTAATACTTTTAATTTAAACAAGTAATACTTTTCTATTTAAACAAGTACTACTTTGCATTTAAACAAGTATTACTTTTCATTTAAACAAATACTACTTTTCATTTTAACAAGTACTACTTTTCATTTAAACAAGTAATACCTTTCATTTAAACAAATGATACTTTTTATTTAAACAAGTACTACTTTTCATTTAAACAAGTACTACTTTTCTATTTAAACAAGTAATACTTTTCTATTTAAACAAGTAATACTTTTCATTTTAACAAGTACTACTTTTCTATTTAAACAAGTAATACTTTTCATTTAAACAAGTACTACTTTTCATTTAAACAAGTACTACTTTTCTATTTAAACAACTACTACCTTTCTATTTAAACAAGTAATACTTTTCATTTAACAAGTAATACTTTTCATTTAAACAAGTAATACCTTTCATTTAAATAAGTAATACTTTCTATTATTTAAACAATAATTTTAATTTAAACAAGTAATATTTTTCATTTAACCAAGTACTACTTTTCTATTTAAACAAGTACTACTTCTCTATTTAAACAAGTAATGCTTTTCTATTTAAACAAGTACTACTTTTCATTTAAACAAGTACTACTTTTCCATTTAAATAATTACTACTTTTCTATTTAAACTTAAGTAATACTTTTCTATTTAAACAAGTAATACTTTCATTTAAATAAGTACTATTTTTCTATTTAAACAAGTACTACTTTTAGTCAATATATATATTTAAATATACTATGAATTAAATTTTATACCGTAAACTCCTCGAAATAGATCTGACTACGGTCAGGTGGAACTCTTCTTCAAGTGATTATAAATTAAATATACGGTAAGGTGCATTAACAACAATTAAAAAATCTTGTATAATCCTAAAAATAAAAAAAAAAAAAAACATAATTAATATTTAAAAAATAAATAAAAATCGTCGCTAAATCCGTCGCAAAAACCGTCGCTAAAACCGTAGCTAAAATCGTCGCTATTTGCGACGGTTCTCTAGACCGTCGGTAAAATTATTGATTTTGACCATTTGACCGTAACCGTCGTAAAAAACGTCGCTATTTGCGACGGTTTTTGTAACCGTCGCTAATTTCCGTCGGTAAAACGCGCGTTTTTTGTAGTGATTGTCCCTATCAAATGGAGTCAGAACACCAACATTCTAATAAATTCAAAGAACATATAAAAATTTCGTGAATAATAAAAGTACAGTATTCCAAATTAATTTTAGAAAGTTTTAGAATATAAAAAGCTTTCACCATCCATTAATATAGTAAGTTTGTATATAAGGTGAATATAACTGAATTGAGAACATACGAAGAAATATCAGATCTCCAACATAGAAGAATTAGTTATTTTTACATATACAAGTATCAGTTGATTTAATTAATTTTTGAAAAAACATCTCTAATATTATATAAAAATTACAAGTTACTAGATGTTATTCATACAAAAGAGTATTATCTAATGAATTCGGTGGATAAACATATCATTCATCAATATGCAATAGATTATGTTCATGATATTAAAATTCAGAAAGCATTATATAAGCAGTTGAACATGAACAATGATAAATTACATTTGAAACTAACCCCGCGCTCAAGTAACTCATTTTCTTTTCTAACGGGATCAAGATCCTCTTGTACATTGTCCATATTCAAGCTTCTAGCACTAATACTCTAATAGTTGCAAGCTTGGCCTGCATCAATAATTTATTCTAAGTAACTCATTTTCTTTTCTAGCGGTTTCAAGATCTCTTGTACAATTGTCCATATTCAAGCTTCTAGCGCTAATACTCTAATAGTTGCAAGCTTGGCCTGCATCAATAATTTATTCTAAGTAACTCATTTTCTTGTCTAGCGGTATCAAGATCTCTTGTACATTGTCCATGCATATTCAAGCATCTAGCACTAATACTCTAATAGTTGCAAGCAATTGCGGATCTATTCACAGGCAAGGCATGACAAATGCCTTGCCTGGATTTTTTTTTTAATATTATATATATTTAAAATATTTTAAAATAAAATAAGAGGATAATTTTTCAATAAAACTTGTTCACATTATAAAATATATACTATTAAATTTATAAATTAATGTCATAACACTTATTAACTTATATCATTACATATATAAATTTCTATCATAACATTTAATGTTATTATACTTTAAAGTAATATCATAACATGTAATATTATGAGTATTGATTTATAAAAGCAATAGTATTGGTTTATAAATGTACAGTAAAACCTCGTTAAATTAATACTCGCTAAATTAATAACCTCGCTAAAACTAATAATTTGTCCGGTCCCAAGTTGGGACCAGTACAAATTTGGGACCCAATCAATAAAATTATAAGATAATAATTTTTTTTGAGATCCCAATGTATATATATTTGGTCCCGATTTAAAACTATAAATTAATAATTATTAAAAATAATCCATATACATATATATGATGCACTTGAATATTCTTAAGACAACTTAGTAAAATAAGAATCTCATCAGAATTTGCTTTTTTCTTGAACTTCAAATTTATGTTGATCTCATCTTTAAATCTTCTTCTCGCACCCAATAGTTGTGGCGTTGTCTTCTCGTCTTTAAACAAAAAAAGTTATGAAGAGTTGTTGATGTTTGCAATGCTTCTTTTAGTGACCGGTTCCAAAGCTATTGAATCATCCTTTGCTTCATCATCTTCCTGGATTATGAATGACATCGCCACTATCTCTTCTAGACTCGAACTTCGTGACATTGATTATTTTCACCCTAAAAGTCGAGCAATTGATTCACATCCATTTTGTGGTGATATTGCATACCGGGGTGATCAAATTCTCAAGCTCACGAATGTCTTCTCCGTGAGTTGCATCATTTGCACTTGAGTCTCTTTGATTTTCCGAAATAATTTTGCGATTAATCGAAAAGCAATTTGCTATTGCTTCTTGATGAACATTTTTCATCCCCCGTCGACAATTGCCATATTGATAAAGATCTAAAACATTGATCTTTTCTCGAGATAGTATGTCTAACTCATAGCCTTCCAAAATCTTACGGTAAAAATCTTTTGCGGTAATACATTTTGAAGGCTCTTATTATCTTGAGATCACATGGTTGAATTTTTGAGGTCATGTTTGGGGGTAGGAAAAATAACTTCGATGTTTCATAAACCTTGAATATTGTTTGAATGAGTCGGACGATTATCGACTACCAAAATAATTTTTCTTCCATGCATTTGTTCATCCAAATTAACTAACATATTCTTCTTCAAAAGCACTCCACTATCCAAGCTCTCTCGTTGTACACCTGTATTGATGATTTCAAGCTATTCATATTGACATTCTTAAAACAACGGGGCTTTGCATACTTACCAATAATCCATAGAGGAATTTTTTCAGAGCCATCTTCATTGCAACAAATAACAATTGTCAACCTCTCCTTATCTTGTTTTCTACCTTCAAGTTGCTTTGTTGCAAGTGAATGATCAGTCTGTAACCTGTAAAACAAACAAGTTTCATCCATATTAAAAACATATTTCCTTGAAAATTGATCAATTTTTTCACTAATGGACTCCAATTTATTCTCCATATCGTGCATGTCGACTGATCCACTCTCTCCAAAACGGCGATATGATTTGATACCATGCCTTGATTTGAATTTCTCAAGCCAACCTTGTGAAAGGCGATGATCTGCCGGATCCTCTAGATGTAAAAGCTTAAGCGCCTCATTCGCCTTCTCTAAGATTAGCTCCCCGGTTATATTCACACGCTCTTGATGTTGGAGAAACCACTCATAAACAACTTTCTCAAGGTCCGGATACTTGGCTGATTTCTGACGCTTAGACGACCCATCTTTCTCAAAGTCAGATGATAGGAATTCTGCAGATCTCTTAAGAGTGTTCGAAATTGTTGCTTGGCTAACTTTCAAATTGAAAGATTTTTCAACCCATTTCACCAAATCATTCTGAGTGCATCCAGGTTGATCTCTCTTATACTCACATAACACCTTTCGTTGTTGGTTGGTCATTGTTGATTTTTGAATTCCTTTTAGATGAGTGGCCATTTTTGTGTGTGATTTAACAAGATTCCAATGGATAAATATATAGTGTTGATTTCTATTCATGATTCAATGCACAAATGTTAGTCCAATGAACCATGTTTTTGTATTTTCCAAAACTAATTAATTTAAACAAGTCATTCCAACTTCCACGTGAGTTTGTATTCATGGAATTCTACTAATACATTTGTATTTTAACTTAATTTACCACAATAACTATGAATGTATACTTAAAGTTATTCAAAGAATTTGGAACTTTGAAGGTCAACTGTGCATATACGTTAAAACCTCTTTAAATTAATAAATTATTAGTTTATCGATATAATAATATCTCTATAAATTAATAAAATCCTCCAGTCCCAAAGTTATTAATTTATAGAGGTTTTACTGTAATAATATCAATTTCATATTATGAATAAGTTTCACAAGTAAATTTGTGTTCTTTATTGGACAAAATATTTTCAAATTTGTCTATCATGGTTTATTGATGTATTTAAAATAAAAAATAATATCTTAGTTATGTTCATTAGTTCATGTTGTTGTGTATAGCGAACAAGGTTTTTTCTTTAGAAAGCAAGCTTTAAAAAAAAATCTTTCTACAAATTTGGTTTTGAATTTAAGAAAGGAGTTCAATTTACTCATCCCTACTGAGAAAAGTCCTAGAATGTAAAGCTTTTCACTATTTAGGATCTATATATTATTCACATGATATGACGTATTTTAGAAGATATAATCTATAAGTAGGAAGCTTTTCACTTCTAGGTTTTGTATTGAGCTTTAAAACACCCCTAAATCGACTTTGTTGTTTGACGTTTGTGCCCCTACTGGATAAAAATCATGCGTCCGCCCCTGATTGCAAGCTTGGCCTGCATCAATAATTTATTCTTGGCCTGCATCAATAATTTATTCTATACTCTCATGGATGTTTGTGAGAAACCCATCATCATATGGACATTGCGTAATAGAAATAAGAATTGTGAAGGAACTCAAACTCAAAATAATCCCAAATGATTAAAGATTGATAACTAAATTGAGCACATATGAAGATTTATATCTAAAAATTGTCTCACATGCTGCATGAGTTGCATAAGTTCAATTAAGGCGTTTTTTTAATAGTATTACTTTTCAACTTGAGCTTATCTTTTAGGATTCGTTGTCATGTTTCGTGTTGTTCTTTTCTGTGATTCCATTATCCGTTAATATCTTCTTGGCCCGCGTAAACTATTTCTCAAGATCTGATAAAAGCTTAAAATAACATAGATTAATAGAGAGATTCCATAATAAATATCTCTCACCGTAGAAGAAACACCCAAAGAAGTACGGAGTTGAACTAAAATGATCTAATTGATACTCCCTCCGTCCCAAGATTACTTGAATACTTGTCTTTTTGTTCATGTTTTAGCGAGCGAATTGTTTATTAATATTTGAAATAATAAAGTGACTTTTAAGGTGGGGTATGATAGCCTTACCTCTCCTCTATCATACGCATTTCTTAAAATTATTTTATCATTTCGTATACTAATAAAAAACTCGCTCGCTAAAACACGAGCGAAACAGTAACTGTTCAAGTCATCCTGGACCGGAGGGAGTATTTTCTAAACATAGATGCGATTAAATCAATCAACTAAATTGATATTATCTTGGATGTTATTGTCTTTGGGTCAAAAACTAAATCAGTTTGTGTTAAATGTTAAGATGGTTATACATTGTCGTGATTGATTACCTTAATTGGGTGGTACTGGTGGGATAAATGTATTTTTAACTTAACCTTTTGATTTTAAAGATTTTGTTTTTAATATTGTACTACTAGCACGTAACCTCGCGTACTACGAGGGATTCAAAATAATATTTTATTATTAATTTTAAATATTTCATTAATTTCATTAATTTAATTACAGATATGCTTTTTATATTCTAATATTATTTGTGCGTATTTTCATTCATTTTTCACTCTAAACTACTTCCTTCCATTAAAATTAGATATCGTATTCATTTCAATCTTATATATTATTTACATAATACATGTCGTTTTGACATTTTCACCCCTCATTATCCCACATATACCCTTCATGATTATTTTTCATGGTTATTAAAATTTTTAATAGACTAAAAAGAGATTAAGAAGAATGGGAGAAAAATTATAAAAAAGTATTATTAATGTTGGCATAAGAAAATTTAAATGACCATAAAAATTAATTATTATGGGTATATATGATATAATGAAGGGAGAAAATATCATAACAATATTTATTATATAAATATTCTAATAGACTAAAAAGACATTAAGAAGAATGAGAGAGAATAATTTAGAATAAGAAATGAATGAAAATATGCACATACTCAAAAAGAATAGGAGGCAGTATAAATTAATAAATTATGGAAAGATATTTAAAAATAAATTGCCTTAGAAACCTCTATGAATCTTTCAATAAATGTATTCAGAAAAAGAAGAGACGAAAAAAATCTGGATACAGACGAAGAAAGTTCTTAGACAGATGCGATAAACAAATTGATAAAAAATAAGAATTAAAATATTTATATTAACTCTATTCTACAAAAGATTGAATGACATATATTAAATTAGAAAAATTGATATTAGGGATTAAAAATTATATTTTTAATAATACCATAAATAACTTCTCATACAAATCCAAAGATTTGAATATAGCAACCACATGAATAGGGGGTGATTCATAATTAATAGATAAGAGATAAATGGAAGGTAGAGATTAAAATTAAATAATGAATTATTGAGATTAAAAAATTAAAAAACTAATAATAATACCATAAATAACTTCTCACAGAAATTCAGAGATTTGAAATAAAGTCAGCATATGAATTGGGGGTGATTTGCCTTTAGTAGATAAGGGATAATGTATAGGGGTGGAAAAAAATTCTAAAAAATTTGGTATACTACACTTATCGTATCGAAAAATATCGAATTTATCCAAATTTTCGGTATACTGAAACTATTAGTACGATATCACTGTATCGAAAAGTATCGATACGGTAACGGTATGACAAATAAAAAGTTTATGTATTTCAGTATATACCAATATATCGAAAAAAAATCGGTATTTTAATATTACAATATCTCGATATTTTGATATCTTGTTTAAATACTTAAAAAAATTGGTTTGAAATGGTATAACGAAATTTTGGCATGGAACATTATATAAAATTTTCTATATGAAACAATATTTTACCAAAGATTTGGTATGGTGAGGTATATCGAAATTTCAATACGGTTTACGATATGCAATTTTAATATACCGAAATTTCGTTATACCGAAGTCTTCGATATGGTAAGGGTATACTATTTTAGATACCAAAAATTTTAGTACGATATACAGTATGGTTCGATATTATTGGTACGGTACAGTATACCACCCTAATAGTGTATTTGGAAGAATTTTGATTCTCAATAATGTATATTTATCCCCCGTTTACTCAATATCTCCTATATTACTAATAGAGTTTCAATTTGATGATTTGTCGTTTTATGGTTAATCTAGATGATGTGAGGTTCCAGATTTTATTATATTGACGTGTCATTTTTTATTGGTTTGTAATTGATATGTGACATCCATGTGACATTTAATGTGTAGTTTAATAAAAAAATGCAATAACTAAGGTTTGAACCTTGCACCTCTTATATAATATTTATGTCTAATTGCACTAAACCCACTTAATTATCACTGAAATTATATCTAAACCACCTAATTATTTTTTATTGCACCGAACTATATAAATTATTATTTTATTACACTTAAATCATCGAACTAATTTTCCAGGCCAAATTTCTCCCGATTTTATACATATGCGCCACACGTTATCTTTGAAAAGACATTTCCTTTAATTTTTGTTGATTTGATAGAAATTTACCCTTTATAAAATCATGTGCGACATACGTGTCAAAATCAAGAAAAACATGGCCTGAAAAGTGATTCAGTGTTTTATGTGTAAAATTTTTAATAGTTTATGTAGTTTTGTGCAACAAAAAACAGTTCAATGGTGTATGTGCAATTCCCGTAATAATTTTGTGAGATTAGTGCAATTAGTCATAATATTTATGTTACTCACCAATGGTGTGCTGTCACCGGCACCCAAAAATAAATATAAATACCTTAGCTAATCCACTAATGTAGTAGGATAAGTAAGGGTCGATCCCACGGGGAATAGTGAAATTATATTGAATAATTCGTGTATAAAAGCAATTAAAAGGGGGGATTGGTTGGTTTATTCTAAAAATAATAGAAAACATGTAAATAAAAAGGAAACAATAAATAAAAACAGTCTTGTTCTCGGATAGCTTCCCCATGAATGATTATCCACTCAATTAAAAACTAATGATATTCTTGACTTTATTCGAATCTTGCCCCTAGACCAGTGGTACGACCAAACTAGTTCGAATTGTTTCTTAAGTTTAATTAATTACAAAGTACGACCCCTAATTAATCTATCCCAATGAATAACCTTAAAACATGTATTTAAGATTTAATCCACAGAATGCATTAACGAACCAAAATAATAGAGCAAACTAAACAATGGAAGTGAAACATTCGAACCATATAATCTAGACTTCGTTATCCCTAGAGTGATCTGCCCTAGTTGCTACAATAACACATGAATATAACAATTACGGATTATATTATGTGAATTAGCTAGAATTGACAAATAAATTAATTAAGGTGATCAATCCTAATAAATCTATTAATCAAAACATGCAAAACATATAATCAAATAACGAAGAAATCAAATAAGAGTTAAAAAATCATTACTAAATAAAAGAGTCTCAAATCATTCAGGTGTCCATGTCTCCTCGAACTAGAATAAGAAATTAACCACTAAACCTAACTATAAAAATAAAACAAAATAAATATGTCTTGTGTTCTTCTCCAAACTACCGTAGTGCCTTCACTCCAAACTATATTGCGCCTATTTAGGCCTTGCAGCCAACTTTATGTGCTAGGGTAAATCTTAAAAGGTATCATGGGCGTAAGATAAAAGGGCTCTTTTCAATATTATGGCGGCTGCAGTAACTTGATCAACAAGCTTGATCAACAATTAATTAAATTTGTCATGGGCTTAATTGATTGTAATCCCGCAAGCTACGGCCACGATGAGACTTGTGTTGGGCTTTTTCTTCGATATCCGGCCCGATCAATTTGCGTTCAATATATCTTTATATGTGGCTCGTCTTAAGCTTCATCAAAATATTCGAAAAATACCTAAAATTCAATAAAAATATAATATCATAGTCTAAAAATAAAAAAAAATAGTAAGTCGGATAACTACGAGCAAAATAGAGAATTGTTGCTATAAAACAATCAATTAAAGCACACAAATTACCCAATAATCTTGACTTATCAACCAAGTAAGTCAATCTATAAATGCGCTCAAAAAAAAAAACACTACAAAAAACATGTGTTTTTACCGACAGAAATTAGCGACGGTTACGGTCAAATGGTCAAAGTCAACAATTTTAGCGACGGTCTAGAGAACCGTCGCAAATAGCGACGGTTTTTTGCTACGGATTTAGCGACGGTTTTTTTAGCGACGATTTTTTTTTTAATTTAATTTTTTAATTTTTTAAAAAAAATATTAATTATGTATTTTTTTTATGTTTCAGGATTTATTTAATTCATAGTATATTTAAATATATATATTAACAAAAAAGTAGTACTTGTTTAAATAGAAAAATATTACTTATTTAAATGAAAGTATTATTTGTTAAATGAAAAAAATATTACTTAAGTTTAAATAGAAAAGTAGTACTTGTTTAAATAGAAAAGTAGTACTTGTTTAAATGAAAAGTAGTACTTGTTTAAAGAGAAAACCATTACTTGTTTAAATAGAAAAGTACTACTTGTTTAAATAGAAAAATAGTACTTGGTTAAATGAAAAGTATTATTTGTTTAAATTAAAAGTATTTTTTAAATAATAGAAAGTATTACTTGTTTAAATGAAAGGTATTACTTGTTTAAATAAAAAGTATTACTTGTTAAATGAAAAGTATTACTTGTTTAAATAGAAAAGTAGTAGTTGTTTAAATAGAAAAATTGTACTTGTTTAAATGAAAACTAGTACTTGTTTAAATAGAAAACCATTACTTGTTTAAATAGAAAAGTAGTACTTGTTTAAATAGAAAGGTAGTAGTTGTTTAAATAGAAAAGTAGTACTTGTTTAAATGAAAAGTAGTACTTATTTAAATGAAAGAAAAGTATTACTTGTTTAAATAGAAAAGTATTACTTGTTTAAATAGAAAAGTAGTACTTGTTTAAATGAAAAGTAGTACTTGTTTAAATGAAAAGTATAATTTGTTTAAATGAAAGGTATTACTTGTTTAAATGAAAAGTAGTACTTGTTTAAATGAAAAGTAATACTTGTTTAAATGCAAAGTATTACTTGTTTAAATAGAAAAGTACTACTTGTTTAAATAGAAAAGTATTACTTGTTTAAATTAAAAGTATTACTTATTTAAATAATAGAAAGTATTACTTGTTTAAATGAAATGTATTACTTGTTTAAATGAAAAATATTACTTGTTTAAATGAAAAATATTACTTGTTAAATGAAAAGTAGTACTTGTTTAAATAGAAAAGTATTACTTGTTTAAATAGAAAATTATTACTTGTTTAAATAGAAAAGTAGTACTTGGTTAAATGAAAAGTAGTACTTGGTTAAATTAAAAGTATTGTTTAAATAATAGAAAGTATTACTTGTTTAAATGAAGGTATTACTTGGTTTAATGAAAAGTATTACTTGTTAAATAAAAAGTATTACTTGTTTAAATAGAAAAGTAGTACAGTTGTTTAAATAGAAAAGTAGTACTTGTTTAAATAGAAAAAAAATACTTGTTTAAATAGAAAAGTAGTACTTGTTTAAATGAAAAGTAGTACTTGTTTAAATAGAAAGTAATATTAACCAAAGATTTAGCCCATTGCCACCGGCTCTCAATCAATTGAGGGGAGACCGGGTTCGTTTCCCTTTGGGAACGAATTGGAGAATGGGAGTTATAAGGTGGCTTGGTGAATTTGTGGGGTGCTTGGTGTACTAACTACTAACAACTTACTTTGTCCGATCAAAAAAGAAAAAAGAAAGTAATACTTTTTTAAATAGAAAAGTAGTACTTGTTTAAATGAAATATTACTTGTTAAATTAAAAGTATTACTTGTTTAAATAAAGAAGTAGTACTTGTTTACATAGAAAAGTAGTACTTGTTTAAATGAAAAGTATTACTTGTTAAATTAAAAGTATCACTTGTTTAAATAGAAAAGTAGTACTCCCCGTCCACCAAAACTGTGCTCATTTCGTTTTGACATGTTGTACGGAAAGGTAAATTAAGTACGTTTATGGACACAATTTTTTTATCTTCATTGTCCAACAATCACTTAATTACTCAAGTTATCATTATATTTTACTTACAATCAATTATGTTATTCATAAATGGACTTAATTTACCTTCCCGTACAACATGTCAAAACGAAATGAGCACAGTTTTGGTGGACGGAGGGAGTACTTGTTTAAATGAAAAGTAATACTTGTTTAAATGAAAGGTATTATATATTTAAATGAAAGGTATTACTTGTTTAAATGAGAAGTAGTACTTGTTAAAATGAAAAGTAATACTTGTTTAAATGAAAAGTAGTACTTGTTTAAATAGAAAGTATCACTTGTTTAAATGAAAAGTAGTAGTTGTTTAAATAGAAAAGTAGTACTTGTTTAAATGAAAAGTAGTACTTGTTTAAATAGGAAAGTAGTACTTGTTTAAATAGAAAAATAGTACTTGGTTAAATTAAAAACATTATTTGTTTAAATTAAAAGTATTACTTGTTTAAATAGAAAGTATTGCTTGTTTAAATGAAAAGTAGTATTTGTTTAAATAGAAAGTATTACTTGTTTAAATAGAAAGTAGTACTTTTTTAAATAGATAGTAGTATTTGTTTAAAAAAATGAATTTTTAGGACATATATAATTTTTAAAAAATATAATCATTTATTTATAATTTATAATATAAAAAATATATATAATTAGTATTTTAAAGATTATTAGATAGTTAAATGAAATAAAAAAATTAAAAAAAAGTGTAAAAAAAACGAATTAAAAATAAATAAATTAATATATTTTAATATAATACAATTTAATTTAAATTTATAAATAAATAAAAATTAAAAGTTATTATATTAAAATGTTGTTAAATCATTAAATTAGATAATTGAAATAAATGATTTTAAAAAAAATTAGAAAAAAAAAAAGATTTTAGGACATATAAAATTAATTTAATTAAGTAAACGAAAAGAAAAAAGTCTTCGAGCGGTTTGATCTCGGCGAGCACCCATTGTGTCCCGTGGTTCGGTCCCCGGGGCGCGAAAATTTATCTCATTTAATTGGGAGAATTGGTGACTTATATATGATATGCTTGGTGGTTGGCTTCGACATGGTCCGTGGTTCGGGTGGTTCGGTGCCCACCCGGACGCCCCGTGGGCTCGGGTTCGAACCACTGTGAGCCATTTTTTTTTCGAAAATTCACGCTTTAGCGACAGATTTAATAATTTTTTTTTTAAATTATTAAAAAAAAAAACCGTTGCTAATCAGCGACGGTCACAAAAAACCGTTGCTACGATTAGCGACCCTCGATTCAACGTCGGATTTTTTTTCCGTCGCCAAAACCGTCGCTAATGTCGTTAGCGACGGTTTTTTCCGTCGCTAAAACCGTCGTTAAACCCCGTCTTTTTTGTAGTAAAAAGTCAATTTATAAATTTATAAATATTTTAAATATCTGTTTAATTGAACACTAACTTTTTTGTACTAATCTTTATTTTATATTTGATATTTTATTGTTCACTTTTTTAATTATTAAATACAAAATTATGAGTATTGCATTTTTTAATTAAAAAAGCCATGTAAACACACGGGCTCTAATGTAGTATATATATATATATGTTTGGTCAATTATGTGTAGATATTTATAGAATTAATATAATGGTCAGATTAATTGTAGAATTAATATTATTTTATTAATTTGATAATATTAGATTATTATTATATTATAATTACTCCATCTATCCCGCAATACGTGCACAAATTTATTTTTTTTGGTTTGTTTCGCAATAACGTGCAGATTTTTTAAAATGACAAAACACTCAAAATTTGCACCATCACAATATCATTATAATTTATTTAAATAATACCAATAAAACAAGTTTTCTTAGGCTCCATTTGGATGAATGAATTTGGAAATCCATAGATTTTACACATAAATTATACTCTTCAATGGATTTATAAATACTTAGATGTGAGAGTTTAGAGAAGATATTGAAGGGGGAGAGGAGGAAGGGGTAGAGATGAGGGGATTTCACAAGTTATTAGGTTTTGATGAGAATTTGAAATCCCCTCCATTTTAAACTAACTTCTCAAATCTAAGTATTTATAAATTCATTGGAGAGTGATGATTTACGTATGAAATTCATGAATTTAAAATTCATCCATCCAAATGAAACCTTAATTTTTTGTGCTCGGACACGTTATCCCGGGACGGAGGGAGTATAATTTTTAGGAAAATGACACCCAGAACGCCGCCGTTAGCTGTTTTCTTCTACCCGACTCGATTGCCATGGTACGGGCTTTCATTTCTTCCACAGTAATCTGACAACTCCAACTGATTCCTATGGTAACTCTCCAATTCCTAAATTCAACGTTTTCGCAAGCATCAAATCCACACCCGCAATCAAGAACTGCAAAATTCACAAATTTCCCCAATGGGTGTCTCTCAAATCCACGAAATCTCCCCTCAAAACCCCCTCCACTCACCACGGAGAGCTCGAAAACGTCCACTTAGTTTCCCTTTCCAAACAGGATAAACTCAAAGACGCCCATGAATTCCTCCTCGAAATGGGTCGTTGCAACATTCCCGTCGCCCCTCAATCGTATAAATATTTACTCGAATCATGCTCCAAGTTAAGGTCGTTAAAATTCGGGAAGTTAATTCACCAACGTTTATCAGAGAACCCCCCTGCCCTTCTTGTTAATTATGTGCTGCAGATGTATTGTGATTGTGGGAGTTTTTTGGATGCACGGAAAGTGTTCGATGAAATGTCTGAAAGAACTATGGGTTCGTGGGTCATAATTATATCTGCGTATGCAGAGAAAGGGATGTTAAAGAATGCTCTGGACTTGTATTTGAGAATCCAAGATTGAGAATTTAAGGCTAATTCTTCTATATATATCAGCCTTTTGAAGTATTTTTCAGATTCTTGGCATTTGGAGATTGGGAAACAGATGCATTGTCAAGTAATTAAAGCCGGATTTACAAAAAACGTGGCTATGGACACCGCGGTTTGTAATATGTACGTTAAATGTGGGCAGTTAGAGATGGCCGAGCTGAATTTTGCCCTGATGCATGAAAAGAATGCTGTTTCTTGGACGACGATGATGGTGGGATATGCTCAAGCCGATAGCACGAGGATATCTTGAGAAATTTGAAGTCGATGATGGATGAAAGTGTTGATTTGGATGAGTTTGTGTTTTCGATAACTCTAAAGGCTTGTGCAGCTCTGCAAGATCGGAAAATGGGGGAGCAAGTTCATGGTTTGATCCTTAAGTTTGGGCTGGAAAATGAGGTCTTTGTGGGAACACCCCTTCTGGATTTTTACGTTAAATGTGGAGATGTCAATTCTGCTAGTCGAGCGTTTAAGGTGATAACTGAACCTAATGATGTTTCTTGGAGTGCCATACTATGTGGTTATTCTCAAATTGGGGATTTTGAAAAATGTATCAACACTTTCAAGTCTTTAAGAAGAGAAAATGCTGTTGTGAATGAATTCATGTACACAACCATCTTCCAACTGTGCTCTGCTTTTGCTGATTTCGATTTCGGTTCTCAAGCACACGGAGACGCCATAAAAAGAGGGCTCATTTCGTATCTGTATGGAGAGAGCGCCATGATTACAATGTATGCTAAATGTGGAAGGTTGGATTATGTCGCGTAAAGTGTTTGAATCAATGCACGAACCAGATACCATCGCTTGGACGTCCATGATAGCCGCTTACTCGCACCATGGGAAAGCTTCCAAAGCCCTGAATCTCTTTAAAAAAATGGCATCTTCATCTTCTCGTGTTAAGATGAACGAGGTCACGTTCGTTGCAGTTTTCACCGCTTGTAGCCATGGTGGTTTGATCGAAGAAGCCGAGAAAATACTAACCTCAATGAGTAGTGAGCATGGTTTGAAACCAACAATTGACCACTACAATTGTATGATTGATATATACTCTCGAGGTGGATTACTAAACGAGGCACGGGATTTGATAGACTCGATGCCATTTGAGCCCGACTCAATGAGCTGGAAGAGCCTCTTGGGAGGATGCTCGATTTACAAAAATTACGAGCTTGGTGAAATAGCTGCTGAGAAGCACCTTCAGCTCGACCCTGATGATACTGCCGCATATATTCTTTTGTTCAATTTGCACGCTTCGTGTGGGAATTGGGACGAAGCTGGAAATGTGAGGAAGCTAATGGCTGAAAGAGAGTTGAGGAAAGAGATTGGTTGTAGCTGGTTAACCGTTAATGGGAAAACACACCGTTTTGTAGTGGGCGATCAACACCATAATCAAACGGTGGAGATTTACTCGAAGTTGAAGGAGCTCAGATTTTGTGATTTGCAGAAAGAAAAAGCGCTTTTAACTGAAGATGATGTTGTGCTAAATATTTTGCCAGAGAGAAAAGAGCAGCTTTTGGTTCATAGTGAGAGGCTTGCTATTGCTTTTGGGCTGATGGCAAAAAAAGGGAGTGCCCCAATTGTGGTTTTCAAGAATCTGAGGGCGTGTGGAGATTGCCATGATTTTGCAAAACACGTTTCTTTAGTCGAGGGACGAACGATTGTTGTTAGAGATTCGAACAGATTTCATCACTTCGAATCGGGGGAGTGCTCTTGTGGAGATTACTGGTGATTGATTCCGATTTTTGCACTCATTGTTTGAACTCTGTGACTACCTTAAGAAATGAATTAGCTTGCACATCATGGCCTGTTCTTTCAAGATTTTAATGATAAAATTGATGTCTTTGATCTGGGACTTAGATTATCAACTTCTTTTACTTTGTTTTCGATTCAACTGCAATAACAAATTCCATAGCTTTCTTGTAATCTATTTTTCGTCTAAAAAATTTAATTATTCAGTTTTGGTCTCATAACTATCTTGATTGTCCAATTTTAATCATATTATTTTTTAAAACAAAAAATTAATTCTTTTCGATCACACACAAGTCACGTGTTGATTAAAACTTGGGATTTTCGAGCTCGTAGCTGACGTGGATATTGACTGTTAAAAATATATATATATATTTTTCTGCAACTTAGGAAGAATTTTCTTGTTCTTCTTAATTTTTTTAAAACTGAATTTTTTATTATAACAGTCAGCGTCCATGTCAGCTACGACAATGGAAACCCCCGATTTTAACCAGCATGTAACTTGCACATGACATGACAAAAAAGGATACAATTTTCTTCTCTTTTTTTTTTTTTGAAAATGGATTGAATTTAATTATGGGATCGAAATTGGATTCCGGCCAATGACGGACCTACGTTGCATGTTCCGGGGGCACGTGCCCCCTTATTTTTTTTTACTAATATATCTTTATATCATATTATATATATTATAATATTAATTAGGGAGTATTTGCCACAGATATGTAAGTTATTCTTAACCTTCAACTTTATTTTCTAATATATTTTAAGTGTAATAGATTTCACAAACTCTGGTGGGAAACTTGTTTATAAATTATAATATGTATTTGATATTATTACATTTATAAATTGATATCATTATTCATATAAACTAATACCATTAACAAATGCTATGATATTAGTTTATAAGTGCAATATTATCAGTGAATAAGTGTTCTGGCTTTAGTTTATAAATGTAATAATATAAATTTTATACTATGAAACTTGTTCACGGAGACCTACTCAATAGATTTGAATTTTTTTGTAGTGAATTTCTTTTTAGAGAAGATCTTTTGCGCACTAGGTGTACATACAATTGAAGTGTATTTTTTATACATGTGACTTATTACACTGAAACATGCAATTTTCTATTCTAAAATATGCAATTTGTATAACAAAAACAAGTTGCATGTTTTAATATATGTAGTTAGATTACACGATACACCTAGTGCATACAAGACATTGTCATCTTTTTAATGTATTTTATATTTATGTTGTTTTGTGCCCCCGTTATAGAAAATTTCTGCATCCGTCTCTGATTCCGGCCACGGTTATATGCACCGACCAAATTGGTAAGTACACCTCCTGGATCAATACACCTCTTGTATGATTAGTACAACCTCTTGTAAATTTTCTAAATTACCCAGCTTCATTCCTTCTTGGGGCCCCATTTTTTGTCTCTCATCGTCCACCTTTTTCCTTCCACCGGCAACCCCCACTTCACATCTCCTTCCTCTTTTTCTTCCACCCCACCGTCCAGCCATTTACCCCATGCCTCCACCCACCCTAGCCCCCACACCCCTTTACCCCACGAGCCCACCCAATACACCCACACTCCTCACTCATTCTCCTCCCGAAACTTCTCTCCTTCATGTAAAGTTCGAACAAGAAGCGAAAAATATCGGTCAGGATCTTCTGTTAACAATGATGTTACATTTTGCGTTACATTCTTAAGATTTACCTCATGTGTTGATCTTAAAATATCTATAAATATAAGAATAACACCCTAACATAGCTCTCTTTTCTATTTAGGAAATTATATTTATATTTAACAAAAAATTAATTCTTTCCAGATTTCATTCCAAAAAATCTTATAAAAATATTTATAATTAATTAATTTAAATTTAATGAAATAAGAGCTTATTTTACAATTAATTAATTTAAGCTTAATTAATGAGTACGTATAAATCTAAACTTAATTTAACCTTAATTATTGAGTACGTATTAATATAAGCTTAATTAATGAATACGAATATTATAATCTTAATCTATCATATAAATCTAAACTCCAATAAAATTTAAATTATATTATGATAATGATATAAAAATTATAATTAAACTATAATATCATAATAAATTATGTAAAAATATTATAACTTAATTTTAAAATTATAATATGATATAAAATTATAAACTTTATAAATTTTATTATTATAATGTAAGTTTTAATTTTAATTTACTATTATGTTGCATAACATACACTTTTTTCCTTCTAAAATATCATAATAAATTATCTAACGTAAGTTTTAATTTTAATTTATTATTATGTTATTACTAGGTAAATATTTATATTTTTACAAATTTTATAAAGTTTTTTATAATCTTTTACAGTTATTAATTACATATAAATGTTATATAAATTACATCAAATTTAATTATAAGTACACATAAATTTTATATTAACACGTAAAAAATTTATATGTATAAATTTTCGATTTAGCTTGTAAAATTTATAATGTTTTTAAATATTGAAATTTCATTTTTTTTTATAACATATGTTAGTCAGCTTTTTTTCTTCTAGAAAGTTTTTATTTTTTTTCATTAAATTTAAGATTTATATATCTTTATTAAGATTATAATATACATACTCCATGTAATTAGCAAAATTAATTATTTCTTAATCTATATGTTAGTTTAAATTAATTAATTATAAATATGTTTATAAGATTTTTTGGAATAAAATTTGAAAGAATTAATTTTTTCCTAAAAATAAATATAATTTCCTAAATAGAAAAAAGAGTTATGTTAGGGTGTTTTTCTTATATTTATAGAAATTCTAAGATTAACACATCACTTAAATCTAAAGGATGTAACAGGAGATGTAACATCATTGTGTAACAAGAGATCCTGATCAGAAAAATATCAGGTAGTATCAATTTTTGAAAAGCAAAATATCACATTAACATTTCTTTTTCGGATTTGATTTTATGAGAAAATAATGGATTTTTGAATTTTTTTTTCCTGAAATAGTTGGAGTTTTTCGAAAAAATATTCCGACATATTTATTTATTCTCGAATTTATTTCGATCAACAACTTTTTGTTCTTTTTTAACATTTTTATTTTATTTTTTTCGATTTTTTTTTTAAATATGTTGGGGTTTTTTATTTTTTTTTTGTGAATAGACTTGGTTTACAAATTTTTGAAAAAAAAAAACAATTTACTAAAAGATTTTTTAAAAAAATCGACAAACCTTCACAAAATTGGAGAAACTGACTCGAAATATTTAAATTCGTATAATTTAAATATGTATATTTTGTATTAGGAGTCCACATCATCCTTGCAATATACACACAATATACACTAAATTTCCAATTTCTTCAAATCTCGTTGGTGCAACCGATTTTTTTTTGGGAACAAAATTATCGTCAATTATTTAGAGAAGGGCGACGATTTTAGATGTTTTAATAAGGGGTGTACTTACTAATGTGATATTAGGATGTAATAATGAAAAGGGTATTTCTATCGATTTAATTTACTGTTTTATAAAAAAAAATGGAATGGGGTGTGTACTTACAAAAAAGGTCAGTGCCAATAACCGTGGCCTTATTAAATTTTTTTTTTTGAGATAAAAAAATGATTAAAGAAAAAATATGGAATCAAAAAACTTTTTTTCTCCCATTCCTATCATTCTTCATTTTTTGTTCAAATCACGTTTCTGGGTATAGAGACCTGCTGTATTTGAGCCGTAATCTTATTTGATGTTTGACAAAGTATAGTATGAAAAATATTTTTATACATGAATTTTTTTTAATTTACAATAAAATTCTGTAATTGGTGAAAGCAATACAAAATTGAGTGGTTCATGATTTACTAGGCTCAAGTGATTAATGGTTCACCCATCCGAATATGTCATAATTTAGGGTTTCATTATTTAGTGTTTAAGGTGTAGTTGGTTGATTTATGACAATTTTATAGATTTTCACACATGAAAATTTTCACACTAGACATACTCTTGATATTTACATATGTGTGGCTTAGTGTTTATATCTATTATTTATTGTGTGAAACCGGAAACTGCTTTATACATACATAACGTATCTTCATTTTAAGCTTTGTGTCGTACTAATCTTTAAACCATAATTAACATGGAACAAAATAAACCATGGGCAATCAGCACGCTGCCGTTTTGATTGCTTCCTCATTAATATTATTTTTTAATTGGTTGGAAGTGAAAGTTGAAACACAGGTTTTGCTGCTTATAAAGAATTAAAAAGAAAAAAGTAACAAAAGTAATCAGGCATGTGTTGCCTGTTGCCTGTTGCCTGTATACGCATAATTTTACCGCACGCTAATGATACTATTGTTTATGAAAATTAATACTATAACAACTAATATAATATTAATTTTTATAAGTAATAATATGATATGACTGGTGTACGGTGAATTATTTTCATATGAATTTTGAGTAAATTGCCACTACAAAAAAATGGGGTTTAACGACGGTTTTAGCGACGGAAAAAATCGTCGCTAACGAAATTAGCGACAGTTTTGGCGACGGAAAAAATGTGTTGTTGAATCGAGGGTCACTAACCGTAGCGACGGTATAAGAGACGGATTAGCGACGATTTTTTTTAAATAATATATATATTTTTTAATAAATTCGTCGTTAAAACCGTCATTAAAGCGTGAATTTACGAAAAAAATGGCTCACGGTGGTTCGAACCCGCTAAAACGTGAATTTACGAAAAAAAATGGCTCACGGTGGTTCGAACTCGAGCCCAGGGGGCACCCGGGTGGGCACCGAACCACGGATCATCTCGAACCCAACCACCAAACATATCATATATAAGCCCCCAAGGGGGACCGAACACGGGACCTATGGGTGCCTGAGCGGGGATCAAACCGCTCGGAATTTGTTTTCTTGCGTTTACTTAATGAAATCAATTCTATATGTCCTAAAAATATATATATATATTTTTTCAATCCTTTATTTCAATTATCTAATTTAATGATTTAACCACATTTTAATATAATAATTATAATTTTTATTTATTTATTTATAAATTTAAATTAAATTGTATTATATTAAAATTATATTTATTTATTTGTTTTTAATTCGTTTTTTTTACACTTTTAAAAAAAAAAATTTTATTTCATTTATTTAATTTAACTATCTAATGATCTTTAAAATACTAATTATATATATTTTTTACTCTATAAATTATAAATAAATTATTATATTCTTTTCAAATTGTACATGTCCTACAAATTCATTTTTTTAAAGCAAATAATACTTTCTATTTAAAAAAATACTACTTTCTATTTAAACAAATAATACTTTCTATTTAAACAAGTACTACTTTTAATTTAAACAAGTAATACTTTTAATTTAAACAAATAATGCTTTTTATTTAACCAAGTACTACTTTTCTATTTAAACAAGTAATATTTTTCTATTTAAACAAATACTACTTTTTATTTAAACAAATACTACATTTCTATCTAAACAACTACTACATTTCTATTTAAACAAGTAATACTTTTCATTTAACAAGTAATACCTTTCATTTAAACAAGTACGACTTTTCTATTTAAACAAGTACTACTTTTCATTTAAACAAGTGATACTTTCTATTTAAACAAGTACTACTTTTCATTTAAACAAGTATTACTTTTCATTTTAACAAGTACTACTTCTCATTTAAACAAATAATACTTTTTATTTAACAAGTAATACTTTTCATTTAAACAAGTACTACTTTTCATTTAAACAAGTACTATTTTTCGATTTAAACAAGTACTCCCTCCGTCCAGGAAGACTCTGCGCCAACTTTTCGGCGCAGAAATTAAGAAAAGTTGCTTTATGGGGGGTAGTAAGTGTGTGTTGTAAGATTATAAGTGGAAAATAGTGTGTCCAAAAATGGGTGTGCAAAGTCTTATGAGACAGATTTAAAAGGAAAGTGTGCTAAGTCTTCTGTGACGGAGGGAGTACTAAATACTCAAAATACGTATATAAAATTAATTAAAGTTATTTATTCTATAAATAAGAATAACATGTTTGTAGATAATTAATATACTATGGTTAAAATAGAAAAGTTATGTGAGTTGATTAGGCTGGTGAACCTAACAAGCTAATTAGTATTAATGAGCTTGAATCCAAACTCGACCATTATTTAAATAGTTTGAACTCAATTCGATTAAAATTAAATCAATTTCGAGCTTTTTTTAAAAAATTGAGCACGAATAGGTTGTGAGTCATATTTGACTCGTTTACAGCCTAATTGTCACCTCTAATGGTTGGAAGCACTGAAGCACATTAATTGTTGAAGAAATTGAAATCTAAAAGTTATGCTGAATAAATAATTCTCGATTGGCCACTCCTAGATAATTAGTTGGAGTATAATAATTTAGGCTAAGTTTTAAAATGATATCTAGGTGCACCGTGCATTTATATGCATAATATATTTTAAAATTATACAACTTGTTATACTGAAAGATGCAATTTGTTTATATTGAACTGTGCAACTATTAATATGAAAAAAAAAGTGCACGGTTCAATGTAAATAAATTACATATTTTAGTATAATAAATTACACGATTCTAAAATGCACTATGAGTGCACGGTATGCTTGAATGCACATGAGACTCGCTCAATAATTTATTTTAGATCGATAATTTAGGGGTTGGTAGTGGTTTAATCATAAAATAAAAAATATACTTGGGCGGTGTTAAGACAAATAAAGATACCATTTTCAGAATAAATTGAAATCTCAACCTGTAAATTGGGCTAATATCGAATATGGATTTCAGTGTTTGTAGCTGTGTAAATCAATATTCGTCCGACATGAGTCCGTGACACAATAAAACATATATAGTGCCTGTTTTGAAACTATTTTTTGGAATAGTTAGAATTACTTCTTTTTTAAGTTGGAGTGAGATAACTTTTAAAAAAAAAAAAAAAAGTGATTTTGGTGGTCCAATAGAGATAAAAAACACCACCATAGTATGCTATTTAGGTTAGTATAGAAATCACACACATTTATATATGTATATCCTATATATAAAAGGCCCTTTTGGTTCTTGAGATTGAACGGGATAATCCAGAGTTAAAATTTTAATCCCAATTAATTTATTGTTTGGTTTATGAAATAAGGCCTCATGATATACTTCAACTAGTTTGTGGAATAAGGGTCCATGATATACTTCAAGTTCAGGTAGAAAATATATTAAATTCCTTCATGCAGGATATGTCAATCACATATGAAAGGTGAGATATAACATATCTCAAATGTAATATTACAAATTATCCTTTTATTGTTTGAGTAGATTCACAAGAATGGAGTGTGATTGTTTCAATTCAATTTAAAATATTTATGATATTTCAATAGATATCTCATCTAATCCTCAATTCAATCCTACAATCAAAACGATTATCCTAAATAAATCTTGTCCAATCAATCAAATATTTTACTCAATCTCACTCAATTCAATCACACCTAGTGAATTCAATTATATTGTAATGGATGTTTGAAAATAAAGAAATCTATGAATTGATTGTTCGTTTTCAAATTGATTCTTCTGTTTCAATTTTAGGTGGCGTTTTCAATCATCACTAAATAGTAATTTGAAAAATAAAAGTTGTGACGAGAAACTTTTTTTTTTTTTTTTAAATTATACCTTCTCTAATAAGGATATATCTCCAATAAAACTTGTTCATAATATAAAATTTATATTACTATACTTTCAACTGATATCATTACACTTATAAACAATATGTGATTATAGTATTAAATATTATAGGTAGTATCACTTTATATTGATATCCCCCGTCCTAAGAAACCGAGTCCATCAAATTAGCATTTGCCAAAAAATTCTTATTAGAAAATTTGTGTCCATCAAGGCAACGTCTTCTTCCTTTTTTTGTGAGGAAGAGACGAGAAACTCCACCCATCCGTACCGTTGGCCCCTCAGTCGGGCGGGTTATAAATCGAAGGATTTGCCCAAGTGGCAGACACTTGCGGGAAAGAGTCAACATGATTCAATCCTCAGGACAAACCCCCATAATATTTCAATGGAGAATTTGTCCCACACAGAGTTCGAACTTGCATTGCCAATGGACTTTTCCAACATCACCACAAACTTTACCACTTGTCTATGCCCTTAGGGCAACTTCTTCCTCCTTTATTCTAAAAAGGGGTTGGTGAAGTGTTAGCCACTTGAGGCTTGGAAGTACATTAAGATAAGCATTTTTCAGAGTAGTTGCATGATTAAGTTGAGTCTTCAGAGGCGGCTCTAATGTTACATATTACATCACAATTATCTTGTGATACTTGTTCATATTATAAAATTATATAATTATATTAATAAAATGATATTATTACTCTAATAAATTAATACTTATAATATTTAATATTATGATATCAATTTTTAATTATAATAATATCGATTGATAAATATTATGATATTAATTTGTAAATATAATTATATAAATGAACAAGTTTCATTGGTAGATCTATTATATATATATACACACATACATATGGATAATAATGTATGCATATACGGGAACGGATCCCCTGCTGGGTGCCCAAACCAGCAGGGAGTGCAGGGCAGTTAATACGATGCCGTTTCTTTAAAAAAAAGAATTAATTCAAATGGAATATTGGTCCACCAAAAAACATATCTATTTATATGGAATGAAAATAAAAACATGGGATATGGATAAGACACTTGATTATTAGTAGCATTAATTATTTATGTTCTAAATGCAATTCTTTTGAGATGCTTATTATAATTTTAATTATTTTTTAATTTTTTATGTGTTTTTTTTAATTGTTAATCTTCTAATAAGTAGATTGAATATATAAGTTATTATTGACCTTTTATATTATATATGAGGATTGAAAAAATTGGGTTGAATCTATTTTAAAAAAAAATTAAAAGCTAAAAAACAGGAAAAAGAAAAGGAAAAAAATTCTTATAAAACACAAAATTATAAATAAACTAAAATATTTAATGAAAATTCAAAGCACCGTTTCTGTTACTATTCTGTATCCCATGTTTTTGTCTTCATCCCATATAAATAGGAACAGCCATTTACCATATTTTATTTTATTATTTTTTAAATAAGTATTGATATGTGTTTTAGTGGACCAATATTCCATTTGTAATATTTTTTTTAAAAAAAAGAAAAATGAACAGAAACGGCATCGTATTAACTGCCCTGCACTCCCTGTCGGTTTGGGCACCCAGCAGGGAATCCTTTCCCACGCATATACTACTGGGAATTAATATTATTAATGTAGTCTTCGATCCACACCTACCAATTAATATGGTACAATAATAAAATATAGTTTGCTCATTCACTAACAACAAATCTGAGATCTATCACATAGGACGTTGTTTGAAACAACTCGTGAGAAAAAAAAAGGGTGATAAGTGAAATTAATATTGCCTTATTAATTAAACTAAAACAGCACTTATAGTACATTTTAGAACCATACAACTTGTTATACTGAAAGATGCAACTTATTTACATGATTCAGTATGAATAAGTTGAAAATCTTTCAATATAACAAATTACGTGGTTCTAAAATGTACTATAAATGCACGGTGCACCTGAATTTAAATGTTCTAATAATTTACATATTAACGTATGTATATGACAACTTGACATTGCTCTTGGCTCTTATATATATATATGCATCAACTCTCCTCATGAATTTCAAAAAGAGTAAACTAATTAAAGCAACCTACATTATTCATAAGCGTAGGTTTGCTTAATTTGGTTCAGCGTTTTTCACGCCTCTTATATATAATTGAATTCACACATATATATACATATAGAGAGAGGCAGTTAATTTGTTGAATGACCATGGAATCCATCACGATAGCATCAAATTTAATGTCTCCCCACATTTACAAGGGCAGGCATGTTTTATTTATTTATTTATTTCGATATATATATATATATATATGTGTGTTATTATTCATGATGAATTGATGATGATGATTTGGAAATTGCAGAGGGCTATACCAAATTCATCTTGTTAAAGCCGACGCCATTCGGCCATTTATTCCCAAACAGCTCAAACTAGTTGAAACTTTTGGGTACAATTACTCGATTCTTTCTTTTCTTTTTAGCTGGCCTGGGATGTTATGTTAATTCATTTTTTGAATATTAATTGCAGATATACTTTAGGAGGATTTTATCTTGGGAATTATGAAGATAGCTCTTTTGGTGCTTTTGAAGAGGTACCTTACTATTTAATTAAACTAATATGCATGTAAATTGGCTTGATTATTAATTGCTAGTTGCTTAATTAACAATTTTGAAGATGCAGCTAGTGGTGATTGCTGGGATTGTCAAGACTGGACCATCACCCCCTTGTGCGTAAGTTACCTTCTATGTATAATGCAGGGGTAATTTATGAAATAATTTCATTTCATCTAAAAATGTGAAAAGGTGGGAAATTAATTCGTTTTATCTCTTTTTTTATGCGTTATAATGAAGCTCTGATTCATTTGGAGTTGTTTTAATTAGGTAGTTGAAATTCCTCAAGTAGTAGTAGTGATAATAATATAACTTTAGACCGAAATTTCACGAAAATAACATGTAATGCATGAATCAGCGAATTCTGTGGATTAATTGAAGGAATCAAGACAAAAAAGTTAACATGTCATATATTAGTATATATTATGCATGGGTGGTGACGTTTGAATGCATGATGACAGATGGAGCTCCATGGTGCTTGTCAGCAATGATCAAGTCAGAGATTATGCCCAAAAGGTTGGTCAAATTTCAATTTTAAATTCTGACATTCATGCATATTCTTCTGTTATCATTAAATAATTTAAAATTAAGAGGGATATATATTAATGGAATGGGTGATGAAATTATAGGATGAAATTGTTTGGTGTTATATGATGTTACTTGTTAGGATTATAATGAATGATTATATATATATATTCTCTCGTATCCAAAGTATATGTTGAACAAATTTCATACAAAAATATGTGAAACTGATTAAGAAATGTGATTTATATTGTTAAAGAGTATTAATTGTGGTAATTAAAAAGTGTGATTTTTTACTATAAAATGTATTACTCATAACCCTGAAGGGTGTGACTTATATTACAGCAGAGAGTGTTAATAGTTATATTACAAAAATATATTAATCGTAATAATTAAATGGTCATGTTTATAAAAAAATGAACCAATTGAATAAGTTTCACAGCATATCAACTCATTCTCATATTCTGATCAATATAAGAGAAAACTTCAAATTAACAACAGTATTAGGTCTTTTGGATAAACGATTCCTCGTTAAGTGACATATATATGATTTGTTTTTATTTTCTCCTTAAATCATATATGTGTTGAATTCTTGTAAATAATTTAAATAAAATGGTACATGACTATATTAAAATGTTTCCAAGATGCAAAATATAGATGATGACCAAGACAAAAAAGAAAAATATAGTTGATTAGTACAACAATAAATCCATTCAAAAAACACTTTTTTAATTAATTAGAGTATCAAAAAACCCTTATACCCTTATTTACTCAACAAATCACAATTATTAAGAAATTAATTAGTATTATTAAAGGTTGAACGATATTTAATTTGAAGAGTAGACCTAAAGTTGTTCATACTTCATAGTATGAAATTTATACAACTACAATACTTATAAATTAATATCATAATATTTATTAATTGATACCATTAATTACACTTGTAAATTGAGATCATATCATTAATAAATATTAATTTATAAAAATAGTGGTACCAATTTGTAAATATATATAATGATATCAATTTTATAGTATGAATAATTAGTTTTACAAGAGAGTTTGTGTAATTTGAACTAATCAAGATTGTTCTATGATATAATTAACTGTTCGATTAAATATCCCGACGAACATATATATCATTCTTATTTCTTATTGTTTTGGAGTATTGCACAATATTGCATGTTCCAATAATTTTCTAAATCTTATTCGTGAATATTTTTGAATTAATGCTATTGTAGGAACTTGGAGTTGAGAGTCAAGTTGCCAAATTCTCAAAGGTAGGCAATATCTTACCGGAATTAAAAAATATTTTTAATGGTTTACGTAACCCATCTAAAGCGATGAATTAATTTACTACAATTATAATATTCAAAATCAAACAATCAGCTAGTGTAATCAATTTGATTCGTGTGGATCTCTAGGCTTTGTTTGAAAGCTAATGATTTTGTCTGAAAGCAGAAAGTATATATAATCTGGGATAATTTTATTACAATGGTATTAATTAAAGCTAATGATTTGTTTGAAAGCAGAAGTTTAAAGCAGTAAATGAAAGAAAAGGAGGAATTCTGAATATAAATGGTTTAGGAAAGTTTAAGAATAATTACAAGCAGATACATATAACAGAAATCCAGGACCACAATGGATCTGCAACTGACTCTTCATGCAATTTCATTATCGAAAATGCTGGTACGTAATTATTAATCTCCTTTTTTAATCCTTAATTTTTCTTATATAAAAACTAATTTTTTAATTAGCATATTTGTTCTTAAAAAAAAAAACTATAAAGTACAAAATTTTCCAAAACTATTATTTTAAAATATTTTGCTATTATTCTAATGTACAATTGCACCTAACATATATAATCTTATCAAATTCAACTTATGTTGTACAAGTGCAAAAAAATTTTTATACCTTACCATAATGATGCAGAGCGTAAGGATGAGACCACTTCTCAAGAAGACATGAATAATCCTAAAAATATAATTATATTCAATATTCAAAGATTTCTTACAATAAATTATAAAACCCCTATTTTTAATATTAAAACACAAAGGCCATAACTTATTCTCCAAATGCAATTTTGATAAAGAGAAAAATATATCAATGATGTGTATGGAGAATTATTTTGTACTATAAATATAAAATGAAAGCATCTATTACTATTCCATCCATCCCAAATATATAGACTCGTTTGACTTTTCACACAAATTAAGAAATTATATTGGAAAAGTAAATTAAAAAAACAAAATTTCTATGATATCCCTATTTAATAATTGTTATAGTTTCCAAATATAATTAATGCATAAAATTATATTAGTAAATTAATTAGAAAAATTATTTTATGTAAAAATAAACATATATATTTGAGACATTTATAAAAGAAAAATAAGCCTAATTGGTAATTGGGACAGAGGGATTATATATAATTTAGAATGGAAACTAAGAGTGTGTTTTGAAACACTTAAAACAACTTTCAGAAGCATTTATTTTCAAAAGCAGTGAAAGGGATCTTTAAAAATAAGTGCTTCTGAAAACTGTTTTAAGTGTTTCAAAACACGTCCTAAATTAGCTCAATCAAGTAATGAGTACTTTACTCTAATTTTTTATGTGTTAATTTTTAATTATATGTATACACACTTCAATGACAGCAGGTGCACGTGATGTCGATTTGGATAGGCATTTCATTAGTCCCCAAATCAAACTCTCCTTCCCGAGCTTGAGGTGTACACACATTTTAATTAGTTAATTTGCTGATTATTTAATCTTAATTACTAATTAATTAACCTTTGGATATAATGTTTCTTATGTACTTGTATTTTTGCAGTGGTCTCACGGAAAACATTCCCCATCAACTTTTTCAGTATACTTGTCAGATGGAAACCAGGTAAATTGGGCTGTGATATGATGAAAACGTGTTAAATTGCACAATTAGCTGTCATTTATTCTAATTCAGTCCATCAATCTTATGCTATTTTGACTTTTCAATGCATTTTTACGAGCGAGTTTTATATTAATAATTGAAATGATAAAGTGACTTTTAAGAAGGGGTATGATAGATGAAAGACTTATCTATCGTACCTATCCTTAAAAGAGTGGACGACTTTTCAGTCCAAACTATAGATAAGAAATACTACTATAGGTCCAATTATTTAGAAAAAAATACTATCAGGTCCAAAATATCTATTAAAAAGACTAAAATACCCTTAACTTCACCTCCTTATTGTAAGGTACATTTTTTCAGCCAAAGTGACTGATATCCCATTTACCCATGCAAGAACAGTCGAATTATTACACATTCAGGCTACACGCCACCTGCTACCTTCCATCTCTCTCACTTTTACTATTTTGAGAAATAACAAAATTCATCAAAATCTCCACAGAAATTAAGACATAAATTTGAGAAATAATTGAAAATTTGAGAAATTAGGAGAGAAATTTGAGAAAAAACAAAATTTATACATCTAAAAATCTCAAAATTCAAGTCAAAACTGAAAAATTACACAAATTTACATATCAAAATTGAAAAAATATCGAAAAAACATATCTAAAACCTAAAAATTTACAATCTCAAAATTTACATATCCTCTTCTTCATCTCGACATGAATATATTCATCAACATATGCACGAAAACATGCATATGTTCATCGATTGATGAACCTTTGCATTTCCAATTTTTCAGATCCTCCATCTTCACCCCAAATTCAGAAAAAATCACAAACCTCACACACACACATCCTCCATTTCTTGATCCACAAACCCATATCAAAATACTACAAACAAGAAACAAACCCAATTTCTTGAAATTCTTGAAAAACAAACAATACAATTCTTTAACTTACAACTGTAAAAAAAGAAAAAAAAAATCCACCACCAACAGAAACCTAGGTTTCTGGTGAGTTGCAAATACAACACAAACATGAAAATTTTAAAAATCCAAAAAGAAACACCAACCATTGTTGATCGTTAATTCATAATTCATAATGTTTCTTCGTCTTCGCTGCTTCGCCGGAGAACAATTCAGACCGGCGCCCCTCACCACCGCCACCAACCACCAACCAAAAAAAAAAATCACCGCCCTCTCACCACCGCCACCAACCACAAATCCACAAAAAAAAAAACCCAGATCTGCCACAAACCATAGATCCACAAAAAAAAAATCATGGATCCACAAAAAATCCACCACAAAAAAAAAAAAAAAAAGAGGGGTAGTGGATTCGCCGTCGTCGGGGGAGGGGCGGCGCCGTGGGGATTGTTGAAGGAGGCTTGTGCGGCGCCATCGTCTGGTTTGGGTTGGTTGAAGGAGGTTTGGGCCGCGGTCGCGCTGTTTTGGGGAGGGGGGGGGGCACTGTTGACGGGCCATCGCCATTCCTTTGCGGTGGTGGGGCGAAGGTGTGGCGCTGTGATTTTAGTAGGGGCGGCGTTGTGATTTTGGTAGAGGGAGAGATTGGAGAAGTTAGAGAGAGAGGAGAATTAAAGAGAGAGAAATAAAAGAGAAATGAGAGAAAATGAGAGGGGACGACTGATTAAAAGAGGGGGTAAAATGGGCATTTCCTTTGTACTTTTGGACTTGTAAGTACTCTAATTTAATTTTTGGACTACATAGTATTTGGTTGGGCCTTTTTGGACCGCATAATACATTATTCTCCTTAAAAGTCACTTTATTATTTTAATTACTAATATAAAACTCGTTCGCAAAAACGCGTTGAAAAGTTAAAGTAGCATAAAATTGGTGGACGGAGGGAGTAACTATAAAGTACACATTTTTATCAAATTAGGTACTACATACTCCCTCCGTCCCCCACCATTTTGCACCCTTTCTTGGGCACACATTTTAAGAAAAAATTATTTTTTTTGTTTTTGTTGACTTTTCCATATTTGAGGTGTGCAATATAGTGGGGGATGGACCAAAATAAAAATGTGCAAAATGGTAGGGAACAGAGGGAGTATTATTTTGTATTAGAAATTTAGAAGACATTCAACTAAATAATATTTGGCCGTAGATGTTAATCAAAATGGAAAATATAAATACAAAAGATTATATATATATATAACCAAAATTTAGTAACGTTTCGAGTACTAATGCCTCGAAATCCTTATTTATAAGAAATTTATTAATTCCCGTGTATGGAGTATCCAAAATGAAATATTTCGTCCTCAAAAAATAAAAAAAAATAAAAAATTCTCCTTTCTTATTTAATTTGGCATACATGTGTTTGTATGCACCAGATGAACTGTGTACTTCATAGCGTATTTTAGAAATATACATTTTATTGAACTGAAGTGTACAACTTTTTACATTGAAACATGCATCTTTTTTTACGAATACATGTTGCACGTTTTAGTGTAATAAATTATATGTTTCAGTGCAACAAATTATATGTTCTTAAAATATATTATGGAGTGTTCGCTGCACATGAGACTCACTCGACAAAAAAATATGTGTATTAGTTTAGTTGTGTCATGCAACCCATATACTTTTTATTTTAATTTCAACTCATTCGCATGGGACGACTAAGACTAGAGAGAGAAATCAGAGGCTCTGAATTAAAGAGAGAAATCAAGGGATGCCCGATCTAGAAGGGGGCGGACGTAGACAGAGCGATATAATTCTTATAGACAGGGGACGTCGACTTCTAGGTTTTCAAAAACAAGTTAGGACTCAGAAAAATGAAATAGAGAGTATTAATTCATATATAAATAAAAGTATTAGTGTATATACTTAACACTATTAATATTTTTTCGAATACACATAGATTCTGCAAAAAAATATAAAAATTGTTTGGTTGAAACTTTGTGGTAAATGCATCAATTGCACTTTTCATTTGGTGCACCAAAATGTTGCTCAATTAATTTTTAGAGAAATTCTCAGACGAAACACATCAAAATTCCCAAATTAATTTGAAACATCAAATCATGTTATTGGGTAAATAAATTAGCGAGAGTAACTTGCATTTAATTTTAAACTATCTAACAAATTTTTTTTTTTTGGCACGGAGAATGATGATGCTCTAACCGTTTCAGCTATTTCACTTTTTTTTTCTCACAATCTTTTTTAATATATATATATATATATTTTTTTTAATTTCGGTGTATATATGTTATAGGGTGAGAGTCGTTGCAGCAACAAAGGTTTCAGGTGAATTGCCATCAGAAAATGAAATTCCTAAATCAAGAATTCAAGAAACAAAGTCAGCAGCATATAAGAGAAATTGTATGAGCAAAATAGTTGTGCAATCAAAACCATTTGTAGCGTTTGAGTTCAACTCCATGAAAATGATGGTTGATTCTCCAACTCTGGTTTATCAACGCTAGTCAAGGCTACACTGGTTATTTCCATGCTCGCTATATTGCTGATGGGCATTGTCCAACAATACTTTAATATATTATACTACATGTATTATTATATTGTACGATATTACACATTAAGCATGTAGTATAACATGCTAATGCATAGAAAAAGTCGCTACACTTGCTAATTTATACTTTCATCCCATCCGAAATGAATTCATATTCCTTCTGTGTAATTAGTAGTTAGTCAAACAAGTATTTTACAAGGAAAAATATTTATTTTGCACTGTAATTTTACTATTTTCTATTTTAGTTCTATTGACTTTTAAATTTTGATTTTCATTTTTCACCTTAACACACTTTTATCACTTTTTAATTTTAATTCATGTAAGTTAAAATTAAAATTTATAAATCAATAAAATTACAAAGTAAAAAATGTGCAAGTTACAAAGTCAAAATTTAAAAGTCACTAATACATCCTAAACTCTTACCAATTTAAAGAAAGGAGGCAAATTAAGTAAAAGTCATTCAGGGAAACCATAAAAAAAACTAAGTCTAGTATAAAAACTTTCATACATGAAAAAACTTTAATTTACAATCAAATTTTGTAATCGGTGAAGGTAAGACAAAATTGGTGAAGTTTAGACAAAATTGAGTGGTTCATGGTTCACTCGGCCCAAGTGATTCATGGTTCACCCGGCCCGAATAGATCATAATTTAGGGTTCATTATTTAGTGTTTAGGGTGTAGATGATTGATTTAGAGCAATTTTATAGATTAAAAAAAATGCCTGAAGATCAAATCTATTGATAATAAAAGATCGGTAACAATATCAAACTAATAACTCCGTTCAGTGAATAATAGGCTACAATTACACACCCCTGCAATTCTGGGATTTTCTCGTTTGAAGAAAGAACAAAAACTATATTTTGATTTTTCTTCTTCCAATAAGGGCAAGTTCTTTTGATGTGAAAACGACGATTTGAAGAAGGCGATTTGTAGAAGATGCAGCCATGCAAGCTTTCTCTTCTTCGATTTGAAAGAAGAAAGAGTTTGAAGTTTTTTTTTTCATTATTTTTGTTAGAAGAAATAATTGGTCAAAGGGGTTGAGCGCCAAAATTTAAAATTAGTCGGGTTACCGAGCAATACATACTTCCCACGATAAAATCTCTAAAACCCATTCTCAGATTTTTTTTAATTTCAGTGTATATATGCTGATTGACACTTGTGTGCATCAATTGCACAAGATGCAATTGAATTCAATTTTAATTTGGATGAACCATTTACACTTTTTTTTTTAATCGGACAAAGTTAGATGTTAGTTGTTAGTAGTTAGTACACCTAGCACCAGATACTCCATGAAATCGTCAATCCACCTTATAACTCCCATAACTCCAAATTCGTTCCCAGAGGGAATCGAACCTGGGTCTCCCACTCAAATGAGGAGCTCAATGGTCAGGTGGATGAACCATCTACACCCTAATTAAACACTAAATAATGAACCATAAATCATGATCTATTCGGGCCTGGTGAACCATGAACCACTCGGCCCGAGTGAACCATGAACCACTCGGGTTGGGCCGGGTCAAAAAAAATGAATTGAAATCCAATTGCATCAAATCAAAATTGGTGCAAATGGTGCACAGAAGAATTTGCCATATATGTTATACTTTAGATTTTAGAATGTTAGGGTGAATTATTGTGTAGATATGTTGAGTAAGATTCATTTGAACCAGGTCTATACAAGAACTCTATCACTATTATATTCAAAAACTATTATTATTGACAAAAACTCGTATGAGACGGTCTCATGTATAAAACGGGATACAACTTAGAACAAATCAACTCTATTCCTCCCAAAGTATTAAAGCGTCAATGCGTAAATTATGTTTCGTCTCATCGTGAGATCGTCTCATGCAAGTTTGTCTCATTACTGTTATACATAAAAAAATTCATTGTTTAAATATATAAAACATTTTTAAACAATGAGAGTTTTTTTTTGCATAACAATAATAATTTTTTTTGCATAACAGTGATAGTTTTTATACATAACAATGATACTGAAAAAATTGAATTCACCGTGAACTCGGATTCACACGAATTTTTATCATGTAGGTTAATGTCAATTTATACATATTTAATAATAAAATATTAATATTAAAAAATATTATTAAATTTGTCCTCAAATTTTAAAAAGGTCGCAGCTAATAACACGTGTTTTTTTCTCTACACATTTATTACTTTACACACCTATCTTAATTTTTATATTTTACTTAATTCACACATTGTGAATAATCTATTTTACCCCTCCTATAAAATGTCGACCACACTAGCCAAATTTTAGGAAGGTCGATCAGTCTTGTCAATTTTTTAAAATGTCAATCATTCTTGCCGATTTTGGAAAATGTCGACCACAATGGTTGACAAACAAAAAGTCAGCCCTGGTCGACCAATATTTTTGCGATTTTCAGTCGCGATTTTTTAACAATAAAAACACAAAAACTCTATTTATCTATCATTTAAACGACAAAATACATAAGAAAACTTGTTTTCCTGTTTACTGTTTGCACATGTTTTTGTGAGCGATTTTTGTATTAGTAATTGAAATGATAATTTAATTTTAAAGGAAGGGTATGATAGATAAGCGTCTCATCTATCATACCCCTTCTTACCATGTCAGCTAATTATTTTATTTACTAATACAAAAATTGCTCACAAGAGGAAGTGTATGATGGTAAACATGAAAACAAGTTTGGGACAGAGGGAGTATCATTTAACACAAAAAAAAACACGTATTTTTTCACGATGAAAATAACTATAACAAAACTAACATCATATAAATTTTATACAACTAAACATGTAACAAATCTTGCCAGCTTTAAAAGGAAAGACCCATAATCGCTCGACCACCAAGCCTCAATGTAAAAATTATCACAAAGACTGTATACATAGATCATCGCGTTTTCATTTACACTACAAAAAACGCGCGTTTTACCGATGGTTACAAAAACCGTCGCAAATAGCGACGGTTTTTACGACGGTTACGGTCAAATGGTCAAAGTCAACAATTTTAGTGACGGTCTAGAGAACTGTCGCAAATAGCGACGATTTTAGCTACGATTTTAGCGATGTTTTGGACTAATCCCTTTAGCGATGGTATTAGCGACGGTTTTTGTGACGGATTTAGCGATGGTTTTTTTAGCGACGGATTAGCGACGGTTTTTCTTTTTAATTTTTTTATAAACATTATTTATGTTTTTTTTTTTTATGTTTCAGGATTATACAAGATTTTTTAATTGTTAGTAATGCACCTTACCGTATATTTAATTTATAGTCACTTGGAGAAGAGTTCCACCTGACCGTAGTTAGATCTATTTCGAGGAGTTTACGGTATAAAATTTAATTCATAGTATATTTAAATATATATATTGACTAAAAGTAGTACTTGTTTAAATAAAAAAATAGTACTTATTTAAATGAAAGTATTACTTGTTAAATGAAAAATATTACTTAAGTTTAAATAGAAAAGTAGTACTTGTTCAAATGAAAAGTAGTACTTGTTTAAATAGAAAATCATTACTTGTTTAAATAGAAAAATAGTACTTGTTTAAATAGAAAATCATTACTTGTTTAAATAGAAAAATAGTACTTGTTTAAATAGAAAAACAGTACTTGGTTAAATGAAAAGTATTACTTGTTTAAATTAAAAGTATTGTTTAAATAATAGAAAGTATTACTTGTTTAAATGAAATGTATTACTTGTTTAAATGAAAAGTATTACTTGTTTAAATAGAAAAGTAGTAGTTGTTTAAATAGAAAAGTAGCACTTGTATAAATGAAAAGTACTAGTACTTGTTTAAATGAAAAGTATTACTTGTTTAAATAGAATAGTATTACTTGTTTAAATAAAAAAATAGTACTTGTTTAAATGAAAAGTAGTACTTATTTAAATGAAAAGTATTATTTGTTTAAATGAAAGGTATTACTTGTTTAAATGAAAAGTAGTACTTGCTAAAATGAAAAGTAGTACTTGTTTAAATGAAAAGTAATACTTGTTTAAATGCAAAGTATTACTTGTTTAAATAGAAAAGTAGTACTTGTTTAAATAGAAATAAATAAAAAAGTATTACTTGTTTAAATTAAAATTATTACTTATTTAAATAATTGAAAGTATTACTTGTTTAAATGAAAGGTAGTACTTGTTTAAATGAAAAATATTACTTGTTAAATGAAAAGTAGTACTTGTTTAAATGAAAAGTATTACTTGTTTAAATAGAAAAGTATTACTTGTTTAAATAGAAAAGTATTACTTGTTTAAATAGAAAAGTAGTACTTGGTTAAATGAAATGTAGTACTTGGTTAAATTAAAAGTATTGTTTAAATAATAGAAAGTAATACTTGTTTAAATGAAAGGTATTATTTATTTTAATGAAAATATTACTTGTTAAATAAAAGTATTACTTGTTTAAATAGAAAAGTAGTAGTTGTTTAAATAGAAAAGTAGTACTTGTTTAAATATAAAAGTATTACTTGTTTAAATAGAAAAGTAGTACTTGTTTAAATAGAAAAATATTACTTGTTTAAATGAAAAGTAGTACTTGTTTAAATGAAAAGTATTATTTGTTTAAATAGAAAAGTATTACCTGTATAAATAGAAAAGTAGTACTTGTTTAAATAGAAAAATACTACTTGGTTAAATGAAAAGTATTACTTGTTTAAATTAAAAGTATTACTTATTTAAATAATAGAAAATATTACTTGTTTAAATGAAAGGTATTACTTGTTTAAATGAAAGGTATTACTTGTTTAAATGAAAAGTAGTACTTGTTTAAATGAAAAGTATTACTTGTTTAAATAGAAAAGTAGTACTTGTTTAAATAGAAAAGTAGTACCTGTTTAAATGAAAAATATTATTTATTTAAATGAAAAGTAGTACTTGGTTAAATGAAAAATATTACTCCCTCCGTCCCGCTATGTTTGTCCAATTTCTTTTTGTTGAATGATTTAAGGAATAATATTAAAACAATAGATAGTGGGGTAGTTGGGATGAAAAGTGAAGGTATTTGGGGTAGTTGAGATGAAAAGTGAAGGAATAATATTAAAATAATAGTTAGTGGAGTGTTACTTTTTCCTTTTATAGACCGTGACAAACATAGCGGAACACCCATAAAAGGAAAGTGGGACAAACATAACGGGACGGAGGGAGTACTTTTTAAAATGAAAAGTAGTACTTGTTTAAATGAAAAATAATACTTGTTTAAATAGAAAGTATTACTTGTTTAAATGAAAAGTAGTACTTGTTTAAATTGAAAGTATTACTTGTTTAAATAGAAAGTAATACTTTTTTTAAATAGAAAAGTAGTATTTGTTTAAATGAAAAATATTACTTGTTTAAATAGAAAAGTAGTACTTGTTTAAATAGAAAAGTAGTACTTCTTTAAATGAAAAGTAATACTTGTTTAAATGAAAGGTATTATATATTTAAATGAAAGGTATTACTTGTTTAAATGAGAAGTATTACTTGTTAAAATGAAAAGTAATACTTGTTTAAATGAAAAGTAGTATTTGTTTAAATAGAAAGTATCACTTGTTTAAATGAAAAGTAGTAGTTGTTTAAATAGAAAAGTAGTACTTGTTTAAATGAAAAGTAGTACTTGTTTAAATAGAAAAATATTACTTGTTTAAATAGAAAAGTAGTACTTGTTTAAATAGAAAAGTAATACTTGGTTAAATGAAAAACATTATTTGTTTAAATTAAAAGTATTACTTGTTTAAATAGAAAGTATTGCTTGTTTAAATGAAAAGTAGTACTTGTTTAATAGAAAGTATTACTTTTTTAAATAAAAAGTAGTACTTTTTTAAATAGATAGTAGTATTTGTTTAAAAAAAAATATAATTTTAAAAGACATATACAATTTTAAAAGAATATAATCATTTATTTATAATTTATAATATAAAAAATATATATAATTAGTATTTTAAAGATTGTAAGATAGTTAAATTAAATAAATGAAATAAAAAAATTAAAAAAAAGTGTAAAAAAATGAATTAAAAATAAATAAATAAATATATTTTAATATAATACAATTTAATTTAAATTTATAAATAAATAAAATAAAAATTATTATATTAAAATGTGGTTAAATCATTAAATTAGATAATTGAAATAAATGATTTTTAAAATTTTTTGAAAAAAAATGATTTTTAGGACATATAGAATTAATTTCATTAAGTAAACGCAAAGAAAGTCTTGCGCCCGGTTTGTTTGATCCTTCGAGCGCCCATAGGTCCCGTGTTCGGTCCCCCTTGGGAGCGAAAATTTGCCTCATTTAATTATGAGGCTTGGTGGCTTATATATGATATGCTTGGTGGTTAGGTTCAACATGACCCGTGGTTCGGGTGGTTCGGTGCCCACCCGGACACCCCCTGGGCTTAGGTTTGAACCACCGTGAGCCATTTTTTTTCCCGTAAATTCACGCTTTAGCGACAGATTTAACGACGGTTTTAGCAACGAATTTAATAAAAAAAAATTTTAAAAAATTATTAAAAAAAAATTATTAAAAAAAAAAACCATCGCTAATCCGTCGCTAATACCGTCGCTAAATCCGTCGTTAATCAGTGACGGTCACAAAAAACCGTCGCTACGGTTAGCGACCCTCGATTCAACGATGGATTTTTTTCAGTCGCCAAAACCGTCGCTAATGTCGTAAGCGACGGTTTTTTCCGTCGCTAAAACCGTCGTTAAACCCCGTCTTTTTTGTAGTGTTAACCCATTTTCTAACTGGGTCAAATTTGAATAAAAATTGCATCAATTACACGATGCAATTGGTGCGCGCATGTGTGACTCAACTATATATTATTAGATATTCTATTTCGTGCATCGCATGAGCGAAATAATAGTTCACATCACACTAGTAGTGTACCATTAAGATGTATGTTGTCATAAATGAACACAATATATTATGAGTGTCAATTCGTATTTTCATGTCATGTTTCGTAACAACACATAGTCACATGACAAGAAGAGACTCAGGGCAGGTCCTAGGAATATTGGGGCCTGAATCGGACTTTAAAATATGCCTCTCTCCCTCATATTTCTTACAAACTCAAAAAATAATAATAAAATAATTTTTAAAAGATTAATAATGTAAATTTACAGAATATTTTATTACACTAAAAATAATACGACAATAATGTCCGAAATAATTATATAAATACAACCCGTCTAACAATTTTTACGGCAAAATATTAATTAAGTCAGAATAATTAAGATCCTCAATAATTCCTTTCTCAATTGATAGCATAGTTAACACATTCAATTTTTCATGTGACATATGATTGAATATCGGAGGTAAGTTTTAATAAGTTCAACTTTGAGAAACTTCTTTTTGTACTTGCTAATGTAACTGGTATCATCAACAAGATCTTATATATAATGTAAACATTTGAAAAACACACATCCATATTTTTCAAATAATTAACCACATCAATGATTAGGGTTCCTAATTCTCAATCCATAATCAATCTTTATTAACATCATAAAGTATGCTCAAAGTTATTATTATATGACAAAGTCTTATGTGAAAATTTTCACATGTGAAAGTACCCATTTTAATTAATTGGGTCAAAGTTGCTCCATCTTCAAATCCACACTTTCCTAAATTTCTCCCCGAATTCCGCACACTCAGATGCCCTCGTATCACTATCTTTCCTCCCACGAGTATTTCGACGCCTCTTCCACGACGATGGGCCTCTAGCCTTCTCCGCCACAAGGAAGTGACGATTTGTCAGTAAGCATCGCCTTCACATGTTCTAATGATGGAGCTTATACAAGGTTTAACCAGATGCAAAATCAAAGTCACAATCGTCATCATGGAGTCGATCCACCGTCAGAACGGCAAAATCACGGCGAGAGGCAGCAACGAATTAGATCTGGATCTGATAAAATTTGTAGTGATTCCAGATGGATTAGAGCCGTGACATGACAAGGTTAACACGAGAAGGACGTTAAATGCGATGACGAAAATCATGCTTAAGAAATTGAAAGCTCTAATTGAAAAGATTAATAGAGAAGACAATGATGAAATTGTGTGCTTAATCGTTGATTATGTGTTGGTGTTGATTATGAATTGATTTGGCCGTTGGAATTGGCTCCGAAGTTGAAGATCAAGAGATCGACTTTCATGACTACACCAATTGTGTTGCTTGTCATAATTAAATGAGAATATCCCCAAACTCATCGAGTTCTTCATAAACTACTTCTCTCACGACTCGAAGGAGATGTTATCCATCAATTGTTTAGTCTGAAAGAAAGTGGCCGAGGTTGATAATGCATTCCTGATTCGCCCATTCACAGAGGAGGAAGTGAGAGATGTAGTGTGGAGCTGTGGGGGTAACAAGAGTCCTGGTCCGGATGGTTTCACGTTCAAATTTATCCGATGAATGTGGCAGTGTTTGAAGAAGGATATTATGAGCTTTATGGAGGACTTCTATCATCATGGAAGAATTGTAAAAGGGGGCAATCCGAGTTTTGTAACTTTGATCCCGAAGAAGCAAGATTCCACGAGCATCAAAGATTTTTGCCCGATCTCTAATCGGGTGTATGTACAAAATTCTGGCGAATAGGCTAGCCAAAGTTGTGGGTTCGATAATATCGGAGAATCAGATTGCGCTTGTGGGAGAAACAAATTCATGATAGCATCCTGGTTCTTAATGAATCTATTGACTTCAGCGCACTAGGCAGAAAGGCTTATTCTTCAGAGTGGATTTCGAGAAGGCATATGATTCGGTGAATTGAGAGTATTTAGATGATATGATGAGAGGGATGAACTTTCACTGGAGGTGGAGTAAATGAATTAGAGGGTGCTTGTCGTCCGCATCTATGTCCGTTTTGGTGAATGGAAGTCATCCGGTGAATTCTTGCTTCAAAAAGGGCTTCATCAAGGTGATCCACTATCACCCTTTCTATTCTTAATTGCAGTTGAAGGCCAGAGTGTTAGTGTTAGTATCCTAGAGACAATTTATTGTAAGGACATAATGCTAAGATAATATTCAGTATTAGTTTAATATTATTGTTTATTTAATATTAAATGCATGACATTACACTTATTAGAATATTATGTTTGATTGTTTGCATTTGTTCTTATTTGTGTTCCCATGAGTCATTGCTATCATTAAGTGTGTGAGAAATCAGATGACCTATTGATGATGCAATTGAGATTGGTGTGCGATCTGCATCATACTCTTAGAGAGTGTAGAAAAATCTCACTTACTACGAGATACTGGGTATCTCATGATGGATGCACAAATACCTTAGAGGGTATTGGTATACCCATCCGAGAAACCTTTTGATGTAGTTCCACTATATGTGTCTACGGGTGTCTCGGTTAGTGGGAGCGATGCGATACTCCTTTGACTTGAGGTCAATACACACAACATGTGCGGAGTGATGAACTTTGACCATGACCGACGCTTGCACCCTTCCATGGGTAGATATGACTTGGATTGGGTTCATCACGAAGTGCATGTGCGTGGTAGTTGAGCCAAGAATATGATTCATTCCTAAAAGTGGATTTAGAGAGAATACTTCTCTTCTCATCATAATTGGATCAAAGTCATTGGCCAATGCACGTCAACTTGAACTTTGTGGCCAAGTGTTGTGCCCGATTTATGTATCCCGGCCAACAAATAATTACTAGATAATAGGATAGCAGTTTAGGCGATAAAAACAGGTAAAAGAGATGATATTTGATTACCCAGTTCGTCTATGAATGAGACTACGTCTGGGGGCAACCAAGCCAGGTATATTTCACTATAATTTCTGCCTAGAATCCTAAGATTTTCAACCCTTTACAATGAACTCGACATGGAGTATTTATAGACTAGGAGTTAGGTCTTTGGGTCTTCTTGGGCCTGGATGATCGGCCTTTAGGGTTGGAGACGGATCGGACGAGTATCCTGCGATCTTCGGCCAAGATCTTCGATATCCGATACACTTGCCCCGATTAGGTCCTCAAAATCCGCTCCCTAATTAATCTGAATATATTCCTTCTTTACGATGATGAAACTCGGATTGATGCAAGTCGCATCAGGCCTAGGAGGCTCTGGGAGGTAAGTCGCCTTCCGACTTGTGAAATTCCTGTAAGTCGTCTCACGACTTGCTGCCTTTGGGATTTGAGCAAGGTTGAGTCTTAATGGACGAGTAGACCATGTGGCCTTTTATTCCCAGGTCGCTTTAAATGACCTCGTGGAGGCGAGTTGCTGTTTATTGCGATAAGCCCAAAAGCCAGATTTATTCATGCTACAACAATTGCCCTTCAAGTCGAGGTCGCGTGTTTGCACCGGGGCCACGACTTGACTCGTTGTTCATTCGACTTCCGGCAAGCCATCCTAGGGAAGTGTCCCTGGGGCGGGTCATCATTCTTGGGGAAGGTGGATCGTCTCCTTGATCCTGTGAATCGACGTGACAGATTGATGGGTGTGTCATGATGGCGTGCCAGGCTGATGACATCATGCGCCGTAGATGGGCCCAACTGGTGATCGTGGTGTTTACCACTCACGATCTCCGTGACTTCATTTTCTCGAACGGGTCTACAGTTTGCCTAAATTACACTTTGGCCCTTCCCTTTTCCTATAAAAGGACGAGGGTTTTGAACCCTAAACCCTTCTGTCTTCACCACTACTTGAGAACTAAGCAATTTGCCAACTGATTTTCGAGACTTCGACGAGTATTAATTCAGGTAAAAGTTCAACTCCTTCTCAATTCTTCATTATGGCTACCGGTTCTCCGACGACCCCATCTGCCTCTCAACCCGTGATTCCATCGTCCTCGGACGAGGATAATGTCATTATAGCTCAGCTCCTCCGCCACCATGGCTCTAGCTCTGCTGCTTTGTCAATGTAGGGGTATCCCCGTCTGTTGGTGCCTCAGGTGCAATCGGGATGATGGAGGTAATGATGACGAGCAATTTTTGGCAGAATTGGAGGAAATTGTTCATCTCCCCATTCTGAATCTTAGCCCTCTTCGTTCTACCACATCGGAGAGGATGGTGGCTGCGGGTCCCTCTGCCCAGGCCCGAGACTACGGAGCCTTTGAGCATGTCTTCGATTATCATTCTTACGCAACACAAGCTCCATACAAGCGACCTGAACACTGTTATTGGAAGTCGATCAGGTCGGATTTCACGGCCTCCCACAAAAAATATCGTTAAGTTCTTCTGATCGGTACGTGCGTTCCCTCCGTCGCTTATATAAGGTGCCCCGGGATGTTCACTTTTATGGGGCGACCTCCGATGAAAGTGCCGACTAGCCACCGCCAGGGATGATCGTAGTGAACGAACATGCCATGGAGGCCGGAATTCGCTTCCCGTAGCACCCAACTATCTCTCATCTGCTCGCGGCCTGGAATCAAAGCCTCACGCAAATTACCTCAAACGGTTGGAGTTACATTCTGTCTACCATGACAGTGCTGGGACATGCCGGATTATACCGGATGCCGAACCCGGGTGAAATTTCTTATGTGATGACACCTATTGCCCAAGACGGCAGCTACAATGCCGTGCGACTTCGTAAGGGTAGGGAGCTCGTGAGTGGGATCCCCAACAAAGTCGACGGTTGGCACAAAAAGTGGTGGTTTGTCGGAGGGGCGTGGGAGTCTGCGGATCCTTCGAGTACCTTGCCCATATGCATCCCGATAAACTATGCAACTCTTGTTGAGCATGGTAAATTTTATGCTTTTAGCTCTGAGGTCGTACTGATCTAATTCTCTTTCTATCTTGCAGTGTTTACACCTCACTCCGCCGACCTGTACTGGGACTTCTTGGAAGTGTTCAACTTAGTTCGTGACACTCCCCCGAGTTGTCGGGACATCAACGCCTTGAACTTTGAGCTTGATCGACTCAAGGCCGGCCTGTAAACATATCCTTGTCACCTCAAAATCCCTTGTAAGTAACTGTCAATACTTGAAAGCTTTATGTGAGATTCATGTGACCGGATTTCTCTGTGTGAACAGTTCCCAATAATCCCATCTACCGACGTCAACTGCCCGCCTCTGCGATGGCTTCTCGTAAGAAATCAGTACTGTACCAGATGAGGCATGCGACGGCCACTGATGCTCCTCCTCCAAGATCAACTCCTTTTGGTCCCTCTGCCGTCGAGAAGGGAAAGAGAAAGTCCAAGGGGCCGACTCCGTCGAATTCAGAGCCTGCTCGAAAGAAGATGAGGGAGAAGATAAGCACGTATAAATTGGAGATCAACCGGGGGCTTGGGAAGTCACCGCTTCGTCCGACCTCACAGCCCACTTCGGCTCCAGAAGGAGGTCGTCTCCCAGAGGATGATTCCTGGCTGGGCTGGGATGCGGACCGGGTGAACGAGTAAGTCTGGTCACATATCTTCTTGATTGTTATCATTACTCTACAAATGACTTGTATCTTTTGTAGCCCGGAGTACACGCCGAACAAATTCTCCCCTGAGGTTCTGAGTTTTTTGAGGTCGCCACAGCTCATTCCGGCTGGGGTCCCTTAAAATTAGCCTGCCTACCTCTCCTGAGGTTTATAGAATCTGCCCCAAGGATGGACGCAAATGGACCACGCTAATGCCCATCTTCAGAAAGTGACGGACAATCTGTATTCGACTCTTGTCCACTCCCAGAAAGTGGCCCTCTTTTTGGAGAAATCTAGTGCCCAGTTGGAGACAGAGCTAGGCAACTTGAGGAAGGCACAAGCAAGGGTTGCCGACGAAGCTAAGGCAATCCTCTCTACGGCCGAGACCCGGAAGATATTGGAGATGTCCAATTCCGAGCTGACTCAAAGAATTTCAACTCTCGAGGGTCGCTTGGCGAATGTCGAGGGTGAGCTCGCGGTGGAGAAGGGGAGTGTGGCTAGAGTCAAGGGCGAATTGACCGAGGCTAAGAAGGAGCTGGTCACCAAAGAGGCACATTTTAAGGAAATTGAGGAGATGAATGCCAACTTTGCGCATGATGGCGTTCGTCGGGGCCATCCGTATTTATCATAATGCGAACCAGCCGACGACCTCAACGGATTTGTCACCGAGCTATCCGACTATGTGCGTGACAACCCTCCTGCCCCAGCGTCATGCTGGAGATCAAGGACCTGGAAGACATGGGCATCGACCTCTCGTTCTTTGCCAACCCAAGCCAGATTGTGCACCCTATTCCTGATCCAGATGAGACTCAGTCGGGTTTCACCGAATCGATCCCTGAGACCCCTTTCGGAATGGTTTGACCTCCACTGGAGGTCGCAGGGGGGGAGGCTGTAGATAGACCGAGTGCTAGCTCTGCTGAGGATGTTATCCCCGGGCTTTGATTGAGATGTATTTTACTTTTGTTTCGAGTTGCTTGATGTACTCTTTGTAATTGCTTTATGTACCGGCCTCTGGGCCTTCACCAGTTACTGAAAACTTTGTCTTTTTCCTTCCTTTGTTGTGCCAACTTGATTTCCTTACGCGACTTTCAAATTGCTTTGTTCTCGTCGTCTTATTGTTACTGCGACTTTATTTTGAACTTTCGCTTAGTCGTCTTACAAAGTCGGGGGAAAATCCCACCTCGCTGGGTGGTGATCTCACCTCCAATATGTCGAAAGTTATACCTCGAGTGGCAGATGTTTTTTCATACATGGCCCCCTCGTTTTTAACACAGGAATTTTGAAAAGAAGAAAATACATTATTTTTGACTGGTAGAATCGTTTACAAAGATGCGACTTCGAACCTATTGATAATACTGCTTTAGATGAGTCGCATTCTATGGGTACTGAGCCTTAGTGCCCTCCGGACTTTCGAGCTCGTAGGCTCCATTGGACAAGACTTTTGACACCTTGAATGGGCCTTCCCAGTTTGGACCGAAAGCCCCTTTAGATACACCAAACACCTTTTTTAACATCAAGTCTCATTTTTTGAATTGTCGAAGTCGCAATTTAGAGTTATAGTACTTCTCCGACTGTTGCTTATATCTCGCGTTTCTCATGTTGGCTTCTAGTCGCTTTTCTTCGAGTAGGTCCAGGTTTCTAGCTAAAGCCTCATCGTTGTGGTCGATCGCAGCTTGACTCGTGCAGAGGTTAGGGAAACTGACCTCCGCGGGTACTACTGCCTCGGTTCCAAAAGCCAGGGAGTAGGGAGTTTCCCCTGTTGAATTTCTGCAGGTCGTCCTGTATGACCACAACACGTCTGGCAGCTCGCCGGCCCATTTTCCCTTTCCCCCTTCAATCTTGGCTTTCAGCATGTGTTTGATGATCTTGTTCACAGCCTCAACCTGGCCGTTCAATTGAGGGTGGTATGGAGTCGAGAAGAGCTTTGTGATCTTCCATTTTTTGAAGAAATTATCGATTTCGAGGCCATCAAACTGTTTCCAGTATCCGATATGATAGCCTGCGGCAGATCGAATCTGTAGATGATATTCTGCCATATGAACTTGATGACGTGATCTTGATCTATGGTTGCCAGGGCTTCAACATCGCCCCATTTTGTGAAGTAATACACCGCTACTAGGGCGTATTTGACTAAGCCTGGGGCTGTTGGGAGCGGCCCAATAATGTCTATCCCCCACTTTGCAAAGGGCCAAGGACTGAGGATGCTCGTGAGTTCTTCTGGAGCGACTTTGATGGATGGTGCATAAATTTGGCATTCATGGCACTTGCGGGCGAAGATGATGGCGTCGGCCCTTAGGGTTGGCATAAAAATACCCTTGTCTTGTGGTTTTGTGAGCCAATGATTGCCCCAAGCGTGGTTTTCTCATACACATTCGTGTATCTCCCTTAGGATGGCTTGCCCTTGTTCTGGTGTGATACACCGAAGTAGTGGAACGCTGAAGCCTCACTTATACAACTCGTTGTTGATCATCGTATAATGCGCGACTCGTAATTGCAGCTGCCGAGCTTGAATTCTATCGTGTGGCAAGAGACCAATCGTCAAGTACTCAATGATGGGTGTCATCTAGCTCACTGTCGGGGTTCCTAGGGTCGCGACCACTGTATGATCAGTGGAGGGGTGGGAGAGCTTTGTGATGGTGACATCCTTCATCTATGCTGGCCCCTCTGAAGTAGCTAATCATGCTAGAGCATAGGCTCATGAATTCCGATCCCTCGAAACCAAGTTAACGTGGATTTGTTCGAATTTCTAACATAGTATTTTGACCACCTCCTGGTAAGCCGCCATTCTATCATCTCGGGCCTCGTATTACCCCGAGACTTGACATGCCACGAGCTGAGAGTCCGTGTGTACCTGCAGCCTCTTGATGCCCATTGCTATTGACATCTCCAGGCCGCTGATGAAAGCCTCATATTCGACCTCGTTGTTTGTCGCGGGGAAGTCGAAAGTGATGGCGTTCTGAATTAAATTACCTTCCGGACTTATCAGGACTACCCCAACACCTGACTTATGGGAAGTCGCCGATCCGTCTACGAATAACTGCCAAGGCGGACTGGCTGAGCTGCTGGCCTCCGAGGAGAAGGTAAGTTCGACAATGAAATCCGCAAGTGCCTAAGCTTTAATTGCCTGCCGAGTTGCATATGTTACCCCGTATTGTCCGACCTTTATAGCCCACTTGAGGCATCGACCTGTCGTATCAGGTCGGTGAAGCACATTCCTTAGAGGTAGGGAAGTAAGAACTTCGACTTGATGGTCGAAAAAGTATGGTCTCAACTTTCTTACACTCATGACTAGTGCATACGCCAACTTTTCTAGTGATGGATAACGCTGCTCGGTCTCGTTCAGCCTTTGACTGACGAAGTAGATGGGGAAATGATTCAGGCCCTCTGCCCAGACGAGCACCACACTTAGAGCGGTTTCTGAAGACGCAAGATATAGGAAAAGTTTTTCTCCCGGGACAGGTTTGGATAGAATACTCACGTCTGCCAGGTAGGCTTTGATCTTATTGAGAGCTTCCTGGCTTTCGGGTGTCCATTCGAACTTTAATTTCTTCCGGATCGTGTCGAACGTTGGCTTGCATTTGTCCCCCATTCGGGAGATGAACCTGTTCAAGACGGCTAGGCAACCTGTAAGCTTTTGTACCTCTTTCACATTTCGAGGTGCCCCATATCCAGTATGGCCTTAACCTTTGCTGGATTTGCCTCTATTCCCGGCTTGCTGACCAAGTGCCCCACGAATTTCCCGGACTCAACCTCGAAATTACATTTTTTAGGGTTGAGCCTTGTATTAAACTTTCTTAGGATGTCGAAGGTTTGTGCAAGGTGAGCAAGGTGGTCTTCCCTCTTCAAGATTTTGATGACTACATCGTCGACGTAGACTTCTACCGACTTGCCGATTTGATCGGCAAACATGTGGTTGACCAACCTTTGATATGTTGCCCCTGCATTTTTTAGGCCAAAGGGCATTCTCTTCCAACAATAGAGGTTCTTCTCTGTCAGGAATGAGGTATGTTGTCGATCAGGTTCGTACATGGCTATCTGATGATAGCCTGCGAAGACGTCCATAAACGACATCATCTCATGCCCAGCCGTCTTGTCTATCAGGTGGTCGATATGAGGCATGGGAAAGAAATCTTTCGAACAATCCTCGTTGAGGTCGGTAAAATCAATGCAAAGTCGCCAGGTTCTGTTTGATTTTTTTACCAACACCGCATTGGCCACCCATTGTGGCTGGTCGGCTTGCATAATCAGGTCGTTGTCTAGCAATTTCTTTATTTCTTCAGCAAACACTGCATATTTTTTCGGGCCGAATTTTTGCCTATTTTGGGCTATCGGCCTCTGAGCTGGGTCGACGTGTAATTGATGACATGCGACTTCCGGGTCGATCCCTTGTTGGGGTTATACTGAAAAGTATTCTTTTACTTTGTATAACCAAACTGAATTTCTTATTTATTTTACTGAAATAAATTATTTATCACATGTTGCATTAAATATGAATGAATGTTATATATATTTACTACATACCCATTCGATAAAGTTAGTACGTGTTACGTTGTAGTTAATTTGGTGATACCAGATCACAGAAGATCAAATTAACAGTTCCTCGTGACTAAGTACAAATTCACAACCCAGATGGAAATGAACAACCCATCATGAAAGGTTGAAGTGTAAGGCTCAGATTGACTTGTCTTGACCAAGGGATTACACTAGTGCATACTGATGCGCTGAAAAGGACCTACAAGAGGATAAATTCTTCGGTACTGAATATACAAGAATTAGACCTCAGTGGTGTGTTATTTCCTAATCTCCGTTCCTTAAATAGGATCATGTGAAATTAATAACTATTGCTTTGACTTATGATGGAAAGAGAATCAATGCGATTCGATACCTTGTATCTTGGACAATATTATTAATTACATGACGATTGCTAAGATTTAATACGGAGAATCGGCGTGCAAAATTTGCTTGCTTGATTTGTCCCCTTGGTGGGCTCGAAATCTTTATCATACCAAATCTTGCAAGTGGAAATTTATTTCCTTATGGATAATAATGTTGAGCTGTCTTTACTCCAAGGACAAAGATGTTAATTAATATAAAGTTTGTTCAGTGGCTTAATTAATTAATGGACTAAGATAATCTTAAACGCGGGAGATAATGACCGGGAGCCATATTATTGTGAAGTCGTAATGTGGGTTAAGATGGATAGTTCAATATTCATTTTATAGTGGAGTAAATTAATATTAATGGACTTGAATAATATTTTGGCTAAATATTAAAGCTTCATAGCCCATTGGAGGTCCAATTTTAATTCTCCTAAAGGCCCCTCAAATAGCCCAAACTAAAGTCCAATTAATAAAAAAGAGAAGAAAATATTTTGGCTTATTTTTCCACAATATTTATCGAAAATTTGGGTAGGAAAGAGAAAAAGATTTTTTCTTGATTTTCTTGGAAAGATCTTATGGAATAAGTATTCTTGAGATACAAGTTTATCCCATAAATTCAAGAAAGGAAAAAGATCTTATTTCTTCCTATTTTCATGTGATATTTTCGAAAATATTGAAAATGAAAGGAGGAGGAAATTTTGTTGGGAGATATTTTGGGAAATAGAATATATTGGATATATTCTGGATTGTATCTTGAGGAAGAAGCAAGAAAATTTCTCAATGCCCATATGACCTAAATTTTCGTCCAACCCTTGTATTATAAATAGGGGATGAATTTTTCATCCCCAAGTCCAATTCCATGTGTTGGAAAAATTAGAAATTCACAAAGGTGGTGGCCAAATATTTTATTTTCTCCTTTAGATTAAAATCGTTCGTTGATAATCCTCCCACCGGATTACATTCGTGGACATGGGACATATTTGAGAAGGCATTTTGGGTTGATCCATCGTCTCAACAGTTGTCTCTACGAGAGGTTAGTATTTACGTAATTCCTAGATTCCGCATGCTTAGGATTTACGTGGATCATGTGTACGCATGTTGTTTATTTGCTTATTAATTATTATGTTGAATTGATTTAGGATTAATTCATGTTAGTAATTAATTGATTAATTTAAATTCACCTCGAATAGATCCGGGCACCCCTAATTTCCCAACAACTGGTATCAGAGCCTCGGTTTCGAGCTCTGTATTTAAATTGTTATTTAAATTAATGTTGGCCATTAAATTTTATTGAAAATTGGATAGTAGAATTGTTAGATCTGTTTTGCAGGTATCCAATTGTCATGGTATTTAATGTGTTTATTTATTTCATGCGTATGAATGGTTTTAATTTAATTGACTCGTTTTTGAATTTATTTTTTCTCGTGAGAAAATCCACGAGTAGATTAGGCTATTTGATTTGTTCAATGTAATAGACTAGTCTAGATTTAGGTTTATTTATTTTGTAAAATAAATTGCAACCTGGTCGAAGACGAAGACGGAGACGAGAAATTAAAACGGATTCGGAACCGTACACGGGCGACGTGCATCACGCGAAATGTGCCAAGGGAGGGACGCTCGCGACGCGGACGTCTCCAGGTGGAGACGGGCATGACTCGGGCGTGGATCGGGATCGGCCCGGAACCCGCCTTTGGCGCTACCGAGGCACGAAATTGGGCGCCAGGGCGCTTTACGTGCGGGATGGGATCAGCCTGAGGCACCAAGCGTAAATTACCTGAAGGCCGAAGCGGCGGACGAGATCGGCCGCGATCTTGAAATGACGCGAGCGTCGCATGGGTGCGACCCGCCCATTGCCTACCGAGGCTGCCGAGAGATCCAAGAGGCGGCGTGAGCTGGGCCGACCGGATGTGGGCGTGCATCCCGACTGCGAGCTACTTGGCGTGGCGTTTCGAGATGGAGTTCTTTTCGAGACGTTCGAGTGGGATAAATTCAAGACGGCGTTTCTTCAAAATCAAGCCAAGAAAAATCAAACCATGACAATTGGATAATTTGTGCCCAACATGTTTATTTTTTTGCTTTGCTTGATTTATTGTTGTATTTTCTTATGCTTTATTTAATTTGTTTAAATGTGTTTGCATGAGAATTGCCCAACGAAAAATCTCAAATCCAAAAATTACTAAGTATGTTTTAAACAATTAATTCGGTTTTGAATCAAATTAATTTTGACCTCCATGATTTATTTATTTGTGAAATCTTTTGGAGAAATTCCCCTAAGGGACGGCCAAAAGAAAGTTTTCACATGAATAAATTCTCAAAAGGATGATTGTGAATTATTATTAGTGGCGACGATGACCCTCCCAAGAGGCTCGATCAAAACGAAGTAGTAATTCTGTATTTAATCATGGTACAAAGATGTGTGTTTATTACAGTTCAGCATGTCGCAACCTTTTAATCCACTGTTAATATACTTAAAGTCAATAGAATAGTATGGAAACTATGTTGATTGGAAATGAAAAAATTATGATTGTCCTAACTGCACAAAAGCACAAGATTCTTGACACACCAAAATTCAGATGAGCCAACTGACGAGTAAAAAAAGGGGCTCATCAGATCACCTTGCGAGAGATGTCGTCGCTAAAAATGGTGGATGGCAATCCCGTAAGGGATTACATCCTCAAAATTGATGGCCCACCTGAACAAACTTGAGGTCCTTTGGTACTCCACTCCCTGTTCAAAAGTTTTTGAGCAATTTGGCCTCGCTAGCTGATTTGTTGCAAGCTTTGGTCTCGGACATTGATGGAGCACAAAACTCAAGCTTTGACGGCAAGTGGTCTATCTTCATTTTCTAGGCCAAGGGAAGGCAAGAAGAAGAAGAGGACCAAAAGCCATAAGCAATCAAACTCAACTATTGCCAAGGGCAATGGTAAGATTGTTAGGATATAACCCCAACAAAGATGAGGAATGCTGGTGGTGTCAAGGAAAATCCAAAGAGGAAGTGTTTCAACTGCGGTAAAAGAGGACACTGGATGTCGGTCTGTTCCAATCCCAAGCGGAATGGAAAGAAAGGTAATTCTCAAACACTAGTTGTTGAAACTTGTTTAGCGGCGTATGCTACCCATTCATGGGTAATGGATACGGGGTCCACTAATCATGTTTACTTCACGGGTTCAAGCGGACCCGACAACTTAGTGGAAGTGAGATCCTCATCACGCTAGGCGATGCTACGAGAGTGGCAGCTGAAGCAGTGGGAGACGTGCAATTATCTTTTGAAGACAAGAGTTTAATTTTAAGAGATGTTCTTTATGTTCCTGTTTTCGCAAAAACCTAATTTCTGTTTCAAAACTATTTGCTGATGGGTATTCTGTTCGTTTTAAACATGTTACTGTTATGCGTAACGATGTGGTTATATGTCATGGAACTTTACGGAACAATCTTTATATTATTAATGGTGCACATCATTCACAGAATGCATCCTATAACACATCTATTGTTTCGAGTAATAAAAGGAAACGTTCGACTAATGTGAACGAGACACTTCTTTGGCACCTAAGATTAGGTCATATTAATCCAAAAAGGATCCAAAGGTTGGTCCAAGATGGTTCATTTCAGTACTTCCAGGTTGAACCATTTCCAACTTACGAATCATGTTTGGAGGGTAAGATGACCAAGAGGGCATTTGGAGCCAAGGGGCTTAGAGCTAAAGAAGTGTTGGAGATCGTCCACACCGATGTATGTGGTCCAATACAAATCAAAACAAGAAGAGGCTACGAGTATTTTGTTACGTTTATCGATGATTACTCACGCTATGGGTACATTTTCCTAATGAAGCATAAATCTGAGACCTTTGATAAATTCAAAGAATTTAAGGCTCAAGCAGAGAATCATAAGGAAAAGAGTATCAAGTTTCTACGATCTGATCATGGAGGCGAATACCTCAGCGATGAATTCTTGAACTACCTGTCGGATCAAGGGATTGCATCCAAGTTGACTGCACCCGGTACCCCTCAACAAAACGAGGTTGCAGAATGAAGAAACATAACACTTCTAGAAATGGTAAGATCAATGATGAGTTATAAGGATTTACCAAAATCGTTTTGGGGTTACGCCTTGCAAACAACAACTTATATTCTGAACTTAGTGCCATCCAAAACGGTTCCAAAAACCCCTAGGGAATTGTGGACGGGGCGCAAGCCCGACTTAGGACACATGATGATCTGGGGGTGTCCGACATACGTGTTGGATAGGGAAGCTGGGAAATTGGATGCACGTTCGGAATTAAGGTTATTTATAGGGTACCCTGAAGGAACGAAGGGATGCATGTTCTATGGTCCCAAAGATCAAAAGGTCGTAATCAGTACACACTTTAGATTTTTGGAAGAAGACTATATGAACGATAAAAAGCCTAGAAGCGAGATTACCTTAGAAGAACTTAGGGGGACTCCGTTGCCAACTGTACAAGAAGACATACCACGTGTCACACCTACACAACCCGAACCTCATCGTAGTGGGAGGGTTGTCAGACAACCCGAGCGATTCTTAGGGATCGGAGAGTCCTCGAACTTGATCTCAGGAGAAGAATCAGATCCATGGTCCTACAACGAGGCGATCCAGGACAAGGATGCGACATCTTGGCAAACAACAATGGAAGCCGAGATGGGTTCAATGGATCACAATAAAGTGTGGGAGCTAGTCGAACCACTTAATGGGGTAAAACCCATTGGATGTAAGTGGGTATAAAAGAGAAAAAGGGGCTCGGACGGAAAGGTTGAAACCTTTAAGGCAAGACTCGTGGCGAAAGGGTTGGTAAGTAGTAAATTATGCATATTTTTAATATATTAGAGTACAATTTATTGGACTCGTTTATGTTAAGATGACATGATTAATTACTTATGCATGTTTTGATGATATTATTCCGCACTTGATCGATTCTTGTGTTTTTAGTGTATTTAGGTATCTTTTGTGGATTATTATTTTGGAGTATGAAACTGTTGGGCCAAATTGGTGTTGCAAAAGCCCACACTGAGTGACCCAGTGCTGGTCCAGGTTCTAGAAATTGAGAAGGAAAAAGGAATTATGCGTGCGATTTGAGAAAAGAAGATTTGAGTATATCTTGAAGATTTGGTGAAAGATTTGTTTGTTGAGATTTGGTCAAGTGGATTAGGCGTGACTCAATTGGAATTATTCTAGAAGGCTCATGCAAGGTGGGAAGATTAGGAAATATTTATTAAGATGGCATCATATCTTTGGAGATTGGCGGTGCGTATCACCTATATAAGCAGTATATAAGCAGCACACGCAAAGGGGGAATTCCACGAAGAACCAGAGGCGACTTTTGGGAGATAGAAGCAGACAGCAGTTTTGAGAGTCTTATTTAGTTAGTCGTTTTATCCCAACTCTGGAAATTTCTGAACCCATGTTTAATGTGATTATTTAATTAAGACGCGTTTATATTATTTTTGGGATTGTTTAATTTATCTGTTTCAACTTCTTGCATGTTTAAATTAATTGATTTAGATTGACCATCTAGGTTAGTTGTTTAAATATGCCTGTTAAGTCTAAGCATGTAATCCGTGTAATTGTTATATGTGGAGACTCTTGGTAACAACTAGTGGATTCTCTAGGGTGAATTAGACCAGGTTCTTACGGGTCGCGCTAAGTGTACTTGGGAATTTGTTTGCTCTCTATCCTAGGGTTTAATGTTTTTAACTGGGTTAAATCTATAGGCTAACCTAGACTACTTAGTTAGAAAGGTTTTCTTGAAGGGGCGTCTTTTCAATTAGATATACATAAGGGATAGGACCGGGAAATCGAAGCGTTTTGATCCCCGAGGGGCATTAATCTTGAAAATAAATAAAATAAACGTCGAGGTCAAAGTGGTCGTGTTAACATGGGGGATGAATGAACCGTGAGTTGGGGTATTTATTTCTCTTTGGTTTCGTTCATTAAACTTTCAGTATTATTGCTTTTAATTGTTTAATCTTATTTATTAGTTCACTATTTTATTTATCTCGTAGTTATAGAAATCCAATCCATACCCCCCCTCTTGCGTTTGTCCTCATAAATTCATACAATAGCATAATAATTATTCCACGTTCCCTGTGGATCGACCCCTTACTTGCCACTACTACGAGTTAGTAGGATAGATTTGGGTATTTATTTTTGTAGCACCTCGACAGTGCGGTCAAATTTTGGCACCGTTGCCGGGGAACGGTGTAAATAATTTTGTGCTTTTTGTGTGTGATTTGTGGGGGCTTATTTTTTTCTGTTATTTTTTCAAGTATTTTAGTATCTTAGTTGTTGATTTTTCTCCCCTTGTTTTTTTCGTGTCGCTGCAACTTTTCTGCAATTCTGACACTGGGTAACCCAGTGTCACAGTAGCAGTTAAATTTTTGCAGTTCTTTTTTTGGTTGTCTTCTTCGTGTGTCTGTCTCAATTTTGTTGCAGGCTCTCCAGTGCTTGAAGTGAATGCGAATGGTGGATTACTAGTAGTGCCTACACTCTCCAGTTTATCCGGTGATACTCTTTCTCTTATCTTGCTCTCTCTTTCTTGTGCATATTTATTTTTGTTGCTTGTGGACAAGCAACGTATTAAGTGTGGGGGGAGAGGCATTGATTTATATTTGTGATTGTGCTTGGAGAAGTTAAATTTCAATGATGAGTCGAGATTTATTTGTTGAAAGGTTGTGATATTATTGTTTTGTGGTAAACTGTGGAGTTTCTGGTTAAATTTGCTTTGTTTGATGCATGCGGATGTTGTGAGTAGATGAAGGTTTCATGAGAGGGTCCGTTTGAATTTGTGATAGTAAAGTGATGAATTGATGAGTTATAGTTCTGAATTCTGCTTTGGCTTCCTTATAGTAGTGTAGTCTAATTAGGTTGCTTAGATAAATGATGCATTTATGGTGTGCCCCTTAAGGTTGGAATTTTTTTTTGAATGTGGTTTGGAGAAAAGGAGTTTAGTCGAAGAATTGTGAAAAGAAAAAGAACCGGTACAGCTGCCCATTTTTAGGGGCTCGAAGAAAAATTCAGAGCTAAAACCTAACGATGGAGTGAAGTTGCGGTTTTGCGTTTGAACAAAAAAAAAAGGTGCTGAGACAGCTGCCTACTTTCGGGGGTTCGAACGTATAAAGTCGGAAACAATTAGAGCTAAAACCCGACAAGTAGAGTGGTGCTGCAGACCTTAGAAAAAAAGGAGATAGGGGGTACACTAGGATGTAGAGTTTGTTGAAGCTACCTATTTTAGATGAAGTGTAAAGTAAGGAGGTCGAAGTATGGTAAGGGGCTTAACGAGTTAAGGAATTGAGGATCTATCATAAATGATTTTGGGAACTTTAGTGAAAGCTTTCAAAAGTTCACAATTTCTAATTGCATTGATCTTAGTCCGGAATTTCATGAGTTGCTACTTTGCTTTAGTGTCACGTTCTGTGTGTGGAGAGGACTTGAGCGAATTTTCTTAGCTTCTCCATTTTTACTCTTGATGTTGTTTTACTTGAGGACAAGTAAATATTTAAGTGGGGGTATTTGGTAAGTAGTAAATTGTGCATATTTTTAATATATTAGAGTACAATTTATTGGACTCGTTTATGTTAAGATGACATGATTAATTACTTATGCGTGTTTTGATGATATTATTCCGCACTTGATCGATTCTTGTGTTTTTTAGTGTATTTAGGTATCTTTTGTGGATTATTATTTTGGATTATGAAATTATTGGGCCAAATTGGTGTTGCAAAAGCCCACACTGAGTGACCCAGTGCTGGTCCAGGTTCTAGAAATTGAGAAAGAAAAAGGAATTATGCGTGCGATTTGAGAAAAGAAGATTTGAGTATATCTTGAAGATTTGGTGAAAGATTTGTTTGTTGAGATTTGGTCAAGAGGATTAGGCGTGACTCAATTGGAATTATTCTAGAAGGCTCACGCAAGGTGGGAAGATTAGGAAATATTTATTAAGATGGCATCATATCTTTGGAGATTGGCGGTGCGTATCACCTATATAAGCAGTGTATAAGCAACACACTCAAAGGGGGAATTCCACGAAGAACCAGAGGCGACTTTTGGGAGACAGAAGCAGACAACAGTTTTGAGAGTCTTATTTAGTTAGTCGTTTTATCCCAATTCCGGAAATTTCTGAACCCATGTTTAATGTGATTATTTAATTCGAGACATTTACGATATTCGTTTTGGGATTGTTTAATTTATCTGTTTCAACTTCTTGCGTGTTTAAATTAATTGATTTAGATTGACCATCTAGGTTAGTTGTTTAAATATGCCTGTTTAGTCTAAGCATGTAATCCGTGTAATTGTTATATGTGGAGACTCTTGGTAACAACTAGTGGATTCACTAGGATGAATTAGACCAGGTTCTTACGGGTCGCGCTAAGTGTACTTGGGAATTTGTTTGCTCTCTATCCTAGGGTTTAATGCTTTTAACTAGGTTAAATCTATGGGCTAACCTAGACTGCTTAGTTAGAAATGTTTTCTTGAAGGGGTGTATTTTCTATTAGATATACATAAGGGATATGACCGGGAAATCAAAGCGTTTTGATCTCCGAGGGGCGTTAATCTTGAAAATAAATAAAATAAATGTCGAGGTCAGTGTGGTCGTGTTAACATGGGGGATTAATGAACCGTGAGTTGGGGTATTTATTTCTCCTTGGTTTCGTTCATTAAACTTTCAATATTATTGCTTTTAATTGTTTAATCTTATTTATTAGTTCACTGTTTTATTTATCTCATAGTTATAGAAATCCAATCCATACCCCCCCTATTGCGTTTGTCCTCATAAATTCATACAATAACATAATAATTATTCCACGTTCCCTGTGGATCGACCCCTTACTTGCCACTACTACGAGTTAGTAGGATAGATTTGGGTATTTATTTTTGTCGCACCTCGACAGTGCGGTCAAGGGTACACTCAGAAAGAAGGGATCGACTATGAGGAAATCTTTTCGCCCGTAGCCATGCTCAAGTCCATCCGAATTCTCTTGTCGATTTCTGCGCACCTAGATTTTGAGATCTGGCAAATGGATGTCAAGACAACTTTCCTCAACGGAAGTCTTGACGAGGAAATCTATATGCAACAACCCGAAGGCTTCATTGAAACAGGCCAAGAGCATCTGGTTTGCAAGCTAAAGAAGTCCATTTATGGGCTAAAGCAAGCATCCCGGCCTTGGAATCAGGGTTTGATCAAGTTATAAAATCCTACGATTTTGATCAAAACAAATTCGAAAGTTGTGTGTATAAAAAGCGTGACGGAACTGCCTTGGTATTCTTGGTACTATACGTAGATGACATTCTGCTCATCGGGAACGATGTAAAGATGTTGTCAGACGTAAGGGCATGGCTGTCAAAACAGTTTGATATGAAGGACTTGGGAGAAGCTTGTCACATCCTAGGGATCAAGATCACTCGAGATTGCAAGAAAATGATGATCGAGCTTTCGCAAGATTCATACATAGATATCGTTTTGAAGCGATTCAGCATGCAAGATTCCAAGAAAGACTTTGTACCTTTTAGACACGGAATCCATCTATCCAAGGAAATGTGTCCCAAGACACAAAAGGAAATAGATGACATGAAGGGCATCCCTTATGCTTCGGTTTGGGAAGCCTCATATCTGCGATCTTTGTGCGAGAGCAGGATATCTGCTTGGCGTAAGGAATGGTGGCAAGATATCAATGTAACCCTGGGAAAGAGCATTGGACTGCGGTTAAGAACACTCTGAAGTATCTGAAGAGGACACGGTGTTGCACCCGGTTTGATTACCGGCGAACAAACAATTAATTGTTAAGAGATCCGATCAATATAATGACAAAAGTAGCGAAAGACACACGATTTGATTACCCAGTTCGTCTTTGGAATAGACTACGTCTGGGGGCACCAAGCCAGGATATTTTCTGTATTATTTCTGCCTAGGATACTAAAAGTTTTGATCCTTTACAATGTGCATTACAAGTTATATTTATAGACATAAATCTAGGGCTACAGTCTTCGTGAACTTTCTCTCGTGGGCCGATCATGGCTTCCTTCCTTGCTCTGCAAGTCGCGCTCACGGATATGCTTTCCCTGGTTACATCCCAAGAATTCCGCCTCACCATAACTGCCCAAATCTTGTCCATATTTATCTCTAACCGAAGTCGCGACCTCCTTGACCGTGACTTCCGACTCTTTCATGTCGCTCCGCAACTTCTTTGCTACATCAGGTCATTGGCGACCTCCCCGAACTCAAAATTACCTCGATCCTGCTCGGTGGATGAAGTCGGATACCAAGCTACATATGAGATTACCCAATCCCAAGCCTTCCTTAGGTCGGTTATTTCCCCGTACAACAATTGCCCCTCAAGATGAGGTCGCGAGCTCGCTTCGGGATCTTATCTTGAACCGTTGATATTAAATGCGACCTCACGGAAAGTCGATCTTGGGATCTGTGTCTAAGTCAAGTCTCGTCGTCCTTGGGGGCCGTATGGCGCCCTAGGTTTCCCCAATCGGTGTGACAAGTGATAGGATGGTAATGATGGTGCGGCAGACTGATGAAGTTTCAAGCCGCGAGTTCGCCCAATCGGCGATCGCGTGCTTCCTACGCGTTACCCACGTCGCCCTAATTTTCGTGGAGGTCCCCAAGAATTTCAAATTCATACTTTCGACCCTTCGCCTCTTTATAAATAGGTCTAGGGTTCCTCCATAAAACCCTTCCTCCTTTCCGTCTCTCAAAACTCGGACTGAACTTCCCGCGCCCGTCTTTTTATTTATTCTCCCGAGACCACAGCTTCTTCTCGTAACCGCTTTTTTCAATCTGCTCCAAGCCCTTCACCGCCCCGGTTTCTTCATCTTCGGATGATAATACCGCTGATCGACCGAGTTGTATCATTGAAAGTAAACACGAGACCGCCACCCTGATTCCATGACGCCTCCGTCATTGGTGCCTCAGACATCCGGACGGTGATGAAATGACGACAATTTCGAGGGAGTTGGATGACATAACACACATTCGCCTCGAACCGAAGTTCGCCCGAAGGTGGGTCGCTACTCGAGGGAGGAGACGCTGAGCCTTCAACCCCACACGAAATATAGCCTACGAGCTGACTTTGACTACCATTCATCACGTGGCCCATGCCCCATACAAGAGGCGGACCACGGCTTCCTAAGTCGCCAAGTCGGGATTTTGTGGCATCACTTGGCCAGAATCGGTGGGGCCCTCACCGACGGTTATGTGCAATCTCCCCGATGCCTTTTATAAAGTCCCCGGGATGTGCATTTTCTGGGCGACCTCCTCACGAAGAAACCAACCAACCGCCGCCCGGGATGATCGTGGTCAGCGAGCGATAATGGATCTTGAATCCGATTCCGCTCCACCCGGCGATTTCTCACCCTTGGCGACTTGGAACCCAGTCGACCCAGATCCTCCCTAATGGATGGAGTTACATTCTTTCCATAATATTTGTCTTTGGGACGGGCAGAATATCTCGATTCTTGAGCCAGAAATATCTTTATGATGATGCCCATTACCCAAGTGGCGGCTCTGATGCCGTCTCTTGACTTCCCAGGGGTAGGGAGCTGCGTGAGTGGGATCTAATAAAATCAACGGTTGGCACATGAAGTGGTAGTTAGTTGGAGGGCATGGGAGTCAGTAGACCCTTCAAGCACTCTGCCCATACGTCCCAGGCCGATTATACCCATCGAATTAGACCCACGATGAGTTTCAAACTTTTTTCCCGATTTATACACTCATCTTGATCTAATTCTCATCTTCTTTTGTAGTTTTTCACCCCTGCCCACCGACCTTTATTGGGATTTCAAAAGCGACATTACGACATCGTTTCGCGACACTCCACCCAGAAGTAGTCGGGGCGTGAAAGCTTTGAACACCAAGCTTGATCGACTCAACGCCGGCTTTGTATACTTATCCTCGCCATCGAAAATCCTGTAAGTTCCCTTACTCCATACTGTGCATTTTTCAATGTAGAAATGGTGGTTGGCTTCTCGCATTCTTCTACGTTCCTAGCGTCCTTGTTTACCTAAGTAAGCCTCTGCGGACATCATGGCCTCCGTGGGAAGTCGTTACGGGAAACATGAGGCAACTGGCGACCTCAAACGCCCCGAAGCCGGACTCCCCGGAGGTCGCCCTCCCAGTTAGGTCCCCAGCGGTCGCCTGCTTTGCCGACAAAAGGCAAAGAAAGGCTACGGGATCAACTCACGTGACTTCGACACGCTCGGAAGAAAGTGAGAGAGGAGATCTCGGCGTCTGGTCCGAATCAATCAACGAGTGGGGAAGAAAGATCGAGTCCGCCCGTCGCGATCTTACGACCGACCCTATCTCGCCCTTTGCTGCCCGCCTGCCTGCCGCCTACGGGAGGGGAGGTCAAACGATGATGACTCACTCCTTCTTAGTTTGGGAGGAGGAAGCGAACAGAGCAGTAAGTCCTCATTATGGTTTGCACGATCCTCTTTTTTTTACATTAATCTTTATAACTCTGATGATTCGGCTCTCCTTTATATAATTGAACTCGAACCCCCTTCGACTTTTCCCCGAGGTTGTTAGCTTCCTCGGTCAGTCCTCCCTTGCTTGACCCTCCCAATAAGTGGTAAGGTACATTTCGGCGTGCGCAACATGCCTCGGGCGTGGGCGCTTGATCATGACAACGCCCGTCGTCGAAAATGGCAGGCAATATGTACTCGACCATGGTCCACACTCTCAAGGTGGCCTTTACTTGAGGACCACCGGCCAAAGCTGAAACCGAAACTCGAGACATCTCCGTGAGTCCCAGGCTCGTGTATCCGATCAGGCCCGAATGATCTTGGCAGCGGCCGAGACTCAAAAAGGGCTAGAGAAAGCCAATGGGGAGCATCTTCTGTGGATCTTGACCCTTGAGGGCCGCCTTGCTGAGCTAGAGGGCGTGCTAGCCGAGGAGAAGCTGAAGTCGGCCCGGGCGGAGACTTCTTGGCCGACGTAGTGAAGATGATCGATGATCGGAAGGCGACCGAGGTGGAGGTCGATTTGAGGCCAGAGTGGCGGGAGAATAAGGGAGGCTGGACACTAGGGAGGCCCAGTTCAAGGTTGCCAAGGAGATGAACACTAATTTTGCGTATGTGATGGCCTTTGCCGGTGCCATCCGAATATTTCACCAGGCGAACCCTTGAAACGACTTTCTTTGGGCTGATCACTTTGATCTCAAGAGTGCGTCCGGGACAACCCTCGGCCCCGATGTTACATTGGATATCCAAGATTTGGAGGATATGGGCATCGATCTCTCCTTCTTTCCCGATCCGGGCCGTCGCCGCCTCTCTCCCCGACTCCCATTAGTTGACCTCGGATGCCACATCCTCTGAGCCCCATAGCGGAGAAGTTGGCGAGCTCGGGTCGTTCCTCCCACACCGCCCTCCCCCAGCCCGAGGCGGGAGATCTGCAAAGTCGGAGGTTGTCCTCAAGCTGTTGGCGTGCTGCCCGCTTTTGTTGTGGAGAGGATCTTGAACTCGAAGGCGATCTCACCATGAGTTCTGTAATAAAGCCTCCTTCACGGAATGGTCATTACCCCAACCTCGACTGCCCCAGCTGAGAAGGACTAAGATTGTAGCTCTGCTTCCCTTTTCTTGTTTTCCGTTGTACTAGCCTTCGGGCTTTTGGTTTATGATGTACTTCTCCAGGCTTGGTCTTATTAATGGAAGTTATTTTATGTTTTGATGCAGTGCTTATCTTACTATGTAAAATAAACTCCCATATTTCATCCCCCCCCCCGAGTTGAGATCGCAAGCTCGTCTTGGGGCCTTGACTTGAACTCGTACAACTTATCAACTTCTGGCAGGTCGGACTAGGGAAATGTGCCTACACCGAAATCTCCTCCTCGGGGAGGCGAAATGTTGCCTCGATTTTAGAATCGGTGTGACGGTTGATAGATCCATAATGATGGCACAGGGTATTAGGTGGCGCAGGCGCCATAAATTAGCCCACCAAAAGTCGCATTACGTCCCGCAGCATACGTCTTGTGGGTTTTTTTTGTGGGGCCCTCGAGGTTGGAAATTACAACTTGACCCCGCCCTCCTCTATAAATAGGGCGTTATTTCACATGAAAATTCACATTGTCCCTCTCTCTGGTCTCCCCTTTTCACCTCAAGCCGACTATGGGCAATTAAAGCGATCTTCTGGCTTTAAAACCCTTTGGGCGATAAGCCTCTCTGTCTCTGTGCTCATTGTTTAAACCTTCGGACCTTCTTTTGCGGCTCCTCCATCTCGGATTACGATTTCCCGGGAGGGTGACCATACAACCATTGCCAAGTTTTTCTTGTTACGGGAGGCGGATCCGGCCACTTTAGGATGGTGGGGCCCCTAACTCACGTGTCTCGGGTCGATCGAGAGAATCAGGATTAATGGTGATGGGCCCCCTCTTGATCTGCGATCTGAATTTAGTGCGAATCCCATCATGCCAAAATGCCCTTCACCATCCCTTGAGTTTTTTGTTAAATGTAAAGATGGCACTCGTGCTTGCTCACACGAAGCCCCATTCAAAAGATCGACACTCCAAGGATGTTGTAACATCCTTTTCTGATAGTTTTGCAGCATCTTCCTCAGCGACCTCCACGTCCGAGAGATGCTACCCTAGTAGCCATGTAGTATAGACCAAGTCACTAGTTCAAGTGGCTCCGTGGTATAGACCAGGTCGCTAGCTCGATTCCAAAAAATGTATTGTATTGGAATGCTTTCTTTACCGACCTTCGGGTCTATTGTAATGGGGTTTTCCCCGACCTCCGGGTCCTTATTAATGAGACTCTCCTTTTTAATTCCTTCATTGTGTTGACTTGATTTCCTTATGTGACTTTTTGCTTAGTCCTTGTCGCCTTATTTTCTATCGACTTGTTTCTTGGGCGATTCTTTATCTTATAAAAATCGGGGATGACCGCACCGCTAGGGTGGCGATCGCGCCTCCAGTATTTCTAAAGTCGGACCTCGGGTTCGCACATTATCAATCATGTCTTTCATGCGACCTGCATGTTATCGATCATGTCTTTCATGTGGTATGCATTTCATCGATCATATGTTTTTCATGCGACCGCTTGGTTTTACACATGAATCTTACATTTCAAAAAGAATAGAAATTGTTGTTACTACAAATACTTGTTTACATCGGCTTGATCGATCTGAGGACATAAATCTCTTTGGTAGTATTTTTTTCAAACGAGTTGCATTCCAATCAAATTGAGCCTTGGTCCCATCTGCTTTCTCGAGCTCAGATGCTCCATTTGGTAGAACCTTCGATACAGAGCAGGCCCTCCCAATTGGGGCCAGGGCACCTTTGAGTCTCAAGGTATCTTCTTGATCTTAGGTCCCCGACCTTGCAAACGTCGAACTTCGTACTTTAGAGTTGTAATATTTCTCGGACCTCTGTTTTGTATCTGGCATTTCTCATATTAGCCTCTGTCGCTTTTCTTGAGTAGGTCGAGGTTCCTCTCGGGGCCTCATCATTGTGATCAGCGACTTGGCTAATCCCGGAAAATCCGGGACATCGACCTCCGCGAGCACCTTTGCCTCGGTTCAAAGGCTAGCGGATAAGGGTTTTACCGTTGAATTCTGCGGTTGTTACCGTATGCCCACAACACATCTGGGGAGCTCATTTGGCCCATTTCCCTTTCCCTCTTGATCTTGGCCTTGGCGTGTGCTTTATGATTTTGTTCCGCGGCCTCGACACATTACCGTTCGATTGGGGGTGGTATGGGGTAGCGAATAACTTTGTGATCTTTCATTTTTGAAGAAGGCGTCGACCATCGTACCTTGAACTTCTTCCCATTATGCGATATTATACTTTGAAAAGCATCCAGAACCTCCGCAAATAATGTTGCGCCAAATGAATCGATGATGTGATCTTGATGTCGATGGTTGCGGTACCTCGGCCTCGGCCCATTTAATTTAAGTAATCCACCGCTACCAAGGCATACTTGACTATCACGGGGCCGTTGGGGTGGCCCAATGATGTCTATCCCCCACTTTACAAAAGGCGAGGGTGAGGGATACTCGTGAGCTCTTACAGTGCGACCTTGATGGAGGGATCCTGATTTGACATTTGTGGCATTTGCGGGCGAAGACGATAGCATCGGCCCTTAAGGTTGGCTAAAAATATCCTTGCCTTGTGGTTTTGTGGGCCAACGACTCCCCCCCAGTGTGGTTTCTGCATGCCCCTTCGTGTATTTCTCACAAGATGACTTGACCTTGTTTGGGTGTTATACATCGAAGTAGGGGTATGCCGAAGCCTAGCTTGTACAAATCCCCGCCGATCATTACGTAACGGGCGGCCCGTAACTATAATTGCCGAGCTTGGACGCGATCGGGCGGCAAGAGGATGCTAATCAAATACTCCATGATGGGGGTCATCCAGCTCGGCACCGGGTTTTCTAATGTTGTTACGATTACTTGAGCGGTGGATGGGTGGGGAAGTGTCGTGATGGTGACATCCTTCATATCCGGTGACCCTTCGGAGGTCGCCAACCTGGCTAAAGCATCCGCTCGAGAGTTCCGCTCTCTCGGTATCAGCTTGACATGGATCTGTGTGAACTTTGTGCATAGTGTTTTCACAATTTCCTGATAGGCTGCCATCATATCGTCCTTAGCCTCGTATTCCCCCAAAACTTGGCAGGCCACGAGCTACAAGTCGGTATGAACCTGTAATCTCTTGACCCCCATGGCTGTTGCCATTTCCAGATCGCTGATGAGAGCCTCATATTCTGCCTCATTATTTGTTGCGGGAAAATCGAAGGTAATGGCATTCTGGAATGAGATACCCTTAGGACTCATTAAAACCACCCCGGCACCCGACTTGTGAGAGGTCGCCGACCCATCAACGAAAAGCTCCCCGCGTGGTACTGAACTTCTGCATACGTCGGGAACGTAAAGCTCTACTAAGAAGTCCGCGATTGCACAGCCTTGATGGCGGTCGTGGCGCATAGGTTACTGCCGTCTTTGCCCGGAACCTCGATGGCTTTGTTTGAGCATCGGCTGAAGTGTCGAGCGGTGGAGCACGTTCATGATGGTAGGAAAGTGAGAACTTTGACTGATGGTCAAAAAAAAAATCGATCTCGGCTTTCTCACGCTCATGACGTATGCGAACTTCTCCTAGCGAGGTAAGCGTTGCTCCATCTCGTTTAATGTCTCTAACAAAAGTAAACCGGGCTGGATCGGACCTTCGCTTCACGATACAGCGCTCGGCGGTCTCCGCTAACAATAATGAAGAACAACTTCTCTCTGAGCAGGTTTGGGCCCTTGTCTCACATCCGCCATGTAAGTTTTGATTTTTCAAAGGCTTCACGGCTTTTCGGCATCCATTCAAACTTTGCCTTCTTCGGATCGTGTCGAACATTGGCTTGCATTTGTCCCCCATTAGGAGATGAACACCTTTCAGCGGCTAGGTACCCGTGAGTTTACGAACTTTTTTCACATTTCAGGGGTGCCCCATGTCTAACACCGCTTTGACCTTCCTGGGTTAGCCTCGTGCCCCACTAACTTGACTAAGTGTCCCAAAATTTCCCCGACTCTACTCCAAGTTACACTTCTTGGGGTTGAGTCTCATATTGAATTTTACGGGATGTCGAATGTCTGCTTGGTGAAGCGGTGGTCTTCCCTTTTTTAGGCTTTTGACGATAATGTCGTCGACATAAACTTCTCTGGCATCACTTCCCTATCTGGGGAAACATGTGATTGACCAGGCCTTTGGTATGTTGCCCTGCGTTCTTCAAAGAAAGGCATTCTCTTCGACAATATAGGTTCTTTTTCTCGGAAACGAGGTGTGTTGTCGATCTGGTTCGTGCATGGCTATTTGGTGATAGCCCGCGAAGGCATCAATGAATGACATCATTTAAATGACCGGCCCGTATTATCTATCGGTGTCGATATGTGGCATCGGGAAGAAGTCTTTAAGGCGAGCCTCATTGAGGTCTGTGAAGTCGATACATAACCGCCCGGTCCGTTGGACTTCTTTTACCAATCTTGCATTGGCTACCCATTGTGGTTGGTCCTGCTGCATGATCGAGTTGTTATCGGCGGTTTCTTCACCTCTTGCCAAAGCGGCATACTTCTCGGGGCCAAATTTTTGCCTCTTTAGCAACCGCTTCGGGATGGATCAATGTGGAGTCGATGGCATGTGATCTCTGGTCGATCCCCACCATGTCTTTATCGACGGTGAAGACATCTAAGTTCTTTTGAGAAAGTCAATGACCCCCCGAATTCGGCTCGGTATCTTGGGTAGATAATGACCTCGAGATCCGGGTTAGTTAGGTCGACCTTGACTTTCTCTAGCTCTTCCGGGATGGCTCTCTGGCCATCTTGTCGGGGATCATCGATTCGGCCTCGTCGAGAATTCATCGGGTTAGTACTTTTATTCTTGGAGTCGAGGTCGGCCAGTAGGTTCTTTTTTGTTTATCCTTGTCTTACTTAATTCTTCATTACATTTTATTGGTATCTATTACAAGTGCTTGTTCGATGGGTACTAGTCTTTGAAATTGAAAGGAAGACGAAGAGTAAATCAAACAACCTCTCGCATCAACTTGGTTGCCCTTAGCAGTCTTAAACCACCCCACTCTTGGTGGGAAACTATACTGAAAATAGAAAGTAGAGGGCGCTTGACCTCAAATTCATGTTCAAAAGGCCTCCCGAGAAACCATTATAGTCTTTGGGGAGGTCGACTACTAGAAAATCTAACAACCTAGTTGCCCTAACCTCACTATTCAGCGTAGAGACCAACTCAGCGGCCAACGGATCATCGTCCGGCCTCACAAGATGTTGCCAAATCCTTTTCACGAGGTGGTGCACCGGGGTGACATAGGCATCATAATCCCCAAAAGGCGATTGAGGTCTTTTTGAAAAGTATGTTCGCAAAATCCCCGTCGGCCGTGGAAATCGGCCACCGTAGTCCCCATGATGTTGGCCCTGATCACCAAAGGGTCGACATTGGGGTGACCCCTGGCCTTATCCTTTTCCCCAAACTCGATAATAGTGGATTCTTCCCCTAAGCGATAAGGTAACACATCTTCAGGCGTTCTCTATCTCCCTTATCTAAGCTTCGGCTTTTCGCTTGGAGAAGGAGCCGGAGGCTAAACCCCTTGATCCGAGGGGGAGGAGTGTGTATTATCGATCCCCGCGTTTTTTTTTATGGGCGGAATGGGTCGCCCTCCTGCCTCGCTCCTCGGGTTGTCGTTCTCATGGACGTTCTTCTTGTTGGCGGCCTCTCGGCACGTCACCCGTTCTTCCGAGGTCTCTTGATGAACTCGTCCAAGCGAGCCATCTTAATCTGATCTCTGAAGGCGGGGCGAATCTTTGCACTCTTTGGTATAGTGCCCGATTTTCTCGTGAAAATGGCGATTACTTGTTGGGGAATTCTGTCGCCTTGTTCTTCCTGAGTAGGGAGAAGCGGTTCCCACTCCGAATCTGAGTGAAAATGTTTTCGGGGGTCATGCCCGGGCATCCATCAATTTCACGGAATGCTTTCCTCAAAAAAACTTAGGGTGGGCTTGTCTTTCGAGGAAGACTTTTGGAACTTTTCTTGGAGCTCATGACCTCCTTGGTCTCGAGGGGTTAGGATTCGAGCTCACGCCCGTATGTGTCGGTCATTGCTTCATACTCCGAAAGTCGGCGTATTAATTCAGATGTCGGCTAATCATCTGTTGTTGATTTAGTCCCGCCCTAACCGGTAGGAAATGACCCCATCAATTATAGCTTCATCCCCCATGGGATCTCTTCCAAATCGGCTTATCGATCCTCTCAATGTAAGGCCATCATCAGTTCGCAGATCCCCCTTGGGTGTTCATCAAATTTGCTGTCACTGCCTCGGGCGCCCGAGCGTTGAAGTCGTTAGAATAGGCGAAGCCGAAGCTGCTCGAAGTGTCAACCCATTGTACGGCAGAGAGGTGGAACCATTAGTGAGCACAATTCGCTCGAGGTCGGAGAGAACAACCCGACATTTGGTTGCGTAAGTGGGCCATGCAATGCCATGTCTGGTGTGCCGCTACATGGACCCTTGGGTCGGTGTTCCCCATTATAGCGATCCAAGGTTCGCGACATTCGATCTTCCTTTGAGTAGCCGCCGGTGACCAAAGTTCCGAGTGGGGAGTCCGGCACGAAATAGATGACATACGAAGGGCATCCGCTTACGCCGGTACATGGGAAGCCTCGTATCACGCCGATCTTTGTGCACGAGGACAGGATATCTGCTTCGCCGTAGGAATGGTGGCAAGATATCAATGTAACCCTGGGAAAGAGCATTGGACTGCGGTTAAGAACACTCTGAAGTATCTGAAGAGGACATGGTGTTACACCCGTTTTGATTCTGCGTGCGAACAAACGATTAATTGTTAAGAATCAAATCAATATAATGGCAAAAGTAGCGAAAGACACACGATTTGATTACCCAGTTAGTCTTTGGAATAGACTAAATGCAGGGGCACCAAGCCGAGGATATTTTACGTATTATTTACACTTTATGATACTAAAAGTTTAGATCCTTTACAATGTGCATTACAAGTTATATTTATAGACATAAATCTAAGACTCTACTGATCTTCGTGGATGGGCTTTCTCTCGTTGTTGGCGTCGGGGCTTCCTTCCTTGCTCCCGCCGTCGCTCCACGGATATGCTTTCCTGGTTACATCCCGAAATTCTGCCTCACCATAACTGCGAATCTTGTCCATATTTATCTCTAACCGAAGTCGCGACCTCCATGACCGCGACTTCCGACTCTTTCATGTCGCTCCGCAACTTCTTTGCTACATCAGGCCGCTGGCGACCTCCCGAAACTCCAAAGTTGCCTCCCGTCTTGCTCCAGCTGGATGAAGTCGGATAACAAGCTACATATGAGATTACCCAATCCCAAGCCTTCCTTAGGTTAGGGTTATTTCCCGTACAACACACCAGGACAAAATGTTGGTTTATCAATCGGACGGTCTAATCCCCATCGTGATTATCTGGGACTCGGTTCCAATCGAGACATAGACTCAGAAAAGTTAACATCGGATAGTGTGTTTTTGCATGGGGGAGGAGCCATGACTTGGAGAAGCGTTAAGCGAAATGCATCGCCGATTCTACCATGGAAGCGAATATGTAGGCCTTGTGAAAAAAAAGCGGTTTTGGCTCAAGAACTTCCTAGTGGACTGGACATCGTTTCGATTTGCCCGGCAGACGATCACGGTTTCTTTGTGATAACGCCGAAGCGATTGCAAATTCTAGGGGAACCGAGAGCCCACAAGGCGGCAAATACATAGAAAGAAAATACCATCTTATCGAGAAATCGTTAAGAGAGGAGACATAAATTGGCAAAGATTGCGTCTGAAGACAACCTGGCGAGATCCATTCACAAAGTGCCGCCTCGAGTACATTCGAGAGACATGAGAAAGGAATGGGTGTTAAGAGCATTGCCAATCTGCTTTGAGTATAAGTGGGAGAAATATTATTAGGTTCGTGTAGGGTGACATTTAGATGTCACATAGAACACGAGACATGATGTAGTATACTTAAAAGCGGACTTTGAGTATAAGTGGGAGATTGTTGGGGTTATCTTGAAAAAGTATGCTTTTACTTTGTATAACAAAAACCGGTTTCTTATTTATTTTCTTTGAAATAAATTATTTATCACATATTGCATTAAATACAAATGAATGTTATATATATTTACTGCATACCTATTTGATAAAGTCAGTACGTGTTACGTTGTAGTTAATTCGGTGATACCAGATCACAGAAGATCAAATAAACAGTTCCTCGTGACTAAGTACAAATTCACAACCCATCATCAAAGGTTGAAGTGTAAGACTCGGATAGGCTTGTCTTGACCAAGGGATTACACTAGTGCATCTTGATGCCTTTGAAAAAGGACCCTCTGGGAGGATAAATTCTTGATCTTGAAAATACAAGAATTAGACCTCGATTAGTGCGTTATTTCTTAATCTCAAGCTCCTTAAATAGGATGGAGTGTGAAATTAATAACTATTGCTTTGACTTATGATGGGAAGAGAATCAATACGATTCGATACCTTGTATCTTGGGCAATATTATTAATTACATGACGATTGCTAAGATTTAATCTGGAGAATCGGCGTCTGCAAGTATGGCTTTTGCTTTTGATTTGTCCCCTTGGTGGGCTCGAATCTTTATCATACCAAATCTTGCAAGTGGAAATTTATTTCCGGTATGAATAATAATGTTGAAATTTGTCTTTACTCCAAGGACAAAGATGTTAATTAATATAAAATTCCATTCGGTGGCTTAATTAATTAATGGACTAAGATAATCTTAAACGCGGGAAATAATGACCAGGAGCCATATTATTGTGAATTCGTAATGTGGGTTAAGATGGATTGTTCAATATTAATTTTATAGTGGAGTAAATTAATATTAATGGGCTTGAATAATATTTTGGCTAAATATTAAAGCTTCATAGCCCATTGGAGGTCCAATCTCAATTCTCCTAAAGGCCCCTCAAATAGCCCAAACTAAAGTCCAATTAATGAAAAGGAGAAGAAAATATTTTGGCTTATTTTTCCACAATATTTTTCGAAAATTTGGGTAGGAAAGAGAAAAAGATATTTTCTTGGAAAAATCTTATGGAATAAGTATTCTTGAGATACAAGTTTATCCCATAAATTCAAGAAAGGAAAAAGATCTTATAAAGATCTTATTTCTTCCTATTTTCATGTGATATTTTCGAAAATATTGAACAAGAATGGAGGAGGAAATTTTGTTGGGAGATATTTTGGAAAATAGAATATATTGAATATATTCTAGATTGTATCTTGAGGAAGAAACAAGGAAATTTCCCAATGCCCATATGACCTAAATTTTCGTCCAATCCTTGTATTATAAATAGGGGATGAATTTTTCATCCCCAAGTGCAATTCCATGTGTTGGAAAAATTAGAAATCCACAAAGGTGGTGGCCAAATATTTTATTTTCTCCTTTAGATTAAAATCGTTCGTTGATAATCCTCCCACCGGATTACGTTCGTGGACGTGGGACATATTTGAGAAGGCATTTTGGGTTGACCCATCGTCTCAACGGTTGTTTTACGAGAGATTAGTATTTACATAATTCCTAGATTCCGCATGCTTAGGATTTACGTGGATCGTATGTCTGCGTATTGTTTATTTGCTTATTAATTATTATGTTGAATTGATTTAAGATTAATTCATGTTAGTAATTAATTGATTAATTTAAATATGTATTTAAATTCACCTCGAATAGATCCGGGCACCCCTAATTTCCCAACATCCCTAGCATGTCTTTGTGTGACCATGCGAAGACGTCCAAGTTCTTTTTGAGAAAGTCGATGACTTCTCCCTTCAGGTCGTCCAGTATCTTGGAGCCTATGATGACTTCTAGATCTGGCCGAGTGGATCTACTTTTGACTTTCTTGAGTTCTTCCCCGGGGTGGCCCTTGAAATTTGTCTTGTGAGGATCGTCGATCTCGCCGATTAGAAACTCTTGAGTTAGGCCCCGTTCTTGGAGTCGAGGTCGTTATGGCTTCTTTTCTTGTTTGCCTTTTTCATTATTCAATTCTTTACCTTTGAGTTTCACTATCTCTATACAAATATTTACTTGCGGATATCGTTAATGCGAAATTGAAGCGAGACGAAGAATAAACCAAATAACCCCTTGCATCAACACAATTAAGCCCTTAATGGTCTTGAACCCAACCCACTCTGGGTGAAATTTTACACAAAAAAGTAGAATGTTGAGGGACCTTGACCTCGAACTCATATTCAAAAGGCCTCCCAAAGAAAGCCATTATAGGAACTTGGGAGGTCGACAACTAGAAAAATCTAATAGTCTAGTGGCCCTAACCTTATCATCTAAAATAGAAACCAGGCTCAATGACGGACGGATCATGAAAGACGGCTTCACAATTGCATCCCCGTAGCCTTTCACGACGTGGTCACAGGGGGTAATGTATGCATCATAATCCCCGACCTGATCTAAGGTCTTCTTGAAGAGGATGTTGCATAAAGCTCCCCCATCTACCAACAATCGTCACGGTAATTCCCGTGATATTAACCTTAATCACCGAAGTCAATGTTTGGAGTATCTTATTCCAACTTTATCCTTTTCGCCAAACTCGATCCCACCGTGAAAACTGGTAGGACCATCTTTCTGGCATTTGCTATCTCCCTCACTTTGACCTTCATTCGTCATTTGGATGAGAAGTTGTGATCCCCAACCGCCCCGAGTGGGGAAAGGGTGTGTATGTGCGACCTCCCGCACCCTGGGCATGGGTGGTATTAGTCATTCCTCCCTACTGCTCTCGGGTCGGTATCCTTGGGCGTGATTCTGCTTTGCAGGATGATTTTCTTGTTGGCGACCTCTCTGAGCATGTTCTGATTTCTTTGGGGTTGGCTTAACAAATTCATCGAATAGTCGATCTTTGTCTGACCTCCAAAGTTGGGGAAGTGGTCTTTGCCTTTCGCTTGTATAGTGGCCTACCTATTCATGGAAATGGCGAGAACTTGTAGGGGTTTCATTTGCCCTTATTCTTGATAGGGCGAGGTGGGAAGGCGCACTCCAGCCCTCTAATCTGAGGTATAGACATGTCCAGTGTCATGCTAATGTCTCCATCGGTTTCACCGAATGTTTTCTTGAATGGCTTGAAGCATTCGGGTGCCTTATAGTGACCCCGGCTTTTTTTGGAGCCTTTTCTTTGTATCTGTGACTTTCTTATTATCGGAGAAGAAGATTCAGCGATTTTGATGTCTGGATCAAATCGCTTTCTCTCTCCAAAGTCGCCATAGCTAGTCGGATATTCGGCGATCATCTTGCCACAACTTGGTTCCTTCACCGCGAAAAAGATGGCCCCAAACAATTTCGCCTCATCCCCTATGGGGTCTTCTTGATATGAGTTTATCGGTCCTTTCAATATAAGACCGATCGACTCTGTATCCCTTGTTATTTATTCATTAAGTATTTGCTGGTAGCGAGTTAAGTGCGGAGGCCCGTGAAATGGGTCAAAAACGACTGGCGAGGTGTTCAAGCGTGTCCACAAGAATAGTGGTAGCGAGGTAAACCATGTTAGTGTTAGTGTCTAGAGACAATCTATTGAAAGGACATAATACTCGATGATATTGATTTTGATTTAATATTATAGTTCACTTAATATTAATGTATGACAATACACTTGTTTGAATATTATGTTTGATTGTTTACATTTATTCATGCAAGTGTTCCCATGAGTCATTCTTTGTCATTGAGGTTGTGAGAACTCGGATGACTTAAGCATGATTCTCAAATAACCCCGATCAAGGATCATCAAGAATGGGATATTGATGATCTGATGGAGATTGGTGTGCGTCTGCGTCATACTCTTAGAGTGTAGTAAGATCTCACTTTACTACGAGATACTAGGTATCTCATGATGGATGCCACAATTACCTTAGAGGGTATTGGTATACCCATCCGAAAACCGTTTGATGTATTTCCACTATATCCGTCTCACGGTGTCTCGGTTGAGTGGGAAGCGATCCGATACTCCTTTGACTTGAGGTCAATCGCACGACATGTGTGGGATGATGAACTTTGACCATGACCAACGCTTGCACCCTAACTATGGGTAGATCGGCTTGGATTGGGTTCATCACGAAGTGCGTGTCGTCGTGGTGGTTGAGCCAAGAATAAGATTCATTCCTCAATGTGGATTTAGAGAGAATACTCATCTTCTCATCATAATTGGATCAAAGTCATCGGCCGATGTAAGTCAACTTAGACTTTGTGGCTAAGTGTGACATACATGATCAATTAGTGATTGGAGATAACATGATTAAGTTATTTTAATAAACACTTCATCATGTTCGGGGATTATCGAGTATTAGCGAATGAAAGGAGAAATCATAATAACCCGTATTTTGATTCTGGTGTAGTTGCGTTTCTGCATAGCGTACCTCATATATTGAGAATGTCGATTTATTATCTAGGGTTCAATTAAGACCGTTAGTTTGACTAATCGCTCGATATATGAGGACCTATGGGTCACACAATAAGTAATTCCCTTTTACGGATTATAGTTGGTTGATTAAATGTTAAATTGGATTTGTTGGGAGATGAATTTAATAAAGAAATTTTGATTAGATCCTAAAACCCACGAGTATGACATGTTAGGGATAATCTTGATAAATGAGTCGGGTTTCGATTATAGATTGTTCGGGAAGTTATCTGCGCCATGTATAGTCGTGAGATATAGATCATGTTAGATTTTTGAAGATCTTGAAGAAGCGAAGACGAGGAGATCTTGAGTAATTGAAGAATCGATGAACCCGAAGAATCGATAGAGAATCGAAGATTGAAGAGGCGACGAAAAACGGAAAAGACTCGATGTAAGTTCACGAAGATATTGAAGGACTCGGATAAACCGAATGATTGAAGAAAGCGAGTAAATGTTAGGAAGATACTAAATTCTTCAAGACTCGAGAAAAACACACGAATGTTGAGGCACCTTTGAAGAAATATCTATCTGAATTTATACAAAGCGAGGAAAACATCTGAGTTCGAGAAAAAGTAGATATTGCCCAAAACATTCAAAGTCTTGACAAAAGGAACTAACTCTAGGTGTTGTTTAAGGATGTCTCATTCGAGAGAAATTAACCCAAAAGAGCCGTTTTGTTTGTCTACATTCATTAACCAATCGAGAGGAAGACAACATTTGCTTTCTTTGTTTTGGCAGCGGGACCTGAATTATGTCAAGGTCTTAAGTTCCAAACCAAAAATTGGTGATTGGCTACATGGTTTGCGTATTTCCAAAAACATGCAAGGGAGTGTTCAAACCCTAAATATAGCCGTTCATCAAACACCGGAAGAGGAACCCTTGATCTTATCTCCTCCAACGGATAGTTTTTAAGAATAACCTTGGTGATGGTTGCTATAAATACTAGTGACCTTCTACATTGAGAGGTTACTGAGGAAATTCAAGCAACTCAAGAGCTCATTCGTATTATTGTAAATTGAAGCACTCGAAATCCTAAATTTCCCAAGTGTTTCACATTGGAAGAAGCTCATTCACTAAGCCTAGATTGATAAGAAATATCAAAGCTTAGTAGAGATATCCTAGCCTTTGCATTTGTTCTTATTGTAAAGGATATCTCACCCTAGTTGGAAACCAACCCAAAACCCAAACCCTTTGTTAAGGTAGTTTGTGTGTGATTTGTTGGTGAGTTAGAGTTGTAAAGAGTGAGTAAGCTATAGTGAGTTAGCCAGAAAACTCTAGAGAAGAAGTTAGTAAGCTACTCGTGGTAGTCTGAACACTTGTGTGTGTTTGAGTTAGTAAGTGCAGTGAGTCAGCCAGAAAACTCAAGGTAGAAAAGTGAGTAAGCTACAGTGAGTTAGCCTGAAAGCTTTAGGAAGTGGTTAAGGAATTTCTCTGAAGATCAGAGAGAGTGGATGTAGGAGCTTGAGTCTCTGAACCACTATAATTCTGTGTTGTTTGCTTTACATCTTTGCATTTTATACATTGCATGTTTTCATAAAAGTGATTTTACTAATATTCGATTGGAACCAATCCTTTGAATCGCATAAAATTGGTCACAACCTTAATCCTTTGTTTTATTAAAGGAAGAAGATTTTTCGACAAAGCTAAAAGCAGTATAAACTTAGGGCTGACCATTCCCCTTGAGTAGCTAGAAACAGATAGTTACCAAAAGAACTAACTCCTTTGAGTGTTCATTAAGATAATTATCGATCCAAGCTCCTCGGGATCTCTGATAAATTCGAGGATCGGTTGGTCTAATCTGAAGCTTACAAAGCAACTTAGGATCCTTTGTCTCGATGGACTTTGACTCGGGGCAATCCATGCTTCTCGGGCCAAAATTATCGGGATAACGACCCATCGACCTCGATGAAGAAAAAAGTTTTAAAATCCTTTGAACCGTGTATTCCCCCCATACATCGTGTGAGACTTCGTTAACACCGGGACCAATAAGTGGTATCGGAGCGTTGGTTCATTTTGACTACTTGCTTTTTTGGTAGTCATAATCTATTCTTTGAAAGACTTTGGTGGTCTCTTGAATAGATCTTATTTGGTTGATATCTTACAAGGCTCGATCATCATGCCTTCTAAAACTTCCTATGTTCTCTGTTGAGAGCTACGATCTATGGAGATTGAGAATGCGGACTAAATACGTATTCAAAATATAAAAGAATGTGGAGTGTGGTTTATGAAGGACCATTCAAATTCTTGTTGTGAATCCCGGAATCAACGTCTTTGAGAGGAATAATCCCGGAGAAGAATTTCCAAAAGCCGATGATCAACTTACTCCCGATGAGAAAAGTTAGTCAATCTGGACTACATTCTTAAAGATACTTTGTATAGAACTATTGATGATGGTGTTATGGGGATGATTTCTCCTTTGTGAAACCTATGAAAAGAAATATGGGACACAAACATTTGTTATGTGTCGAAGCCTGCAGATCATATTAAGGAAAACAAACTTTTTGTTGCTATTGAAAAGTTTGATAGCTTTGAAATGGAAGATGGTGAATCCGTTGACAAACTTGAAGTCGATTCACTAGCATTATGAATGATCTGAATGCTCTTGGGAAAAAGATACCCCTGAGAGAAGTGACCTTTGAAAATTCTTAGAGGATTATCTAAGAAATGGGATATACATCTTTGTGGTGATTGTAAACACCAAAAATATTGATTCCATGCCATACCAACAAGTTTTCTCTCGAGGCGGAAAAGCTTATGAGTTTGTGATTGACAAGAAAACTAAAAATCGGCGACAAAATGATTCTTCATCTAGCCCAAGAATGTGGCTTTCAAAGCGAAAGAAAATCTGTAAGTCTAGAGAGTCGAGAACTCACTTGCCAAAAATCGGGATGAGTAGGAGGATAAGCTAATCTTGATGACAAGGAGGTTTGAAAAAGACTCGATAGCGGATATGGGAAATATAAAAATATTCAGGGAATCATAGGTCTGAAGAAACTTCGGAAAGTTTGAGGAATGAGATACCTTTGAAAAGGAAGGACCACAAAAGGTGAAGGATCCTCGTCCAAAAAGAAGGACTCCAAGACAAAGGAGGAAAGTGATCGGGGATGATGATGCCAGCATATCTTATAATTGTCGAAAAGAAAGGTCACTTTCAATATGGTATCTGAGCTTAGTCTAAAGAAAGAAAGGAAAGACAAGCCAAGAGAGACAAGAAGATCTCCAACAAAGCTATGATTCTTTGAGGAAGAAGAACATTCGAAGAAGGTTCCGGTTCCTCGATAAGATTTTCTCGAGATAGTAGCGATGATGATGTACATCTTATGGGTATGGAGGAGAGGTAAATTCTTCTATCTCTTGTTGTTGCTCCTACACAAGCACATGAGTTCTCAAGTTCAAGCGTGTAACGATAACTTTGACTGATGGATTCTTTTGAGAATCTTTTGAAGGACTACTACGTATTCTGAAATTGCTCAACTGAAACTCAAAAAAAAGAAACGACAAAAAAAGGCTAATGCTGAGAATCTGAAGTGGAAAGACTCTAATAATCTTTGAGATCACTTCTCAATTGATGGGAACTCTTGATGAACTAGATGTTAAAAAAGTACAACTCTCGAGAAAAAAGAAGGTGATATAGAAATCTGAATGAAAAATTAGAAATCCTTTGTGGAATTGATTATCGAAGCGAGTTCAATGACCTCTTTGAGAAGCATGAAACTCTAATGAAATGTGAGGATAGTCTTGAAAAAAAATTAGCTCTATTGAATTACGCATCTAAAGTGATAGATGAAATTGAGTTATCAAAGACACTGCAATTATAAAAAATTTGGATTGGGATATAATCCGAGGGGAACCTCACAAGGTCTTGAATCTTTAAACTAGTAGCACCAAGAATGTCTTTGTTAAACCCGGTGGCATCAAATCTTCTCCTTTGAAGAAACGACCGAGTTTTAGACAAGGGTAAAGAACCTATGGTTTGAGAAAAAGCGAAGGTTCGGGGAAGAAACCAAACCTCGGAAAAGGCTAGAAAACACGAACACTTTCGGTAAAAAATTTTGAACCCGATTACCTCAAAGCCTCAAAATTAAGAATACCAACTGAAGATCTGCCTTTGAACCATTAGAGGAATTTTGAAGAAAAACACTTTCAGTGAGAGATATTCTCAAGCTGAAAAAGACCAAGTCCTCAGTTCTTGAAAGACCCCAATTTGATCTGAGTAACCTAAACCCCACTTGCCTAAGGGGTAAAAGGTTTCCTGAACCCAATCAGCGAGAAGCGACCCTTATTGCACCAAAGCCAAAGCACTTGAACAAAAACTGAACTCAAGAAGAACTCTAAGGCTCATGTTCATGCTAAAAATTTGGAACTACATCTACGAGGATCTTGCCAAGGCACCTAGGGTGGTGAATGTTTATGTAGATGTTTATGGAAGACAAATAAAAGCCACTCTAAAGTAATTAGAGTTGTTAGGCGAATCTGGGTTCCAAAAGGTACAACTAACTTTGGTAGGACCCTACACCAAATGGGTACCTAAAAGCGATATGTTTCTGGTGGAAGATAAGAACCTTTGGTGAATGAAGATAACATAGCCACGATGAGTGGAAATGAATTAGCTCTGCTGTATATATATCTGGACGGTGGATGTTCAAGACATATAACGGGATACAAGCAACTACTCACTTGACTATGTTGAGCAAAAAAGGCCCTCGGATCACTTTTGGAGACAATTCCAAAAAGGATTTGAAGGATATGGAACTCTTGAAGTTGATTACTGTTCATATCCATGGTGTTTCATATGTGTTTGGTTTAAAAGCATAACTTGCTTTCTATCGGCCAATTGTATGACAAAGTTGGTGTTGAGTTCTCAAAAGAACTTATGTTATGTAAAAACAATGCTTCTTGAAAAATTTTCTTGTTGGTACTAGAAAAGGAAATGTGTATCTTCTTTGATTGGAGTTAAACTCTAAAGATACATGTTTGGTTGCAAAAAGTTCCAATACCCGTTGGTTTTGTGGCACAAAAAAAATGAATCATTTAAACTTCAAAACCTTGAACAAACTTGCAAGATTAGAACTTGTGAGGGTTACCCAATGAAGTGTTCATAAAAGATCATGTATGTGATGCTTGTCGGAAAAAGAAAAAAACAAATCGAGCATCTTTCAAAAGCAAAGTAGATGTTTCTCTTGATTGAATACTACAAGCTTGTTACATATGGATCTCTTTGGTCGATAACACTGTGAGCACTAATGGCGGAAATATACACTTGTGGTAGTTGATGACTACTCTAGATACACATGGGTCATATTCTTTTCGATAAGAAGGAGACTCGGAACAAAAGCTGCGGAACTCTTGAAAAGGCTCGATCTTGAAAAGAATCAGAAAAGTGGTCAAAATCGGTTAGATAAAGGCCGAATTTATCAACCATATCGATTATTGTGTAGAAAATGGAATAGCTCATGAAACATCGGTTTACTGGGACCCCACAACAAAATGGTGTTCTTTGAAAGAAGAAATAAGACTACGAAAAAAATTTGGAAGAACAATGATTCTTTGAAGGTGATATTCTTAAGAGATTTTGAAATTTGAAATCATCAACCTTTGCATGCTACTCTCGGAAGCAGATCCATGTTGACCAAGAATCAAGGAAAAACACCTTATGAAATTTGTGGAATGAAAAGGAAGCCTCTTGTTTTTTCTTTTTAGTGTGTTTTGGTTGCAAGTGTTTCATACCAATAATGGTAAAGATCGGTTGAAAACTTTTGATAGCAAAGGCGATGAAGGGATATTCTTAGGATATATTCAAGTCGATAAAAACCTTCGAGTTTACAAGCTGTAGACCCTATTGTGGAAGAAACACCTCATGTTGTTTTTTGATGAATCTACTTGTGTTCGGAAAAGCGAGAACATGACTTCGGGAGAAATGACCAAAAAATCACCGGACTTAGCAAAAAAAGTCCTCTGAACACGAGAAGAAGAAATCGATCACTTTCTATGAATGGAGTAATCGGACTTCGAACAAAGAAGTTCGGGATGGAAAAACTTCGGGGATGGTGAGACTCGGGATGGAAATTTTCCCTTTGAAGGAAAAACCAACCTGCTTGAAGGCGACCAATCCCGAACATACACGATTCGGACTTCGGTTATATAATCTTGAATGAAGATGTGGTTCTGGTGAGGCAAACTCCGAATCTATCAACCAGGGAACAAATGTCTCGATAATGTTTACGAATGGAATTTCCCCTAAGGAAGATGATTCCTTTCTCTCGCTTCTGTTGTTCCTGATTTTTGATGAATATACGAACCTAACATTTACGATGTTGAGGATACTCTTCTTGAAGGGGAACATCGAGGAGAAAATGGTTGGATAATCATCCTACAAGTCCCGTTGTGGGTGATCTATCGGAAGGTGTCAAAATAAGAAGGTTCCAAAAGTGCTTTGTTACTGCTGCTTCCTATCGAAAAAAAGAACTGTTGAGATTGAAGAAGCTCTACAAGATTCATTACGGATTCTTTGCTATGCAAGAAGAAATGAATCAATTCACAAGGAATGAAGTTTGGGAGCTAGTGGAGCCGGACCCTAAGAGGCACAATGTGATTGGAACTAAATGGGTGTTCAAGAATAAGAGATGAAAACAACAACATTGTGAGAAACAAAGGCAAAAATTTAGTTGCCTGAGGTTATTCCCAAAGAAGAAGGCTTGGATTATGATGAAACCTTTACTTTTTGTTGCAAGACTAAAAGCCATCGAATTTGTTTCTTGCATATCTTTGCCTACATGAAATTCACGGTCTATCGGATGGATGTGAAAAGTGCATTTCCGAATGGTGTGCTTAAGGAGGAAGTATATGTAGAACAACCTCCAGGATTTTGTCAGAGTGACCAAGTTTCTGAGGCGGGGAAAGCCTTGTATGGTCTTAAGCAAGCACCGAGCATGGTATGATACTCTTTCTCGGTTTCTTCTTGACCATGGTTTTATCAAAGGAAGCTGTTGATAGAACTACATTAGGGATAGAAGATGGGAAAGACATCTTACTGTTGATTTATGTGGATGACATCATATTTGGTTCTCCAAATAATCGGTTGTGTGAAAAGTTTTATACCCCCGATGAAAGGAAAGTTTGAGATGTCGATGATGGGGAGATGAATTTCTTACAAACTAAGGAATGAATATTCATCAATCAAACAAAATACACGAGAGATCGATTGCAAAGTATGGAGTCTGAAATTGCAATCGATTTAGAATTCCTATGAATACTAACTTCTGAAGATGGATCGATCTGAAAACCAAATCGATAAATCCTGCTTTGATTATAGAGGATCATTGGATCATTCTATATATCTCACTTGCAAGTAGGCACGATATAACATTTGTTGTTGGGATATGTGCAAGATACCAAGCTAATCCTAAAATTTAGTCACATGGAAATTTGCCAAGAAGATTACGAAATATCTTAAAACCTTTGTGAATAGAGGATTATGGTATCCAGTGATGATAACCTTGAATTAATTGTTGGATCTTTGACTATGGAGGATGTAGAATTGGCGGGAAATCTACCACAGGGAACTTATCAATTTCTTGGAAAAAAAGCGATATCATGGTTTTCAAAAAAACAGACCTCGATGTTGTCCATCTCTTGAAATTTGAATACATGGTTTGCGAAGGAAATTTGTGCCGCAATTCTTTAGCTCGAGACAACAATTGAGGATTATAAGATTATAGCCATGAAGTACCCGTATTTTGTGATAATAATAGTCTGATTGCTATTACACAAAATCGATGATGTACACACGGATGTAAGCATGTTGATATCGGACATCACTTCATCGAGAGATCATGTTGAAGAAAGACATCGAATGGAGAAAATTCATCTTGATAAGCAGGCGATATCTTGACTAAACCTTTGGGTGAATCAAGATTTCAGAACTATCGATTGAATTAGGAATGTTGGATCTGGTGAATAAAAGCAAATCTGAAAAATTGAAGATTTTTCGGATGCATGAAGTTTTTCGACTTTTCTTGAAAAACTTCGGGATAAAATTGAGAGTCTGAACCTTTGAGTCTTGGAAACTCGGTAATCCGCGAAGTTCGATTATCGGTATTATCTTGACATTTTATCAAGGTCAAAACTTCGATAAAAGGCCCGATGGAAAAATTAGTGCGAAGAAGTTGTTGACTCATGCACTTCATTTATTGTCCAAAACTAAATCTCAGTAATCATTAGCAATAAATGACAAAATACCTGAAGAAATAATTGGGCGGGACTTTTGAAATTCTCGAGGAAAGTCAATGATCTGCGAGAGCGATAATTAAATCCTTTGTTCATTAATCACCAAAAAGGATAAATTGGCTAAGTATTTGTAAAACCGTCCTTTCAAATACCCGTTTTAGCGAGTTTAATCTCAACCGTCGATTTTTTTCCATCTCTGTTTATTTTCCATAAATCAAAATCCTATATCCATTACAAAGAACCCATTCAAGCCCTATTTCAAAAAGGCCTTCGTCTTCACAAACCCTCTGCTTCAAAACCTTCGATTACCCAGAAATCTCTTATCTAAAAAACACTTCACTCAAAATCACCAAAATGACACTCTCTGTATCGACAAACTCGCCATTTCCAACAAACCATGAGTGCGAACATGTTGTTTCTCTGGAAAGCACATCGATACAACTCACGAGGAGGAGGCGTTGCATATGATTAAGTATGACAAAACTTACTTATGCAGTGAAAATCAACGAGATCTTTGAATATCTTAAGGAGGTAATTGAGTTTGTTTCTAATATCTGATTGGATGAAAAAAATTGCATAGAGTCTAAGATTCTGGTGTTGCATTTGGAACATAGTACAAAATATGTGGATTTTGTTGGGAATTGTATATTATTCTAAGAATCGAATTAGTATATGAGTTAAGTGATAGAGGTGAAGACCTACGGTATACATGATGGGTAGGGAACAAGAGTATTTGGATAAAATTCTTGAGCATCAGGTAAAAGTTTGAAAACTACTTTGAATAAAAGCATTTGAAGCCTAAATATCGGTATTGTTGGATATTGTAAGCAAATGCATCATGAGTAGATCACAGTAGTTTAGAGCGGATAAAGCACGCCTAAGTTAAAATTAATGGCGGCAATTGAAGATTCACCTACTCGACATTCGATTGGTTTAAGCTATTTGATCGAGGTGGTGGTGATCAAGCCAAACACATTCGGAAAGGTGAATGGCTCTGTGGTTGTCGAGGGAAAAAATTCTACATGCAACCAAAATTGCATTTATCTTGGAAGCGTCTTGAGAGAAGAGGAGGACATTTTCTTGGATTCACGTCCTTTCAAAGTCAAAAAATCATGTTTGTAGGTCCGAGGTTTTGTGAGGCTGAATCTAGAGGGGGAGGGGTGGATAGACTTAAAACTTTTCGTCTTGGTCGGTGTGAATCTTGATTTCACGATCGAGTCTTTGGTGGTCGATTTGGGATGATGTTCAATCTTCTTGAGTGCACAGGGAAGATCGGTTTGATATCTGTCGGTTTAGCCAGTCTCATAAGCTTGTAAATACCAGTGTGAAAAACCGGTTTAACAAATCAGATTCTTAAAATCGGTTTTTCAATCGGTGACTAAGGTGTCAACTTTGTCGGATCGATTCTTAGTCGACCACCGATGACTTAACTTAGAATATCAATGCGTTTTAAACTTCGGTTATTGTGGATAGTGTAAAGCGATAAAAAGCAAGTAAATGCACAAGATTTTTTATAGTGGTTCGAATGAAAACCGTCTTCGTCCCTCTTCCCTTAACTGGGGGGCACCAACAACCAACCAACCAACAAGGACTTAGTTTATGTGTTAGTCAACACCCAGCCAGATGTTTATTGAGTTCACGCTCTCAACCGAGGAAATCGAAACTAGAATCTCTGATGAAATCTTCTCGGTAACAAACTTAACCTAACTTTGAGTTTGGGTAAAGGTTTGTTGTGGTTCAAGCCCGGAAATCTATCACGGTGTTTATGTAGCGAATCTTTAGTGGATATGATTTCTTGCTAAGAAAATATGGGATGAACACTCTAAGAATAATCTTCAAATATGATGTTCTTGGCGGAGATTTTCTTTGTAGTTTTTGCTTCTTTGCGGTGTCTCCGTGTTTGTTCTTAGTGTTGTCTCTACGCTTCTTCAATTTTGAAGATCGATCCCATTTATAGACCTCGAAATCAAAAGTTGGAGAACAATTTGAATTTAATTTATATTTGGTAAGGTATGGGATATGATTGTGGCGTGCTCCGAATATCGGCATAATTAGCGTAGGCATGATTAGTCTTGATTTATGTCCATGACATCGAATCCGTATTATCGACTCTTTTTGTGCGTGTTGCTTTCTCCTTGACCCTTGGCACATTTCATTAATTTGTCCGTTAGGCGATTGATATTCCTTTTGTAGAAGATTAAATCTTATGCGGTGTACCATTTTGGTTGGCGCCCATGTGAAATGACTTGATCGGATAAGCGGTCGATCTACCTTGTTGAGTCTTGATCTGCAGTTGTCTTAGCTCAATATCACGGACTCGGTGATATAGGTCTTGAGTCTTACGGTAGTCTTGATCTTGGGTGACTCACGAGCCTCGATGTATTCGATCATCTTGAGTCTTGAGGTTTATTCTTTTGAGTCTTGAGGTTTATCGAGTCTTAGGTTTATCCCGAGTCTTGAGTTCATCCCCGAGTCTTGATGTCTTACATCTTCACGATCTTGACTTCTTTTCTTGATTTGTTCTTAGCCTTGATCATCGACCTTATCGGGTCATCGATGCTTCAACGACCTATACATATTGAGTTCCCCCTCAATATGTGACCTATCTTTACATCGATTATCTATACATTTAATTTGGTCATCTTAATCGATTCTAAGTCATCGATCGAATTTCTTGGTCTTTGGTCCTATTCTAACTTTGTTTTGGAACTCCCGTCAAAACTTAAATACAAATTTCCCAACAATGTTCAAACCAAACGAAGAAGACTTTGAGAGGAAAAAGAAAAGAAAAAACATTGAGTCTCGGGAGGAAGCTTGCCGAAGAGAAGCCGGGAAGATCTGGCAGTGGTGGAGCAAGTTAGGGAAACAAAATGACTTCTTAGAAATCATTTGAGACAACTAATGAAGAAGCCAAACAAAGTTAGGGGAAAGCCTTGATCTGCAAATTAAATGGGAGAAAAGGTGAAAGCGAAGAAGAAAAGCACTTGCTCCTCGGAAGCCTTGAAGGCTTCAAACAATTGCGAACAGGGGAGGCGGTGGCGAAGAAACTCAACTTTGAAGGCCAACAAGGGTTGAAATCTCCCGCCAGGGGTTCTTGCTCATGTAGTGACAAATGTCGGGAACAAGCGAGGAGCATGTTTTCTTTGAGGTACTTTCGAAACCTCTCTGAGCTCGGATAAAATTTCTTGGGGAAATTTTCAAGGACCTCGATCCTTCTTGAAGAAAGATTTCGGCTCGGACTTGGATCAATCCCAACCTCGAAATTCTTGAATTTGGATCTTATCACGAATGAAAAATTTCTCGATCCATCGACCACTAAAACTTGTACAATCAGGAGCATTTTATCCACGAAAGCCCAAATTGAGAAGGGAGGGCGAAAAAAAGAGTGGCGCGAAAGGGAGCGATTCATTCTTGATAGGTACCACGAAATGGGCGCATATCATGACCTTGAGGATCTTTTCTTCAGAGCTCGGATCCATTGTGTACATTACGAATCAATCAACTTCAAAAATCTTTGAATATTTCCTCATTCGGAGGAGAGGGTAGTGGAAAAATTTGAAAGCTAACGTGTTGTGAGTTTTCAAGCTTCAAAAACAAAGCTCGAGGATGAAAATTTCTTGATTCGATGGCTGGTGAAAAAAAAAGCTAGCTTTGAAAAGAAAATTTCTTTGAAGGGTAGATGCTTCCACTCTCATGATAAAAAAAAAAGATAAGGATCGGGGAGATGATCTGCGAAAAAGAAATCTAAGAAGGAGAAGGAACCTCGGGCGAATCTTGAAAAGAAAGGAAGCGAGAGTCGGATGGAGACGGATCTTGATCTTTGAACCAAGTGATATTAAACAACCTCGGTGAAGTTAGCATTCTTGGTACCTTTTAGCCTTTGTTATACATTATGCGGAAATTCTTGGCGTACCTAGCTTTTAAATCGATGTTTATGATATCTGGTGAGGCTCGGTTAAAGCGCCCGATTCGATTGAAAAATGTTGTACAAACTCGATGGTTGATTTCACACCAATCTGGATGAGTTAAAGAAGATAGAGCGAGGATGGAAGAGATCTTTGGCAAGTCGATCTCAAAAGCTTGAGAATCTAAGCTCTTCATCGAGCATCTTTGCAAACAACTCTCCACGAACAAGATGACTCGGATGGAGTTAGTCACGGTTGCTCAAAATCGAAAATGGAGAACACGAGTTCATCATCGTCGCTTCAAACAACTCTGTCGAATTAAATTAGCTACATTAGATGGAAAGATTGATGGAGTACATCTGAGGCTTAATGCGAGAATGAAGCGGATGTATCAAGAAAAAAAGCTGCTATCTTGAAGTCGAAGCTAATTGAGAAGAATGATCGATGATCAAAATAGTTGTTGAGGAAATGGGCTCTCTGCTTTCATGACCAAGATAGCCAGAAGATGATGCATGATATCTTCTCAAAGCGGTTTTCTCCTCTTTTTGGATGAGTTCTCAATGGCCAAAAAACTACATGATGAGGTTAGAAGATGAGCATGATCGGTTAGCGAGGCGGTCTTGATGTGGGCAAGACCAATACTATATGGATCTTGCCTTGACTCAACTACTCCCAAGGTATGGTGCCAAAAAGGGGAAAAGGCACAGTGGCAAATTAAGTTAGTTGTTGGCACAAACCTTGGAGAAAAAAGACTAAAAAAAGTGAAGGAAAGAAAATTTTGGATGCCTTGAGTGAGATTGAAGCCACTTGAAAACTAAAGTTCTGCAGTGTTCGAGAAACCTACCTTCCTTTCGGACAAATGGTCGGATCGAGGAAGTAGTTCTTGAGAAAAAATGAGTGATAGAAGGATGGTTGAAAAGCAAGCAAGGCGGGGAGAAAAGAACAAAGCGGCTAAACTACTCGAAAAAAGTGATTATGCCTTTGTTGAATCGGATGAAGAACCGGAAAAAGAAGAAAAAGAACGAAGGTTTTGAAACTAAAAGACTCGAGGCCGAGAAAAAGTGATTATGGAATTTGAAGAATCAGATGAAGAACCGAAAGAAAAGGATCATAAAAACTGGGTGGTTTCAAGAGACTTTTTGATACTAAGAAGACTACAAATGGGCCTGCTGAGTTGAAAATGGATAAATAAATGATGCATGGGAGATTATCAAAGTGCTCCTTCTATTACGATCTTGAGAAGGAGAAAGAAAGAATGAACATAATATTTCTTGACCTTCTACCTGAGGTGGTTTCAATGAAGTTCATCGGTTAGCTCGGGCCATAAGAAAGCCGAAAGACCTACAAATGGGCGCACGTTGATAAATGGATACCATTGCAGATAAATGATGCATGAGAGGAAATCAAGAGAACCTTCTGGTTCTATTATGTCTTTTTTTTATTTAGTTTTTCATTGTAAACTTTAATGTCTTTCTAACTGATCAATGAAAAGTTTATCTTACACTTTCAAAGATAATATCTCATTATCTTCTTACATGTCTATTATTTACTTTGATATGTCATATTAAATTGTTGGGAGTTTTTTTTTTTGAGATAAGCTGAAACTTTGGTATAGGATAAGTTTTCTCAAATGTAACAAGATGGTTTTGACATCATCAAAAATGGGGAAATTGTTGGGAGATGAATTTAATAAAGAAATTTTGATTAGATCCCAAACCACTGAGTATGATATGTTCAGGATAAACTTGATAGACTGAGTCAGGTTTCAGTATAGATTGTTCAGGAAGTTATCTGCACCATGTATAGTCGGCGAGATATAGATCTTGTTAGATTTTTGAAGATCTTGAAGAATTGAAGACTCGGGAATCTTGAGTAATTGAAGAATCGATGAAATGAAGAATCGATGGAAAGAAAGATTGAAGAGCGCGAAAAAGCGAAAGACTCGATAAGTTCACGAAGATATTGAAGGACTCGGATAAACCCGGAATGATTCGAGGAAGAAAGCGGAGTAAATTTTAAGAAGATACTAAGTTCTTTGAAGACTCGAAAAACTGAATGTTGAGGAGGCCTTAGAAGAAATATCTATCTGAATTTATACAAAGCCGGAGGAAAACATACAAGTTCGGAAAAAGTAGATATTACCCAAAACATTCAGAAAGTCTTGGACAAAAGGAACTAAAATCTAGGTGTTGTTTAAGGATGTCTCATTCGGAGAAATTAACCCAAAAGAGCGGTTTTGTTTTGTCTACATTCACTTGAAGGCGAGGAACCGTCGAGGAGAAGACAACAACATGCTTTTTTCTGACCTTTGAAAGCGGCAGGACCACTGAATTATGTCGATGATCTTAAGTTCGGTGCAAAAAATTGGTGATTGGCTACATGGTGCATATTTCCAAAAACATGCAAGGGAGTGTTCAAACCTAAATATAGCGTTTCATCAAACACCGGAAGAAAACCTTGATCTTATCTCTCCAACGGATAGTTTTTTAAAGTAACCTTGGTGAAGGTTGCTATAAATACCGATGACCTTCTGCATTGAGGGAGTTCGGGAAATTTCAAACAACTCGAGAGCTCATTACGTATTATTACAAATTGAAGCGCTTCGAAAACCACTAGAATTTCCCAAGTGTTTCACATTGGAAAAGAAACTCATTCACTAAGCTTAGATTGATAAGAAATATCGAAGCTTAGTAGAGATATCCTAGCCTTTGCATTTGTTCTTATTGTAAGGATATCTCACTTTAGTTGAAACCAACCCCGAAACTCAAACCCTTTGTTAAGGTGGTTTTGTGTGTGATTTGTTAGTGAGTTAAATTGTAAAAAATGAGTAAGCTACATTGAGTTAGCGAGAAAACTCTAGAAGAAGTTAGTAAAACTCTTGTGGTAGTCTGAACACTTGTGTGCTTGAGTTAATGGTACGCAATGAAATTCGAAGAAAAAACTCAAAGGTAGAAAAAGTGAAGTAAGCTACGATGAGTTAGCTTTGAAAGCTTTAGGAAGTGGTTAAGGAATTTCTCACGAAGATCGAGAGAGAGTGGATGTAGGAGCTTGAGTCTACGAACCCTTTATAATTCTTTGTGTTGTTTGCTTTAAATCTTTGCATTTTATCATTGCGTGTTTTTTCCTTTGAAAAATGATTTTACTAATATTAGATTGGAACCAATCCGAAACAAAGCGCGTAAAATTAGTCCTGACCTTAATCCTTTGTTTTATTAAAGGAATAAGATTTTTTAACAAAAGCTAAAATGAGTATAACCTTAGAAATTTAACCATTCCGCACACTTGAGTAGCTAGAACACATAGTTACCAAAAGCCCGAACTAACTCTCTCTTGAGTGTTCGATAAGATAATTATCGATCGAAGCACCTCGGGATCTCGATAAATTTAGGATCGGTTGAAATTGTCTGAAGCTTAAAGCGACCGGGGATCATTGTCTCGATGAACTTTGACCGGGGCAATCAGGTGCTTCTCGAGTAAAATTATCGGGATAACGACCCGTCGACCTCGATGAAGAAAAAGTTTTAAAAATCACTTTGAACACGTGTATTCCCCATTACCGTGTGTGAGACTAGTTAACTTAGGGGACCAACGAGTTTAATATTTAATTTATTGAAGTAATTAATAATAGATTAATTTGGAATTAATTATTATTAATATTTAATTAAATTGGATTTAATTAAATAAGGATTCCCAATAATTATATTTGGAATATAATTGTAGGATTTAATGTATATGGAAATAAATCGTAGAGATTTTCATATGAAGGCGTTTAAATCAAGTAAGATTTATATTTAGGGAATTAAATTAAAAGGAATGAATTTAATTCAAGATTAGGGATTTTATTTCCCCAATTGGGTTAGCTTAGGAAATAAATTAAACCTCAATATATATCTGTTTCTTGGGAATTATGAATAGCGTTAATTCATATTTATCCATAAAATCTAGAATGAGAATTTTTCCTTGCAAATTCCATCTCGGATTCATATTTGGCATGCTTCTGTCTTGAAGTCAGTGAGCAGGGGATTACGTGGATCACAAGTGAGCAGGGGATTACGTGGATCTAGTAGTAGAAATCTGCTTTCGAGGATTCTTTGTAAGGTTTACCGTTATGATTATTATGTCTGTCTGATTAATTATTAGTTGTTGGTGAACTTTAATTTCCATTTGCTTGGCGTGTGATTCGTGTTTCACGTTCATACTGAATTAAGCCCATTGGTATCGAGGCTTGACTCTTTGTTTTAATTGCATATCATATTGGTTTAAATTAAAAATCAATTTGTTGATTTGTTTATATAATAATTTGGTACGGCAATTTTTTTTTTGGCTTTGACAGCACCATATGAAATCAACATATTGGGGATTTATTTGCTTGGCACTTTCCCCTGTTCGTCTTCTTCGGGTCACCATCATCGTTTTAGGGTTTTGAACCTTTGTGAGATGCGTCGCCGCTAGCGGCAGAGACCGCGGTGCGTCGCTTGAGACGGCGGCTCACGCTGCGTCTCGCGACGGCTGTGAGTCACCGCGGCGGCTGTGCGGTTGGCGGTGCTCTCATCTTCGGTTCGAGACGTTTCGCGTCAGTCGATTAAAAGCGGCGGCGACGCTCGCTTGCGTTTACCGATTGACGGCGCTCTGTCTTTCTGGCTTCATACACCTGCTTCGCGTCTGATTTGGTTGAATTTATTTTTGTTTTGGGTCGATTTCGTTGTTGCATCGGAGAATCCGTTTGCTTCTTCGATTTCGAGGTCAAATCGATTCGTTTCAAGGCTTATCGGCACGATGCCCGTGCGTTTTGAACGGCGGTGATGGCGAGTCGCTCGCACGCGCCTGGTGGCGGCGGCGATGGCGACTCGCCCACGCTGTCACGACGGCGATGGCTCGCTGGGTCTATTCGGTTTTGAACAAGATGGTTCCTTCTGGTCTTAATTTGTTCGATTTACCCCTGATGCTTGCACTGCTGTTCGATTTCAAAATTGTCCCTTAATCTTCGAAAACGTTCGATGTTGTTTCTATGTCGAATTGTTGATGATGAATGTTGACTGGGTTTGGATTTTGTGAAATTGGATGTCCCAAATTACAGATTGGATCTGTCGGATTAGGGCGGTGATGTGAGGAGGGCTATTTTGCAAAATTATTTTGAGACAGTCTCTCCCGTGCAATTTTAAAATTTGCACCTGAGCTCCAAAATTTTAATAAATTAAAATAGTTTTAATTTAATAATTATTAAGGGCTAACGAAGTTGGACTCGAAACATGTTTATTAATTGGACTAATGAAACTTAATTAATTGGATTGATTAAGGATTTAAAAGAAATTTATTAGTTAGATTAATTGGATAAATTTAATTATTTTAATAATTGGTTAATAATTATTGAATTTATTTTAAAATTAGATTTTGAAATTAATTCGATAAAGTTTTAATAGATTATTAAATTTCAACATTTCTTAATTTTTTAATTAATTAGATTACTTAACTTTTATAGTCAGCGTTATAAGCTATTTTGGATAAGTGGTAATAATTTATAATCTTAGTATTATTGTTTGGGTAGGCAGCCCCGTATAAATGTTAGTCAATCCGTGTAAATCATGTTTGGGTAATTATTTCCCAATAATTCTTTCGAATATGATGTAGATTAACATGTTGAATCTCGATTAAGCAATTAATACTCATTTTAAAATGTTCCTATTTAAAATATGGTTTTCTCATTGATTTGATAAGATGTCTTAGTCAAAATTAAAAAAAAAAGAAGATTTAGATTCGATAGTATTAAAGGCCCTAAATCTTTTCTTTCGAATCTACACTACGGAACTTTTATTGGGACGTGTAATGTCAAACGATGGTTGTAAACTAACTTAACTTTATTTAACTTCGCCTCGCCATGAAGGTTAAGGGACATCGATCGAACTAGGTTTGACAAACTAGGAATTCTTGGTTTACAATTGGTTTGGAGACCTACGGTTATCTTTATTGTGATATTGACCCTCATTTGGTCATAATAGTAGGAATGTGAATCTGGTCATTTCTGATTTATATTTGATATAAATTCATACTTTTCTTCAGATGAAAGTTAGTTGAGTATGTGAAAATAATGGAACAAAATAAACACTAAAAGAAAGGTCATGTTTATTTTGATTCTTTGAATATTGATCATAGGAATTATGTGTTTTAATTCGTTTTATTTTATTTCTCTTGATTAGTTGAAATGTATAAGCTGTTATTGAGATGTGTTTTGGAAACAAACAAAATTAGGCTAGGCAATTTTTTACGGACTAACTTTTGAAAATATGTGTTTAGTCTTAAAGCGAAAAAGATTAATCACGTGTTGGACACCGTCTATCCGGGTTCTTGATTGGTTCCTGAAATGCGTTTGGCGTTTGACTCGGAAAAGCATCAAAAGATCTTCCCAGGACTCGATGTGTGATGTTGCTCGGCATGACTCTAGAATAAAAAAATGACATGAGAAAATAGAGTCTCTTCTAAATGCTTCAAGCATCTGAAGGATCTCTTTGATTCTGAATCTCGATTAAAGATTTATGAAGTGATGAGATATACTTGTTGGGATCTTAGGTTAAAAAGGAAGATTTCACCTCGTGTGCTTAAGATGATAAACAATTGATAAACTTGGTAATTTAGGCTTTGAGCTAAAAAGACCAGCGTTTTCATTTATCTTTATCTCTGATTCGCTCTCGTGTTCATATTTTGGCTTCATTGTGAACTACAATTTGAATAAGGCGGATGTGACCATGCACGAACTTCCTGGCGTGCTCAAGATTTTGAGTTCCTTTATCCGCAAGATGGAGTTCAAAAAGAAGGAGTGGGTAAAAGCAAGGATGTGTGCCTCTCTTGTGAGTAGAAGAGAGCCTTTGGAAGAAGAATATAAGGTTACAGTTTGCTAAAAAGGAAGGCCTTTGGGTGTACGGCACTAAACGTGTATGTTTATTATTAAGATAAACATGTCCACTAATTGCATAAGCTAACTTGGTATTGAATCTTTGGACTTGGCTCACACATTTGTATGAATGTGAAGAGTCTCGTATGTTTAAAGCGGATTAAATTTGGGTGAAATCGTCTTACGTGGAAATATAGCGAGAGTTCTTTAATTGAGCGTGTAATGGACTTATGTGTTAGACTTACCCTTTGGTTTTAGATTAGAACTTCATGATTGTCATTTAAGTTCTTCCTATTACTCTTAACATTATTGTCATTCCTATGTTAGACATTGAGGTTATTCCTTCCATTTTAGTGATAATAATTGTTATTTCACGTTGAATGGTTTATGGGAATGACCACATGGTGAATGGTTTATACTTGTTGCATTGTGGATATAATATTCTTAATATCTGAAATAAAAAGACTCAAACTTAGTAATCATGAAAACCCGACTTACTTATGGCATTGTAGAACTTGATCATGTAAATGACAAAAAAATTTCAAGGTTAAGAAAGTTAAACTATTAGCTGTTGGGGAATTAATTGCGGATCTATTAGGATGAATATTTAAATACAAATTTAATTCTAACAATTATTCTTAGCATGAATTAATCTATATTAATTGAAATAATAATTCAACAACAAATCATGCATATAAAAGCGGATCACGTAAAATCCTATCCTGCGAGAATTGCTACTGGTTTTCGTGAACTAACCTCTTAGGTGTGACAATGGTCTCGTCGATTAAACACACCAAAAAAACCTTCCCAAGTATTCACTAAAAACTTGCTTTCTCGTCGTCAGGTGGAAGGAAACTTCGCGAACAATTAACAAAAGGAAAAATAAAATTTGTTGCACCACCTTTTGTGGATTTACTAATTTTTTTGACACATGGAATTGTCTTGAGAATGAAACACTCATCCACTATTTATAGAGGTGTAGTGGCGATTTTTTGCATATGGAATAGGAAAAAAACTTTTCTTGATCTCGAAAATCTTGAATATATCTCTATATTCTTTTCTCCATAATTAAAATATTCCATAAAAATCTCACTCTCTCTTGTTATGGGAATTTTTTTAAAAAAGGATCAAGATTCCAAGATTTGGATCTTCTTGAATTTATGAGATATTCTTGTATTCCAGAATACATATCTTCCATAATATCTTTTCAAAGAAAATCAAGAAAATTTTTCTTTTCATTCTTTTCTTAAATTTTTGAAATTTATAATATAAATAACCAAGTGGGAGATTTCTTGAATTTAATGAGATAATCTTGTATTCCAAGAATACATATCTTCATTCCATAACAAAATTCAAAAATCTTTCTCCTTTTATTCATATTTTTAGAAAAATGAAAAAAAATAAGCAACAAAATTTATTTTATTTTTTAAACACCTTTTTCAATTATTGGACTTTATGTTGAGCTACTTGAGGGCCTTTAGGAGAATTAAGATTAGACCTTCGATGGATCTTGAATTATCAATATTGAGCCACAATATTATTCAAGCCCATAAATATTAATTAATCCGCTACATAATTAATATTGCACTATCCATCTTAACCCATATTCTGATCAATATGACTTAGGTTATTATTTCCGTGTTTAAGATTATCTTACCCATTAATTAATTCAAGCCCCTTTGAAATAGCTTTCCATTAATTAATATCTTTTGTCATAGTTAAGGAGCGGTTCAACATTATTATCCATCTGGGAACTAGTTCCACTTGCAAGATTTGGTATGATAAAACTTATGAACCTCCCAAGTACCGTCGAACAAAAGCGTGCTTTACCACGATTCTCCGTATTAAATCTTAGCAATCGCGTATGTGACCAATAATATTGCCCAATATAAAAGTATTGAATCTCGTTGATTCTCTAAGTAATAAGTCAAAGCGATAATTACCAACCACACGATCTATTTAAGGGGCGAAGATTAGAAATAACGAACCACTGAGGTCTAATTCTTCCTTGTTAGATTAAGAAGAATTTGTCCTCTGTAGAATTCTCTTGATCATCGATCATGAACTAGTGTAATCTCTTGGTCAAGACAAACCAATCAAGAGCCTTACACTTCAACCTTTCACGATGAATTGTTCATTTCCATCTAGGTAAGTGAATGATGTACTTTTTTTTTACAAGGGGTTATTAATTTAATCTTACGTGATGCGGTATCACTAAAATTAACTTCTAAATATAAGCGTCTTATTTATTGAACATTTATGCGATAAATATATGTAACGTTGATGATATTTAAAGCATCGATGATAAACAATTTATTTGATAAATAAGTCAAAATTGATTTTTGATTATACAAAGTAAAAGCATACTTTCGGTATAATCCCAACAATCTCCCACTTATACTCAAAATGCCTTTTAAATATACTACAACATGTCTCGTGTAGTTCCTAATAAGTGACATCTAATGTCACCTCTGAACTAATAATGTCTCCCTTATACTCCAAGCGGTTTAGCGGTCTTGACACCCGTTCCTTCCACATGTCTCGAATGTATTACAAGGCGGACCGCTTTGTGAATGGATCTGCTGGGTTGTCTTCGTAGCGATCATTGCCACCTCTATATCTCTCCTCTTAGCGATTTCTCGTATAAGATGGTATTCCTTTTCAATGTGTTTCTTTGGCGTTGTGGGCTCTTGGTTCCCTGAATTTTGCAAGCTTTCGGCATTGTCCTGATAAATAGTGATTGTCTTTGTGCAAATTCGGAACTACATCGAAGTCCTTAGGAAGTTCTTGAGCAAAACCCTTCTTTTTTTGCCTCTCAAGGACTACATATTAAACTTCGAGGGGTAGAATCTCCGTGCATTTACTAATGTTCTCCATGTCATAGCTCCTCCCCATGAAAAACCACTCTAGGAGGTAGATTTTTACAGAATCTATGTCGATTGGAAATCCCAAGTCCAAGTGTGGCCGATGGGGATTAAATATCGGTGATAAACCAACATTCTATCTCAAGAGTTCTTTTGGATACTTGGAATTTTTTTAACTATAAATCGATGTTCTTTCCCCGGTTACTTTGATATCTTGCCACCATGCGGCGGTAAAAGCAGATATCAGGTCTAAATCTGTGACATTGCATACATAAGGCTTAAGCGGTAGAAGCATAAAGAATGCCTTTTCATGTCATCTATCTCCTTTTTTTGTGTCTTAGGGCACATTTCCTTGGATAGATGGATTCCGTATCGAAAGGTACAAAAGCCTTTCTTGGAATCACCATCTTTGAATCGTTTAAAAGCGATGTCTATGTATGAAGCTACGATAAGCCTATCATCCTTTTCTTGCGATCTCAAGTGATCTTGATCCCAGGATGTGCAAAACCCCCCTAAGTCCTTCATATCAAACTATTTTTAAAAACCATGCCATACGTCGATAACAATCACGATTCTACATCTTTTTGTACACCTGACTTTTCGAACTCGTTTTGATCAAACCCATAAGATTTTATAACATGATCAAAACATTGGTTCCAAGCTCTGGATGCTGTTTGAGTCGTAAATGGACTTCATGAGCTTCTGAAACTAGGTGTTCTTGGCCTTTTTCAATGAAGCCTTGGGGTTGTTGCATATAGATTTCTTCATCAAGACTTAGTTAAGGAAAAGTCTTGACATCCATTTACCGATTTCAAAAGTCGAGATCTTGTGACAATCGACAAGAAGAATCGGATGGACTTGAGCATTACTCTGGTGAAAAAAAGTTTCCTCATAGTCGATCCGCTTCTTTACGAGTATAACCTTTAACCCTAAGCCTTTGCCTTGAAGGTTTCCACCTTCCCGTCCGGTCCTCTTTTTCTCTTGTACACCCACAACTACCAATGGGTTTGACCCCATTAAGTGGTTAAACTAGCTCCACACTCTGTTATGATCCATAGAACCCAATTAGGCTTTCATTGTTGTTTGCCAAGCGCATCCTTGCCTTGGATTGCCTCATCATATGTCCATAGATGCGATTAAATCTTGTTTGGGAATCAAGTCGAGGACTCTCCTATCCCATGAATCTCTCGGGCTGACTCACAACCCTCCCACTCTGACGAGGTTCGGTTATGTAAGTGTGTCATTTGGTATGTCATCTTGTCTGATTGTACTTGAGGTTAGCCCACTTAGCTCATTTAAGGTAATCTCATCTGGGTCTTCTTTTGTTCATATAGTCTTCTTCCAAAAATCTAAAGTGGGTGCTTATTACCACCTTTTGATCTTTGGGACCATAGAACATACACCTTTTTTTGTTCCCTCGGGGTATCCTACAAACAACCTTAATTACGATCGAGGATCGATTTTAAACTTCCTTGTCCAACACGTGGGCGGGACACCCCCAGAATTTTCATGTGTCTCAAAAGCGGGCTTCGCCCGGTCCCACAATTCTTTGGGAGTTTTGGGAACCCGATTTGGATGGCACCAAGTTCGAGAATGTAAGCCCTTTGTTTCCAAGGCATGACCCCGGGCGACTTAGGAAGATCGCGTAACTCATCATAGATCTAACCATTTACAAAAAGTTACATTTTCTTTGCTCTGCGCAACCCCGTTTTGTTGAGGGTTAAGGGTGCGATTAAATGGGATGCAATCCGCTTATCGAACAAGTAGTTCAAAACTCATGCATTGAGGTACTTTCCTCCCGCGTCGGATCGTAGAGACTTGATCGTTTTTCCTATGATTCTCTTCTTGAGCCTTAAATTCTTTGAATTTCTCAAAGTCTCGGTTATGCTTCATAAGGAAAATATAATTGGTACCTTGAGTAGTCATCAATAAAAGTGGCAAATACTCATAACCTCCGCTTGCTTTGGTTGACATTGGACCACGTCTGTGCGTGTGAGCGATTTCTAACACTTCTTTGGCTCTATTCGGTGGCTCAAGAATGCCCTCTTGGTCATTTTACCCTCAAAAACATGATTCGCGAGGTTGGAATTGGTTCAACTTGGAGAAACTCGGTGAATGATCTTTCACCAACCTTTGGATCCTCTTTAGATTAATATGTCCCAATCTTAGATGCCATAGAAGTGTCTGGATTCACGTCGATGAAACGTTTTCTTTTCTCGGAAAAAGTTGATGTGTTATAGGATGCATTTAAAGTGGTGGTGTGCAGATTAATTGTATAGAGATTATTAACAGCGTTCCATGGCAGATAAATTCATCATAAAGAAAATGGTAACAACTTTATTAAAAATAACAGAATATCCATCAAGGTAAAGTTTAAGCTGAAATTAAATTCTTTCTAAAATTAGGAGCGTAAAGAACATCTCTTAAAATTAAAACTACATCTTCAAAAGCGGGTGCACTTCTCCCCTTTCTTGCTGCCACTCTCGTAGCTTAAAGCCCGGTGTGATGAGGATCTCATTCCCACTAAGTTCTGCGAGGTCGCTCGAACCCCGTAAAAGTGAAACAAACATGATCGGTGGATCCAGTATCCACCACCCATAAATGGGAGGCATCTGTGCTAAGCAAGTTTCAACAACTAATCAAGCGTGAAATTACCTTTCTTTCCATTCCTTTTGGGTTTGGAGCAGTGACCTCTAATGTCCTTTTTCACATGATTAAAACACTTCCCTTTTGAGCACTCACTCCTCGACCTCCTTCCCTTTTCTTTGCCATTGGCAACAATTGAGTTCAACTTGCTTGTGGCTTTTGTCCTTTTTTCTTGTTCTTACCACCCCTTGGCCTAGAAAGAAGAAGAAGGTCCATTTACCACCAAGGCTTGGGTCTTTTACCCCAATATAAGCCTCTTAGAGACCAAAGCTTACGATAGATCAAACGTCGAGAACTTTATTATTCATCATGGTAGTTCGACTGAGCTGTTCAAAACTTTTAAATTGAGAGTGGAGCAACAAATCGATTTGGGTCTCGATGTACGTATTGCCATTTACCTCAAGTTTGTTAAGGTGAGCCATCATCTGGAGAGCGTGCTCCCTTTTGGCGTTCCTCCACCATTTTCATAGAGTAGAAGTCCCGGTGGTGATATGTGTGACCGGGCCCTAAGTTTACGATGTTGAAACATCGCTTTAACGACTAGTCATGATGTCTTTAAGTATATTCAGCAGTTTAAAGTGTTGGTGTTGCAAACCATTTTAGTTTTTAAAGCAGATGGTACACTTTGCCATTTAATTGGACCAGCTCGGACGGCATACTCTTTCTTAGAATCATTTTAAGTTGACTCGTCTTTTGGCTTTTACGGTTTAGGTGTAGTGAGAACCCGGTTATGGTTTTGTGCGGAACTGAGATACGATAGTAAGTTCACGATTCGATCCAGGAAAGTTTTCACCGATGCAACAAATTGTCTTTAAATTATATTGAGCAATTGGATTAAAAAGGTTGTGTTGGAAATCGTAATTTAGTTTTAATAGAAGTTCGAAAATAGGTTGTAATAGGACGGTCGAGATACACGAAGACTTCGATAACAAACACGAAGACTTCGGTATGTTGAATCTGCTTTGAGGCTCGAAGACACTGAAGATCAAAAGGCACGAAGACCTATATCGTGATCGCATATTGAGCTAAAACAATGTGCATCTGAAGACTCAACAAAATGACTAATTAGTTACTGATCAAATCGACTCACACCTTGAGTAACAATCTAAAAGATACACTAGACAAGACTAATCTTCTCTGAAAAGGAATATCAATCGTCCCTAACGGACAAATTTACAAAGCCGCCTCATGGCTCGAGGAGAAAGCGACACGTGCACAAAAAAAGCTGACAATGCGGGATCGGCTGCTGCGGACAAAAATGGCGCTAATGATGGGACACGTCACAATCACATCCTACAACCTACCTGAAGTATAGCCCAAAATTCAAATTGCTCTCCAGCGGCTCTTTGATTTAAGTAATCTATAAAAATGGGATTGCTTGTCGATTGAAGAAAAGAGAGCAAGTAGCAAAGAGCGAACAAGGAACCACATAAAAAAGCAAAAATTACGTGAAAATCTCGCTCAAAAACCTATTTTTTTAAGATTATTCTTAGAGTGTTCATCCCGTGTTCTTAGCAAGAAATCCTATCCGCTAGCATTTTGGCTACCTAAAACACGGGATAGATTTCGATTGGAACCTCAAACATTCTTTACCCCAAGCGTAAGTTAGGTTAAGTTTGTTCCTGAAGATTTCAGGATAGGGATTCTAGTTTTTGATTTCTAGTTAGGTTGAGTGTGAAATCGATAAACATCATGAAGTGTGAACTTAATAAACATCTAACCCATCCTTTGAAGGATATAAGTCCCTTGAGTTAAGTTTGTAGAGTGAGAACTTCGGTAAACATCTCGGCCCGTCGGTGAGGGAATATAAGTCCATGAGTTAAGTTAGGTTAAGGTTCCCTGTGTTAAAGGGAAGAGTGGGCGTAAGGCGGGTTTTAAATGCGAACCACTATAAAAAGTCTTGTGTGCATTTACTTGCTTCTTATTGCTTTACACTATTCACTGGTGAGTTTAAAAATAGCATACATATTTCTAAGTTAAAGCTCGATGCGCAAACAAACAAGCGATCGATTGACACCTTAGTCAAGCCCAGTTTGGCCCGGCAAGAATGCAATTGATAAAAGCTGGTTTTTCACAGAGGTTAAAACAAAGGCTTCCCGCACCATTGATTAAATGTGAGATATCAAGTTGATATCTGCTTGAGCACTCGGTAGATTGAACATCGATCCTAAAGCGATACCTGCCCCAACACTTTCGATGGAGTATTCTATGATTTTCACGATCCGCACAAAAAGTTTGGAAGTCTATTCACCTCCCTCTAGACTTCCACATACTTATTCCGTTAAGGACCTCTGAGTGGTATGGTGTGGTTCTCTGAGACCGTGGGCTTTGGTATAAAGCCGATTCTTGGGGAAAAGATCTTTTGTGAATTAAATTTTAGGCAGATCTGAAAAAGCTATTTTTTAAAAGCTGAGGCCGTAGGTATAAAATGATGGGCTTTCCGGTACATTAAATAGGACACCGATGCAGCGGGTTTGAGTCATGAACCATATAGCCATGAGTGTCTCATGCAAATATTGAGTTTAATACGTACGTATATCAAACCCGTGTTGTTTAGAATGAATGTATTGATGCTAATTAAAATCATCTCGATAGAGGCGCTACAAGGTGCATCTGATTAGGAAGTGCCTTCTCATTTTGCCATAGCAGATCCGTATACATGGTAGTAAGAAGTTTAGCATTGGTCGTATGAAATCTTAGATTCTGTGGCGGTGAAGAACCTGAGGGGTTGATTGAGAAGAGTGAATTCATTGGAAAGGGCTAAAGGTTCCCCTTGGAAGTTTCACCCATCGGAAAAACATAGAAGGATATGCTAAAAAGAAGATGAAATGGTTTATGTTGTGTTGTTTGCCTAATACCGAAATTTAATTTATAGAAGGAAATTGGGAGTATAAATGCAAATTTTATCAAAAAGATCTTGAAGAAATTTACATCGAAACCAACGTCGAGAACCGTGGTACAATGGTTGGATGAGTTAAGTGTGATTAAATCACATAAATATCTATGCCGTTAATAAAATATCCAAATCGGCGCGATTTTGGAATCGGCGACTTTTGGACTCATTTAAGTAAAGTTTTGAAGGAGTTGACTTGATAAATACGAGTGAGATTAGAAGAAAGGCTGAAGGATGAAGTGTATCGAGATAAGTGGATCAAATAAGTAAGCGAGTGTTTCAAGCAAGAATCGTCGGATAAGTGAGATATTGTTGAAATGCATGGGGCAACCATCGAGATAAATCGACAAAGAAGTACGAGGATCGAGGATCCTTTGTGGTAGCGATTGATTCTGATATCAATCGATCGGATACTCTCTTGTTATCTCTTCTGAATACCTTACATCGTTATTTAAAATAATTGATTTATTTTACTCTTGTTAGCGTATGCTTTCTGCCAAAGAAAACTTTTAATGCGGACTTGGGAAAATGTTTTCAAAACGTTTTGTTGTGATTTTGGTCAGAAAAGAATAGAAGATATCTTTTCTCAACGTGTGATCAAAATACCTTTTGGCCGACTAATCTCGATCCGATTTCAGAAAACCACAGTCTTGAGTACTTTGAAGGATTGTGCAAAAAGGTTTTCCTAAGTATTCTATAAAATCGAATCCTCTTGACTTCGCTTTCCTTACTTCGTCTTCTCAAAGTTCTTAAAAGATCATTTTTTAAAAATCTTGAGAGAAATTACTTCGGAATCAATTGATTCACCTCTTCGATTTCACAAATCTTTGAATCAATTTACGGTAATTTTCTTGTTTAATTAATTGCTGATCTCAATTTCTCTCTGGTACAAGTTTACAATTCATGATGATATATTTACGTAATCTTTATTAGATCCTAAGCTGACTTATTTCTTAAATTGATGCTAAAATTACTAGTTTGGTAGATTTATTGATATCTTACTCAAACTAAACATCGAATTTTGCATCTAAATACCGAAATGATATATATTATTCACGACGGGGCGAGAAAATTGTATAATTTTCATCGATGAAGAAAGGCATCATTGATGAAAAGTCGTAATCTTCCACCGTCGCCTCGAGACCACTGAATGTTGAAAGTGCAGGTGCTTGCGGCGATATGGACTTGAGCGTTATTGCTCTACACATCGAACTTATCGTTCCGCACATGGCAAAACTCACGGAGTTTCTCTACAATCTCTGAGAGGATGAAAGAGCGTTGATCTTTGACCCCAGTGATTTCTTCCGTTGGAGGCTGGAAGTCTGATGTCAGGTAACTGATCTCGGAGGATGTCCAGCTAACTTTCGAGGAAGCATCAATCCGAAGACCTACATGGTGATGTAGGAGAAAATTTCTTGAAGCCAAGTTGTTGAGACGGCAAATAAGGAGAACGACCAATGATGAAAAAAACTTTCCTGCTCTGAAGAGAAAATATGTATATGGCAGGGGTATTGGAAATCATGTGCTCATCTCTGATCTTGATCTGATCCGCCGTACAAGATAAGTGTCATGGCTGCACTAATCAGAAGGCTTGAGATGTCGATTAGTTGGGTATGGTCAAAGCAAAATGAAAAATTTCGAAAGAAGTTCGAACCGACCCGAGCGATGAAGTGTACTTATCTTCCAGTGCTCATTCATACACAAATCTCTATCATTACAATGGGATAAAACACTTACAAAATTTATAAATGGATGGGGAATGGGTAAAAGATATGCCAAAAGCGAAAGCCGCAAGGCCGCTATTAGGCGAAGATGAGTCTACTTGGACAATCATTGAGGATCGACTCGCTATTGCCCAAACCCAAGGGGAAAAGAAGGAAAAAGATGAAGCTTATTGCATCGTCTAAAGAAGAAGTGTAAAGAAAGGCGATCGAGAGGGATCGGGAGGAAGGATCGGGGCCAAGAAACCCAGGATCTTTCGTGAGCTTGTCGAGAAGAGAGTCTCATCTCCTCGAAAAGCTGCTCCAGTTCTGCTTGACAAGTCCCGGCCAAACGAAGGATTTGATCTAAATGAATCGAGGAAGAAAGAGATAGCGATCCAGCTACAGGCAATTGCTCCAGTAAAGGAGGAAGAAGGGATGATACTTGGCGGAAGGAGAGAAATCATCGGGAGGGGCCAGTTGAGCTTGATCTGAGGAAGAATCACCATAGTTCTCTACTTGCTCTCACCAAGATCTTCGAAGAAAGATGCATGGCCTTGACTTCCAAATCACCATCTTTACTCTTTCCTCAAAAAGTCATCACACCCGTACTCTCCCCCACAAAACTTTCTCACCCCTCGCTTTCGCTGTCGGATCACCAACATCTCACACAGCCAATCAATGAACACGTTCGGGAAGCGGAACACCCTCAATGCCTTTGAAAATGAACACAGACTACAAACATCGATCTGAGTCAAGTCTCGAGAACGAAGAGATCCGTGAGGGGTGTCCGTCTCTGTAATCCACTTCAATACCGAACCGTGCTTTCTTCACCTTGCTCGAGGAAAGCCCCCATCATAAGGATAATGAAACCTTGAATCAAGGAGTATCCTCTTTACGGATTCATGCTGCAGATTGGATCAACATCACGGCATCAAATAGCGGATAGAAGAGATAGTGTTACGGAGGGATGCTCGGTGAAGAGCATTGAACAATTTGCAGTTCTAATGACAACTTTGGGATCGATTTCTTTACATAGACTTAGGTTGAAATGTCTAAACAATCTTTGGGATTAAGTCTTTGTTGAATTAGCATCATGATGATATCGAGATGGTTAATTCACAAAAGGATTCCGATATTCGCGTCTTGAGGAGAGCAAATTTCAACCTCCTCCTGGATCATAGAGGAGAACTGTAGATGAACCAGAATGGAGTCTGCGGATGAGACCCGACTTAAAGCTTCAACATCTGAGCCATTTGCTCGATGACTCACGATACCTAGATCATCATACTCGAAGATGAGGATGAGATCAAGGATGCATTTGAAAACCGAAATTCACAGTACTCTTTCAGTAGAGATCGATGAAGCGATTGAAGATGACAAGCAAAACTAGTTGACGAGGCAATCTACGATTGGGATGCACAATGCCATCGCCTTTGAAATAATGCAACTAGTATATCCTCTTTGGCGAAGCTCGAACTCGGTCACAATGACTCTCGATTCAGACGAAGATACTCAATCAGAACCGCGAGTACTTTTAGAAGGTATGCAGGCTTGTGAGCCAAAACCAACAACCAACTTGGATATGGGTTGGAAACATTTTCTAAGCTTCTGAGCAGGCAAGGCGAAATCAGCTTGCTCGAGCCCAACTACCTGCTCTGCGCTTACGCGTTGAGATCACTCCTCTCTTTGTTATCAGAGAGGAACTCGAGAAGGAGATCTCGCAGCGTTCGCCCTTTTCTACGAACATAGATGTCCAACCTCTTTGATGAAACCAAAAGGAAGAAAAAAGAAAAAGCAGACCAGACCACGATTGGTAACTTTTCATCTGCAAAA